>JAXQQM020082718.1:0-185216 GCA_034641835.2 Pinus albicaulis | reverse complement strand
CAAAAAGAGAAGAAAAGAGATATCAACGCCTTAGAAATAAGCCACTTCGAGGGGGAAAACTCCAATACATTACATGAATGAACAATTCTTGGATGATTCAAATTAAAAAACCTCCTTTCTATATATAGGAGTCCATGGGGCCACAATGTAATCCCTATTAAACCTAACAATAATAATTTAAAGGCACAAATAATAACAATAAGGAGGTTACACTAACAACAATAAGGGACTATACTAGTCATATAGGGACCTAACATGCCCCTCTCCTTCAAAAAAGTGTTGTCCTCAATGCTTGAGTAGCTCTGGGTGCTTTTGTATAAAATTCTCATCCTCCCATGTAGAATCTTCAGTAGGTAAGTTCTTCCACTTGATGAGATACTCTGAAATTGATCTATTTCGTAGTTGTCGAGTTCTTGTTTCCGTGACCGCTTCAGGTTCCAATATGATTTTTCCTTCCTTATCAAGTTCTGGCAATATTGTTTGAACAGGAATATTTTCACCTATAACCTTCTTTAAACATGAAACATGGAAAACTGAATGCACTCGTGAAGATGCAGGAAGCTCCAATGTGTATGCCATAGTACCAATCTTTTGCAACACCTTGTAAGGACCATAGTACTTTGGTGATAATTTATTATCCTTCTTAGCTGGCTTGAGGGACATTTGTTTGTATGGTTGTAGCCATAAAAATACCCAGTCTCCTACATCAAAACTTCTATTCTTTGCGATGTTGATACGCATGTTTCATTCGATTTTTTGTAATTCAGGTTGTCCTTTAAGAGATTCGAGAACTTCTTGTTTATGCCTCGTGCTGATCTTGCTGCTTGAACCTTTGAATTTTCTCTTTTAAACATGATGTGATGGATGGTGGATGATATCCATAAAAAATTGCCATAAATGGGGTCATTTTCTTCAATATGGAAGGAAGTGTTATACCTGATCAACTAGGGGTAACCACTTGACCCATTGTGTTTGTTTATCAGATACAAAACAACGAAGATATCCTTCCAAACATTTATTTACTATCTCGGTTTGACCATTAGATTAAGGATGATAAGATGAGCTATGAGCTAATTGAGTACCCAAACAAGAAAATAACTCCGTCTAAAAATTTCCATTAAAAATGGGATCTCTGTCGCTCACAAGAGCCCTTGGGCTTCCATGTAGCTTTTGAATTCTGTCCATAAATGTAGTAGCAAATGTGCTTGCTTTAAATGGATGAGATAATGCACAAAAGTGTACATACTTGGTAAGTCTATCAACTACCACCATGATGACACTCCTTCCTTCGGACTTAGGTAAACCTGTGATAAAATCCATTGAAATATCCTCCCAACGTTGACTTGGAATGGATAAAGGTTGTAGAAGACCCGGGGTCTTAATTGTCTCAACTTTATTTTGATGGCAAACCAAAAATTCCTTTACAAAATTTTGAATATCTAGTTAAGGCCATCAAAATTATTTCTTCTCCTTGTGGTAAGTTTTTAAAAATCCCGAGTGTCCTCCTAAAGGAGAAGTGTGTAATTCCAAAAGAATATTTTGTTTTAGTTGGGAATTCTTAGAAAGATATAAGTGACCTTTGTACCATAAAGAATCATTTTTCCAACTCAATGTATCAGATGTACTAGGATATTGCTGCAACTTTTGAATGAGTGTCCACACTTTTTTGTCCTTCTTCCATTCATCCCTTGCTTCGGTTATCCAATCTGGTTGGATAACAGAAATGGCACAAAGCAATGCTTTCACCTCTTCATTATTTCTTGAGAGTGCATTTGCAACAAAATTTAGCTTCCCTTTTTTGTGTATGATTTCAAATTCATAACCAACATCTTTGTGACCCATTTTTGCTGCTCTTCCAAGGATAATATTTGTTCCAAAAAGAGTTTAAGACTATCATGATCAGTTTTTACCTTGAAGTGTCTTCCCATTAGGTAAGGTCGTCATTTCTTTAGTGCATGTAGTATTTCCAACATTTCCTTTTCATAAATATATTTCTGTAAATACTTTCCTTTGATTGGACGACTTTCAAAAGCAATGGGTCTTCATTCTTGCATTAAAACATCACCAATTCCATTTCCTGAGGCATCACATTCCACAATAAAGGTTTCTGTGAAGTTTGGCATAGCTAAGACTGGTGCTAGGCACATTGTCTCTTTAAGATATTCAAAGGCCTTAGTAGCTTCAAGAGTCCTGAAAATGCATATTTCTTCAATAATGTTGTTAGAGGTGCTGCTATTCTCCCATAATTCTTAACAAACTTGTGATAATACCATGTTAACCCGAGAAATCTGCGCAACTACTTTATGGTTGTGGGGAATTTCCATTCCTTAATAGCTTTAATTTTTTTAGGATCTACCTTAACACCTTCTTGAGATACAATATGACCCAGATATTCCACCTCTTGTACTCCAAAGAAACATTTGGATGTTTTTGCAAATAATTTTTTCTATTCCAATAATTTGAGCACCCTGTCAACATGTAGAACATGATCCTTCCAAGACCTCTTGTAGATTAGTATATCATAAAAAAACACTAGAAAAAATTTTCTAAGGAAGGGTTTGAAAATGGGTCTATCAACCCTTGAAATACTAGAGGTGCATTGGGAAAGGCCCAAAGAGCATGAAAAAAAATTCACTGTTCCCTCATGAGTTTGAAATGTTGTTTTCGGAATATCTTCAGTCTTCATTCTAATTTGATGATACCCTTAACGAAAATCCAATTTGGTAAAATAAATTTCTCCATGTAATTCATCCAATAATTCATCAATCACAGGAATGGGAAATGTATCTTTAATGGTGAGCTTATTGAGCTCCCTATAATCTAGACACATGTGCCATGATCCATCATTCTTGTGTACCAATACTACAGGAGCAGAGAAAGAACTTTGACTAGGTTGAATTATACCCGCTTCTAACATGTATGCAATCATACGTTCAATTTCACTCTTTTGGACATAAGGATATCTATAAGGCCTAATGTTTGGAGGAACACTTCCCGAAATCAAATGAATAGCATGATAATGATCACGAATAGGTGGGAGTCCTTTTGGAGTTTCAAAAACCTTGGAATGATTATCCAAGACTTTTTGGATATCTGTAGAAATAGATGATTTTGATGTTGGAACTTCTAGTGAGAATAATTGTGCAATTATGCCTCGTTGTTCTTCCTTTAGAATCTTTGTCATGACATTAGAGCTTATTATCTTTCCCGGCTTCCTTGCAATACCCCGTAATTGGACTTCCTTTCGTTCTGAAAAAAATTTCAAGAAAAGTTCTTGAAAATTAAAAGCTAACATCCCCAAAGATTGTAACCATTGTACTCCTAGTACAACATCAGCACCTCCCATAGGAATGGAAAGCATTTGACTGTTAAATACATATTCCCACATGGTTAGCTTGATATTATGGTATTTTGCAGAAAAAATTATAGTTCCTCCATTTGCAACCATCACTTGACATTAAATTAACCGGGTATAGGAAACAATTCAATTCCTTGGCTACCTTACAATGAATAAAATTGTAGGTACCTATTTGAATCAATCAACACTATTACCTTTTTATTCTTGATATTTCCCTTCTATCTTGAGAGTTTGAGGAGTGGTAATTCACCTTGATGCATTACACGATATGGTGTTACTCATTTCTTCCTCTTTTTGGGTTGGTTCTTAGTGTATATCCTCTTCTTTGTTCATTTTCTTCTTCACTCTTCACAATCTATATGCAAAATAATTTCTTCTGGCTACTTATGACCTTTAGTGTATTTGCTATCTGCTTGTGTAAAACCCCTTTTTATCTTTTTTCTTCCAATTGTTGTGGTTTCAACCTTGTAAGGTTGTGGAAATCTAGGAGTAGCAACACTTCCCTCTTTATAGAAGTGATTGGTAGGCTTCCTTGTCGCCATAATTTTACATTCAATTTTCTTTCCAACTTTGAATGCCTTCTCCAATGAACAGTGTTCCAAAACGCGAACTTCATGTTGGATGTTATCCTTTAAAGTACCTATGAAGAGATCAATCCTATGTTCCTACGGAATATCGATTTACCCTTATATTCAATTTTTGGAAGTCCTCAAGTATGCTCCCCCATTAAACCCTTTTGTTGAAGATTTATCAATTGGCTAAATAAGGTGTTGCTCTTTGTATCCTCATAATGTTCTATCATTTCCTCTAGTAAAAATTGACCAAGTGACAATTTTTTTTACGGGAAGCAAAGCCATCGATACCATACAATTGTATTTTGTTCTAAATGTAAAGTTGTAATGCGTACTGTACATCTACTTTCACATTATGGAATCAAAATATTACTCCATGTAATGTCCGTATTCTGGAATCCTTTCAATAAAACTTCTCCTCCATTTTTGGAATATGGTGGTTCTTCCCACCAACATTGAATTTTATGAAATCACGATTAACATTTATTTTGTTCTCATCATGAGTTTCCTCTACTATCTTTTGACCACAGTAGAAACATTTCTTGTATGAAAATTTTCAAACCTTCCATGTCTTCTTTTATATCATTCTTCATGTTTTCCATTTTCTCATCGATCTTAGCTTCCATGTCATCCATCTTAGATTCCATGCTAGCTCCCTTGCCATCTATCTTAGATTCCATGCCATCTGTGCCATTATTCAAACCATCCATCTTATGCTCACACTTTGTATTCAAACCATCATCTTATTTTTCACACCTTTCTTCAAAACTTCATGTCATTTTTTGTTGCTCTTTGCGAGACAAAATTTGTTGCACTTTCTCTTGTAATTTTGATATGTCATGTTGCCATTCTTTGTCTTCATGAGTCATAGTAGAGATTTCTAAATGCTTAATGGGTGTTGAATTATTTTAGGGGCCATTTTAGAATCCAATATTTGATATCTACTATACAATATGCATTTGGAATCAATTCAACTTGATTCTTCAAACAAGACTTAATGCAATTCAGAAAAAAAAAAAATACACCTTTTACTTGCTTTTGAGGAGCTCGATATTGAAATTGAATTATATCTACAATTGTGGATCATCAATATACGGGGAATTTAGCCTGTAGTAGCACTATGGAAAGCTTCTTTCAAATGCAATAGGTCTAATACGATTTGGATTCTTCAAGGAAAAGTTATGTCCAATCTCCACAATGACCCAATTTTGGGTTGGTTCAGTAGAGTGAACTTGTAAGACTTGCCACGTGTCAACTTTGTTTCCTCCTTTGGCTCTGAAATTGATAGAGCGAAAAATATAATTAGTTTAATTGTGGTGAATTTTTACGGCATTCCAATTCGATGCTCGGAGAGGGGAGTTATGAATATTTTCCCGATCACCTCTTTGAGATGAAATTCACGAGCCTTAAAAAGCCCTAACTTCCACGGAGATCATATCTCCAGAAAATATTGCGAACCAAGATCTAAAATTTTGCGACGATGTTCCTCGGGGATTTTGGCTTCGCACACTAACAATTTCATATTACGAACCTTCCGTATAAAAAAAGTTATATCAAAAATTCCCGATGACTTGTTTGGAGAGCGTGAAAACCTAGAATCTCAAAGCTGCGATACCAAATGTTGTGAAACCCGGCTCAAAAAGAAGAAAAGATATATGAACGCCTTATAAATAAGACACTTCGAAGCCTCAATGCATTACATGAATGAACAATTCTTGGATGATTCAAATTACAAAACCTCCTTTCTATATATAGGATTCCATGGGGCCACAATGTAATCTTGGTAAGGCCTAATGTAATCTAGCCGACCTAACAATAATTTAAAGAGGGCACAATAATAACAATATGGGGGTTACAAGGGTATAATAACAATAAAGGGGGGGTTACACTAACAACAATAAGGGGCTATACTAGTAATATAGGGACTTTAACAATGCATCATAAATGCACCTAGGAATCATTACCTAGAATTTAGGGAAGTTGAAACAATCCCCCAAATTTAGTTAATACCTAGGAGTCTTTGTCCTTAGTATTACATGATTCCTCAACAATTAGGGGGAAAAAAAACTTCCTTATCCAAAAAAAAAACCCAGCAGGACGGTTGTAACCTAAATATTTTGACCATTTTTCATTAACACTTGTCCATAAAGCATCCAAGACGGAGGCGTCACGTAGCACACGGAAGCATCATGTTTTTTCGATAGAAGCATCATGTGACTTGACGGGAATTTTTAGCTAAATTTAAAGCAAATTATTGATGAAATGAAGATTGGTATCCTGAGATGTCTTCTATCCTACCCAACCTTAAAAGCGCGAAAAAATTCCTCTTGAAAAGGCCTTCAAAACTTCACTTTCCAAGCTTACTCTAGAAAGTACCACGTGCGGGGGAAAAACGGTGGTAGAAGCATGAAAAATAGGTTTTTTTTTTAGTTTCTCTTGAAAACTAGGAGTTTTTCTTGAAAACTAAGGTTTTCATGAAAACCAAGACCACATCTATAATTTACACTTAAAAAGGAATCCAAGCATGTAGATAAATCCCTCATTCGACCCTACAAGGAAAAGTGTCACATGCCTATGTGACACTTCTACGAGGTGAAATTTCCAAATTTTTTCAAAAATCACAAAAAAATATCAAAGATGATAAAACTTACCTTAATTTTGGTCCATGGAATCCTTGAATGATGACATAGATAGCTATGGATTCCTCACTAGAAAATCCAAGTTGTATTTCTCCTTTAGCTTAGTTATGGTTTCTTTAAGCTTCTACTTAATTTTTAACCCTCACTTTGGTGATTTGGTTCTGGTGAGCCGGTGTCTCGCCATGTGCCTACGGAGCTTATTGTTCTTTTCTACCTTTTTTAAAAAGGCTATAGATGATCATTCACCTTTGTCGAGCCATAACTCTTTGTCTTGCTCAATCTCGGCGAGTGATTAAATCATCACGGATTTGTTTACCTAATGGAGGATATGATTTTGTTTCTTGTTCTTAGCCTCCTTAGCTTTATTTTAGCCTACTTTTCCTCAAGCTGATCAACATCTACCACTTCTTTTCCATTACCTTTACTGCCTCCAATATACGCCTTTTCGCTTGATTTGGAGTAGTTGTTTCACCTTAAATTGCATGTTTTCTTGTTGTAATTAGGTTATCATGAAATTTTTCCCTTCATAAGTTGTCCTTGAGCCTCACTGTGCTACGCATCACTTTTCTCTGATTATCTCCTCAGCGAGTTTTCCTTCCACCTATTATGCCATGTCAACCTCCATAGGCTCTTGCTCCCCGATGTTGCTGCAATGGTGACTCACCCTCATGCATAGGTGGTTGCTCCATGGTTTATCTTTTCTCGGTTGTAGTTTCAGTGAAAGCACACCTTTGGTGATCATGAGAGAAAACACAATTATTTGCCTTCTCATAAATTTGAGTGACATTTTCCATTTCCGTTTTTGGAACCTCTTCCTATTTGCTTGAAAAGCCAACCTCCTTTTTCTTTGTTGATGATGGTGGGCCTTATTAGTGGAATGATAGGTGGACTAGTAATGGGCATGAAGTATTGACTTCATGAAGTTTAAAACAATGATTTACGAGAGCTAATGAAAAAATATAACCTTTACCAAGTTATTTAGTCCCTATATTAATAGTGTAGCCCCCTTATTATGTTAGTGTAGCCCCCCTTGTTTTTATTATTGTACCCCTGTAACCCCCATATTGTTATTATTGTTGCCCTTACATTATTGTTAGGTCATTAGGATTACATTGTGGCCCACTAGGATTACATTATGGCCCCATGGACTCCTATATATAGAAAGGAGGGTTTTTAAATTATATCATCCCAAGAATTGTGCATTTATGTAATGTATTGGAGGTTGCCCCCTCGAAGTGGCTTATTTCTAAGGCATTCATATCTCTTTTCTTCTCTTTTTGGAGAGTTTGGTTACACAACATTTGGTATCAGAGGTTTGGATTCTAGGGTTTCATTTGCTCCAAACGGGTCATCGTGGAATTTTCACTATAAATTTTTTCTACAAAGTTTCGAAGCTGAAATTTTTAGGGTGCGAAGCTGAAATCTGAGGAAGATTGTGTAAAAATTTCAGAGCTTGGTTCGCAATAGTTTCTGAGATATCATCGTGTAAGTTTGGTATTTTTTCGAAGCTCCTAAACTTGGTCATCGTGGAATTTTCGCTATAAATTTTTTCTACGAAGGTTCGAGTCTGAAATTCGTATGGTGCGAAGCTGAAATCTGAGGAAATTCTTCAAAAAATTTCAGAGCTTGGTTCGCAATATTTTTGGAGATATGATATGTGGAAGGTAGTGATTTTTAGGCTCTGGTGCATCTCAAAGAGGTGATCGTGGGAAAAAGTTCAATAACTCTCTCACGGGCATCGGATTGGAGTGCGTAAAAAGTGGTCACAGTCCTGGAGACTCTAGTTTCTTGGCTATCAATTTCAGAGACAAAGGATGCAACAGTGACACGTGGCAAGTCGTACAAGTTCGCTCTCTGAACCGGTCCGCATTAGGTCATTGTGGGAGATTGGACACAACTTTGTCTTGGAGAAGTCAAATCGAGTCAGACCTATGGCATTCAAAAGATAATTTAGAGGGCTAATTCACTACTGAATTTCATATATTTAAGATGTTGTAATCATAGAGATAATCCAATTCCAATATCCGACTCCTCAAAAGCAAGTAAAAGGTGTGTATTGTTTTTCACGAATTGCATAAATCTTGCTTGAAAAATCGGTTGAAGTGATTCCAAGGGCCTATTGAGAATATATTTCGGTATTTCGTTACGAAATTCCTCCTAAAAGAATTCAACAGCCATTAATCCTCAAAAATCTATACTATGATGCATGAAGTGGAAGAATTGCGGTATGAGATATCGAAATTACGGTACCAAGTGCAACAAATTTCGATCTTACGAAGAGCAACAAGAAGATGACATAGATTGTTAGCGAAATGGAGGCTAAGTTGGATGGTTTGAAGGATCAAATAATAACAAATATGGATGATAAATTAGTGGAAGATCACATCGAGCATCAACAACAAGTTCTCCAACTCTCAAAGGATAAGCTAACTTTGGTGCGAATCTAATGAAACAACGAAGATCAACATCACATGAAAGAAGTTGTAGGTAATCATAGAAAAATAACAAGTAAAATCACGATCAATTTGAGAGTATCTTAGCGAGTGGAAGAACTTTCGTAGAATATTTCACATGGGAGGATAGAGAATTTTATACGAAGCATCAGAGAAATAATCAAGCGTTGAGGACAACACTTGGTACTGAAGGAGGAAGGGCATGTTAAGTCCCTATATTAATAGTGTAGCCCCTTATTATGTTAGTATGACCCCCTTATTTTTATTATTGTACCCTTTCTTCATATTGTTGTTAATAGTAACACACTTACATTATTATTGTTAGGTCGGCTAGGATTACATTGTGGCCCACTAGGATTACGTTATGGCCCCATGGACTCCTATATAGAAAGGAGGTTTGTAAATTATATCATCCAAGAATTGTGCATTTATGTAATGTATTGGAGGTTGCCCCCTCCCGAAGTGGCTTATTTCTAAGGCGT
Organism: Pinus albicaulis; assembly: GCA_034641835.2. Classification (NCBI taxonomy): domain Eukaryota; kingdom Viridiplantae; phylum Streptophyta; class Pinopsida; order Pinales; family Pinaceae; genus Pinus; species Pinus albicaulis. Next base: position 175,712 of record JAXQQM020082718.1, on the reverse strand, counting down.
TCATATCTCTTTTCTTCTCTTTTTTGGAGAGTTTGGTTACACAACACAAACCATGGTGTAACAAATTAGTATGGTGATCCTTGATTTTTACTTCAGCACCTTTTCAATCATTTTGACCATACTCCTGAATAGGTAATGAGGGAAAATTGAGTGGCTTTAGCTGACAAATTGATACATCGACGCCTTATATGTTTATCATACAATCTTGTGAATCTCCAACACATGTAAAATAATTCATGATTAGCTTCATCAAAAGGGCATACCTATCAAGTAAATTCTTGAAAGGAAAATATGTTAGAACATCTTTATTGTTTTTAAGAACATTTTATAGTTCTCAATGTCCAAATTATCATATTTAGACGATTTCTCCATGGTTTGGGATACATGTTCTTGAGAGCTTATAGCATGTCTTTGAAATAGTGAATTCAATGCCTACTATGTTAGCCTTATCTCTCCTAAATCTAGTGGAAAAAGGCACTCAATGAGAATGACAACCTACCTCTTGGATTCTCTAAAAAAATACTTAAACAACTTGTCTTCAAAATATTTCTTGACATAGAGAGAGAGAAATTTATCTCCAACAAATTGGATGGCTCAGAAACCTGGATTGATGACCTCCAACTGTTGGGCTATCTCTTCTCACCTTCCATGATGTTTTTAGCAAAGCCCTAACTTATTGTGAAGGAAGGAAGGTGAAAAATTGAAAAAAAGGGATGATGGTAGAGTGGTTTAGGGATAGAAATGAGATGGAATGGAGTTAGGTAAAAATCTAAAAAATATGGAATATAGGATGGTGGGTTAGCTACGAATTCAATGAATTTTTTGAAATGGATACGAGAAAAGGTGGAAAAATGGTTAAAAGGCAGAGTTTTCCTAAGTTCTCTACAAAGAATATATTGAGAACTAGGAGTTTGGAATGATAGTAGTAATGAAATTATGAGTTATATGTAGTTGTAATTAAAAGGTATATAAGTATGTTAAGATTATTAGATGATGATACTTTGGGTTTTCCAATTAGAACAAATCAAACATGAAACAAGTCCAAAAACATGATTGAAAACCCCTAGAAAATTCCACACTTGGATGAATAAATTCACTTGAACGGAAAAGGATGTTCTGCTTTGTTTGAAACACACAGACCTATGAGAAATGATGAATTGGCCACGGTGATAGATTTTGGAGCTTTGAAATGAAATTCATGTAGTTCTTGAGAGGTGTATGGCTTTCTAGAAGCATGAGAAGTTTGGATCAATTTTTGGTGGATTGTCCGATATTTGATGGATATGAAGTTTGGAGGCATGAGAGAGGGGGTTTATTTGAAAACAAAAAGATGAAATGAACTCAAAAAACAAATTTTTATATTGCAAATGAAACACTATTTCTGTCTTTAGTGAAATCATAAGCACTTTTACAATGAAAGAATATTTTGAAAAACTTTGACCATGTAGCATATGTAGAAGGAAAAGTTTCATTTTATTTATTTTCTAATATCTCTTGCTAACTCCCAATGAAGGTTATTTGAATGATGAAATGCTCATTTTCTTTCTTCACATCATATGATTGGACATTATGATAGTGAAATAAAGAAGCCCCCTAGACCATGACCTAGATGAGGGTATTTTTCTTTGATCTATGACCTAGGTGATGATGAATGACATGAAAATGAAATTTATGACATGACCATGAAGGGTGAAGGGAGTAGCATTAGACCTAGACAACATTTCGGTGAACAACATTTTGTTGAGAATTTGTTTGAAAACATGAAATTTTTACCAAAGGACCCACTACCAAATAAACATGAAAGAGATTATTTGATCTTGAAAATTTAAATAATAACATTGGCTCTGCTCATGGGATGAGGCTCCCTTAGCAGTGCAAATAACATTGTAGACCAAGTAGCCTCATACATTGGGCAATGGAGTCAAAACATAAAATTGAAAAAAGTAAATATTTGAAATGACTAAATAAAAAATGACTTTGACTCAAAAAATAGACTTGATTTTTTTGAACTTTTAAAAGAAAAATGTAAGGAGATCATAGAAGCCTTATGGCCTTCTCCTCGAGGCTTTAAAATTCTACGACAACATCCTTATTCTTAGACAACAAATAAAATCATATTTAAAATGAAAGTGAACCTTTTCGCTCTGCAGATCAGGCGAGGGTAATGTTTGAGAACCTATCATTTAATAAATTCTCTCCCAAAATTTCACCTTATAGTATATTCTAACAAAAATGCTTTGTTACCCTTGAATGTTGTAATATTGTAAGGAACTTTCCATAGGTTATCAAACTTACCATGCTTTCCTTTGTCTTTACTTAGGAGCATCCCATCGAACAACAACATTTCCTAATTTCAAATAATCATCTTTGGTTTTCTTGTCCGCCTTATCTTCTTGATTTTCTCTGAGAAGTTTTGAAGTGTGATTGAAAGATATTTCTTTGACTATTGTCAATTGAGTCTGGTACAGGATCTTGGATGGATATCATTTGGCTCAGCATCGATCTCTTGCATAGTTTTCATCAGGAACTACTAAGGAAGTGGGAAACATTGTGTCTACACCATAAAATCTAGAAGGGTGACATCTTCATTGTTCTTTGTGCTATTTATAGCCCTTAGAGAATTTATTAACTTTTTGTGCCAATTTCTTGTTCTCTTGCAAAAATTTCTTGATTATGTTCTATTGATTTGTTTGATGATTCAACCAACTCTTTGCCTTGAGGATAGTATGTTGTAGAATTCCCAGTCTTGTGATATTTATAACAAAATTATATCATCTTTTTTGGAATTAAAGGTATTTGCATTATTCTTATGATAATTTTACGCGTGATTGTGAGAAAAATGTTCTCTCCCGGAAACTAAATAATGATGGTGTATGTATCTTGTCTCATGGGGATGGCCTCAATCCACTTTGTGAAGTAATTGGTCATAGTGAGTATCCACTTATGATGAAATGATGATGGAGGGTGGATATCGCAAATGAAATCAAGCCTTTATTTAGAAGGTGCTTGACTGAGGCTAGTTTTTCAAGAGACGTGACCAGAGAGATTTATCTTCACCTAAAAAATTGACACTCATGAAAACTCATGAAAATTTTATAAATAATTGAACAAACTTGGCCAATAAAATAGAGCCCTCAAAATCTTGGTTGTTGTAGTCTTCAGAAAATATGGCCACCACAATTACCTTTATGAACATCATTCACTACTTTTTCGACTTCACCTTCTACCAAACGAGTTCAATAAAACTCCTCAGATATTTCCAATACAAAATTATTCAGAATGCAATATTTTAGAACCTTCAACTTCAAAGATATACCTTTCTTGCTAGGAAAATTGGGAGGAGGGTTAAATTTTGCGACACATGGATAATATCGGCATACGTGGTGATGAAGTAAAAATTTCTAATACCTAAGGTAACGAATCGACCTCTTTTGTTCCTCATATAATGAAACAATGAAATTGATCTCCAAGACATGTAATTTGATGTCTTGTCATGAGCTTAGCCAAACCTTGTCCCTTGATCAATTTTGGTTGATTTCTAAGTCATACTACAGCATAAAAACTATCCATTTCCCATGCGGCCTTCGGGATCATTCTATGTTAGCATATCTTTGACAAAAATGCTTGGGACATATGAAAGAACATGAGAGTGAATAATATAGACTCACAAGTTCTTCAATGCTTTAACTAGTGCCAAGGCATGTACTTCAAGGAAGTTGCGTCTCTTATAGTTATAATGAATAAGGCAGGAGTTTGTTCTATTTTTAAGTTTTCTTTTTCATAAGGACAACAACTAGTGTATGTTCATAAGAGAAGGAGAAAATGATAAAATCAATTGTGTAATCTAAGTCGATAAGAATAGGAGCATGAGACAATGCAAAATTAACTTGATTGAATGGTTTCTTTGCCTCGTCAAACCATTTCACCTTACTTTTTTTCTTCAACATGTCAGTCATTCTTAACTTTCCTTGGGATTAGGAATAAACCTTCTCAAGAAATTTATTTTCCCATTGAATAACTAGATTTTCTTCTTGCTTCCGGATTTTCAAATTCTAAATTTCATCAATCCTTGAAGGATCTATGCGGATGCCATATTTAGATATGATTTGACCAAGAAATTTCCGTTCTTCCATAGGAAACAAACTCTTCTTTGGATTAAATGATACCCACAAATTTTTGCAATTAGAAAAAATGTCTTCAAATGTTGTAAGTTCTCTTCATCCGTCTTGGAAAAACTATGATGTCATCAAGATAAATGACCAAAACGGAATTCTTTTCATTATAAAACATGATATCCATCGCTGTTGAAAATTTTCTCCTGCATCCTTCAATCTAGAGGTCATTTTAGCATACATAAAATTTTATACGGAGTGTTGTAAAGGCTTGTCTTTTCTTGAGTCATCCGGATGAATAGCGATTATACGGAATGCCCTTCCAACAATGAAATTACGGAAGAACCAATAACCGTTTTCATAATATGACCCATCTTTGAAGTGGGTAGTTGTCTTTTAGTGATACTTTATTCAGTTACAAAAATCTATACACTAGTGAATCTCACTAGCCTTCTTTCTTGCGGCACTAAGTTTGACATCCAATTTGTAAAGAAGAGGAGTTATAATACAAAGCGAGGAATACAACATGTTCACTTCTTTTTGAATGGATGGAAACAACTTGGGATTCATTCTCCTTAGATTAGCGGAATGTAATGCAGTGGGAGCTATAAAGGAATGGTGTCTTCGAATTATGCTCTTATCATAAAATTTCTTATTAGAATCATATGAAAAAACATCGGAAAATGACACATGAGTGCTTCAAATTTACCTTTCATTTAAGGCTCGAGGATTTTTATATATTGACCATTTTTGGCTTCTCGGGAGTGCCAATATTGAGGTCTTCCACTCCTACTTTTGTTGGCAGCATTGTTGGTTTGTGCAACATCATCTGAGTCAAAGAGCTCCTCCAAGGTACAATACCATGTGGAATAGATTTTTCCTTCAACTACGATGCAACTTCATTTCTGCTTTGCATGCATTTCTTTATCATCTTCATAAGGCTGTTCATCCATTTGTGAACTTACAGAGCTCCTCTTCCATGTGAGAAGTTGTTTATTTTTTATCATCTTGAAATACTTCCTAATACTAAACATTATCTAGAACAACAAGGTGATTTTTGACGTTAATTTCATACTTATTGTTGGGATACTGCTAGATTTTGAACATGGTAGGCTAGTGGCAAGAGAATCAACGATTAAATTCTTGCTCCTTGAATTCTTGACAAAGTATATTTGATAAAGTATTAAGGATGTATATTTGCATTGTGATAATATCTCATTCTAGGATGCTTGGCTGGTATTCCACTTTGACTTGCTTTATTACCAATTTGAGTTATCATATAGAAATTTTCTTGACACTGTTTCTTAAAATTTTCAAATAGGTTATCAAAGCCTCTTATTTTGCTTCATTATTTGAAAAATCAAATACATTGTACGAATACATTAGAAAATTAGGAGGAAGACTATATGATTGATTCATATGTTTGTGAATCCACACTCAATTCCGACCTTTCCTTACCCTAAGTCTCCATCGAAATCCATGGTCCTGAGCCAATTTCTTCATTGGGAAGTTGCGATTTGGATGAATGGTCTTGAATAACTACTTGAGAAAATTATGTTGTACCAATAGGTTATGCTTCTTTCATGGTTTCATATATATTTTTTGGGTGATGTACTTAGCTTCAAGCTACTCGGCATCTTTTCTTGTTTTACGCACTTAAAATTTTAAAACAAAATTTCAAAATTTGAATTTTCTTTTTTCTTTCCATCGAAAATTCTGGTGTTGAAAAATTATCATTTAGTAAGATACATGACACTAAATATGTATGAAAAACATGTATTGGGTGATTATTATACTTTTCTTTGCTATTGATCATATACACTTCATCTTGTTTTTTGGTATAGTTTTAAGGTTGCCCAAAGCTGGTATAGTAGTTGTTAGCCAATTTAATGTCTTAAATTTCTTATCTCATAAATCATCAACTAACAAGGTTAGTAATCCGATGAAGTGTGGTGCACTATATATGCTTAGTTAACCTTATTCTTACTTAATTGTGTATGTTTTTATATTGTTTTGGGGGGTCTTTTTATTTATGTCAAGGAATTAATCTTAAGAGATGAAAACTATGGAATTAATCAACCAAATCTAATGAAGTTTAATGTTAAAAACTAATTTTGAAATAGAAAAATGAAATGTTCTATAACTATTATAATTTGCATAAAAAATGAATCACAATTTAAATGGTTAGAATACGATCTAAAAACATAGCATTTATTATATGTTTGATATTTTAAATTAAAGCTAATTCTAATCTATATTAATTAAATTCTCCTACTATGGATTGGCTTATAAATCCTATGACTAAGTTGAAATGAAAATTAATCCTAAATGAAAGAAAATTCAAAGAAATTGAAAGGCAACTACGGTATGACCAAATGCTCAATCGCCAATTTTTGGAAGAATGACAAAGTCATCTTCTTGATATGGTTAACAAACGATTGATTATGTACATTTAATTTAAATATTTAATCTAAGAAAGAAATTAAAAAGCATGTAAAGGGGCTAAATCTTGTCTTATTAAGTGTAAAAATACCATTCAATTTTGGAAGAATAGCAAAGTCATCTTCTTGATATGATTTTTGCAAGCATTTGATTATACATTTAATTGAGAATTGTCTGAGAAGAAGGTATGAAAACATGAGAAAAGCAGATAACTATGATCTAATTCTTCCAAACACAATCCAATTTAGGAAAATAGAAGAACTACTTTCTTGAGATTCTTTTGGTAAGCGAAATATTACACGGTTATTCTAAAGCTGATTACAGAGAAAGCAATGTAAATTTAATCTATGAAACGATAAATGATTTAATCTAAGGATTAGCTGCAAATCCATGTGCATTTAACTATGAATTAACAAAACGAGTTAATGAAATTAAACTAAAAACAACTAATGAAACCTCCTTTCTATGAAGAGGGTAAATGCTGTGAGAATGAGTTGAAATCTAGCCGGACTATGCCCACATCAAGAAGAACTAGAAAAAACAAACATGGTATTCATATTATAAAATAACGAAGTCTCAAAGCATACACAACTTTCACAAAATTAAGAATGTATTTTGGTTTCAAAAGCAATAGGTATTTAAACAAATTTAATGTAACTCTCTTGAGGGGTATTTTGTGGAGATGGAAATTATAGTTGAAACATAGAAGCAAAATATCGTGCTTCTTTCTCGATTTTCTACGTTAGAGCAAATCGAGAGTCTTTCGTTCTCGGATCACGTCCTTTGACCGAAATTTGACCACGATCATAGGCACCTTTTTGTCAGGGTGCAAACACATGGATAGGATGAGATCTATCTTCCGAGGATCATCCCAAAGATGCCATCGACTCATTTCTTCATTAATATCAAAAGACTATCAAACCATTAAGGCGTCTGAAAACAATAATTATATACAAAATAGCATGCGTTTTGTAGGCCCAGGTTACAAAAATTCATTCAAATAACAAGCAACATCAAAATATAAAATAGGGGCCATTCATATGCATTATATGAGATGAAATATGTCGTTATCATTGATTAGATTTATGGATCTATAAAAAGGTATGGAGAAGAAGTGATGAGAAAGGTGTATAGTCAATTTAATTTTCTTAAATTTCTTGCATAAATTATCAGCAAGGGTTTGTAAAATGATGAAGTACGATGCATTATGCTTATTCAGCACTATTCTTACTTAATTTATTTGTTATTTTATGTTTTTTTGAAGTTTGTTCTACGATGTTAAAATCATTCAATCTAAAACCTATGAAAATACTACTGCAAAGTAGATCTAAATGAATTTTAAGAAGGAATAAAAGAAGTGTTCCTAAATTAATCTGAATTTTTATGATAAATCAAAGATTGTTGAGTGGTTAGAATCTAATTTGGAAAAGCAGGCATCTATCATCTTGTCATTAGTTCTATTCCATGGATCTAATTCTTAAAGTGAGATTGAAATTAGGTGTTGTTTGTCTTAAATAAAAATAGAGAATGAAAACAACTAATGTACTTCTAGTTACTCCATCATTCAATTATGAAATGTGACCTTATTGAAATGATGTGTCACTAGAAAATTTGACGGAAATTCGACGACGGGTCGTCGCTATTCCAACACATAGTTGTCGCAAGAGCGACGAGTTCGAGGGCGGGCAAAACATGGTTTACCATCTTGTTGCAGTTCCGGCCATGGTCAAAGTGTCACACTACTTCGACACTTTTTCGTCACTTCCAAACAAGCGTCACTCTTTCGACGTTTCCCAATCGGAAATCCTTCTTCAGAGCCTTTGTAGGCTTGTCGCACTTAGATGAAATGTGGTCGAGAGTATTTGAACATCGCTCTTAAAAACGTCTGTAAACTATCACAATTACGACGAAATGTGGTCCGACGTTTTGAACGTCGCTCTTGCGACGTTTTAAGCTGTCGCAATTCGCTGCAATGTGGTCAGAGCATTTTGGATGTCGCTCTTAAAACGGTTGTAAGCTGTCCACAATTAAACGAAATGTGGTCCAAAGTTTTGGACGTCGCTCTTCAGAGCATTTGTAAGCCCATCGCAATTCCCGATCCCGACGTTTTTATGCGCCATCTCTTCCGACGTTTCTAATCTGTCGCGATTCCAACGCTACGAGATTATTGGTATAGCGACGTGATTCAATTAAAAAAAAAAAAAATGAAACTTTAAAAGAGTAAAAAAATGTTATTTTCAATATATTATATGAGGTAAAACAGGTCCATGATCATTACATTTCTGTCGAAAATTGGAACCCAAATATCATCCCGAGAAAAATTGAGTCCACGGATAATGATAGAAAAATACCCCATGTCACATACGAGGACATGATATAAAACTAGTAACGGTCCACATGGAGATTATCGACGATTAAAAGCATCCAAATATGCTGAGGCATCTATAAGAAAGTGAAATAATTATGTAGAATAGTAAAGCAACGGAATGAAATCGTCGTCCATTGTTCCAAATACAAATTAAGGTACCCAAAAAATCCTTGAGCAGAGAAAAATGCTAATCATACTTGAGGAGTGTGATATGTCCAAAATATAAAAGACCATGGGACCATATCAATAAACGAAGCAACATGGTCGGCATAGCTAGTTTTGAAGGCGAGTGATAAACATTAATAAAAAAAAATTTCATGAGAAAAAACATTGTTTTGAATATATTATGTAGTAAAACGATTGCTTGAAGTCATTACATTTTCACATACGAAGATTGGAACCCAAATATCCATCCGGAAAAGTGGAAGTCCCACCCAGAACCGGTGATAGAAAAATACCCCATGTCACATACGGGGACTTGACATAAAACCCGATTAACGGTCCACATGGAGATTATCGACAAATGCGAGAAAGCATCCAAATATGCAGAGGCATCTATAGAGAAATAGCGATTATGTAGAATAGTAAAACAACGGATGAAATCTTTAGCGTCCATTGTTAAAATACAAATTAAAGTACCCAAAATACTTGAATGAAAACGCTAATCACGTGAGGAGTGTGATATGTCCCAAATATAAAAATACCATGAGACCATGTAAGTAAACCTGACAACATAGACAGGCATCGCTAGTTTTGAAAACCAAAGTGATAAACATTAATCATTTTTTTTCATAAGAGAAAAAACATTATTTTGAATATATTATATGAAGTAAAGCAGGTCCATGAAGTCATTACATTTTCACATACGAAGATTGGACCCCAAATATCCATCCCGAGAAAAGTGGAAGTCCCACCCCGGACGATGATGAAAAACACCCCATGTCACATACGGGGACATGATATAAAATCGATAACGGTCCACATGGAGATTATCGACAAATGCGAGAAAAGCATCCAAATATGCTCAGGCATCTATAAGAAAGTGAAATAGCGATGTATAGCAGAATAGTAAAGCAATAAATAGAGTACCAACGTCCATTGTTCCAATTACGACGCGATTATGTGCTTGATGGCAGTCACGTTTGGATGTCGGCATTTATTTATGCACGGTACAAGCAAAAGCGATTTCAAAGGCTACCTAGCTAATCTTCGGAGCTCAGGTACGTAGTTTATAAAATAAACAATAGTAACAATGAAATTATTTCGAGGTCCCCGGCGGAAGTCGCCACTATGTTATCACTCGATTTTCCTTGAAGTTGTTGAAAGAGGGAAAGAGAATTTGAGAGTAGCACAAACCAATCTTTTTAGGTACAAAATCTAGCCAATTTGTGCCCGGAGAGGGCCTCTCTCTATAAAATTTGGCTTTGTTTAGAAAAATTAGGCTAGTTATAAAGTCCGGGGGTTTTATTTGAATTTGGGTGGTGGAATTCGATAGCTAAGGGAAAAGTTGAGTAATTCGGGCCATTGGGCAATGGAGTCAAAAAAATGGGTTCAACGGATTAAGTTTATCAATGAAAGATGGTTTTATAGGGCAAGATAGTCAAACATGGAAACAATTATAAATCCCAAAGAATGAAATGGAGTTAAAATGGATGAAAAGGCAATTAAGAATCTTTCGACACATTTAAGAGAAAAAAATGAGTGATTATCGATAAAGAGCATTTAAGTATTCTTTACTAAATAATCAAAATGCTTAAACTAATAGTAAAACGAGACGATTAAGAATTCACTTGTTTATAACTAGTTTAGAAGAAAACATTTAGAATAATAATGATTAAAACCATATTACACTTAAGTACCTTCTGATTTACTCTTTTCATTAATTATTTAGAAATGAAACATAGTGATATAATAAACGGATATAAAAACTTAAAACATAGGATAGAAATGACTTATTGATCCGTAGTTTGACACATGAATCACAGCAAAAACTCTCTAGCATCAATTCATCATCCAATGACACAAAGAAATTTCTCCAACAACACTTTATTCTAAAAAATTCAGCTATTCTTTTGCAAAGTATGTGAATCCACACTTACTACTCCAATTGATGGAGTATTTATACAAAAAATCATACAAAATATCTCATAACAAATTGAGATATTATCTAGGATAACTAATAAGTATTTTACAACAATATAGGAACGGATGGTCTTGTCGATAAGAAAAATGATAACTAATGTTGTCTTGTTTCGTTCTTTTAATAATGTGCGGGCGGAGCCCTATATCTTGGCTTCTTGTTGTCCTCTTCGATAATTCTATGTTGATTATTTCGTTCTTGATACTCTTTAAACGCTCGATACTCTTTGACCTTTGTTCATCCTTTTATCATTTTTATCATGATATACGTGGTAAATAGGCAAAAATTTATGTAAGGATAATTTTTACAAAGTTCCATCATTTCTTCCCACCATTGAACTTACGGCACTGCGGTCCTTTTTGCAGCTTTCTTAGTGTTTCATCGACCTCGGTATATGTTTGAAGAAATTAGGCTGATTTGGGAACAAATGATTTACTTCATGCTCAAGATAAAATACGAATTCTCAATACATCATGAAAGGTTTTTCCACCAAAATCTGCTGATAGTGGTAGTTGAAGAAATAGCTTGATTATAAACATATTTGTCCAATTTCTCAACATAACTATCAAGGTCCATTAGCTTATCTTCGCAGCTATAGAGCGGAAATCCTCTATTTAACAAAATATTCAATCTTTCTCTGAAGGCAATGATTTCTTCTTGCATGTCGAGCACCTTCGCTAAATTTTGTACGGTTATTTTAGTAAAAAATCTCTTTATTTCCGGAATTGTTCCCGATCTTGTCACGAATACCAATTTCTGCAAGTTCATTTCTTAGTGCGAGTATTCAAAAATGTATAAGTCTATTGGCCTCTTACGGCATATTCCCAACTCTTTGTCTTGATCTCTCAATCTCATCGAGCCAATTTAACTAGTTATTCGTTTCATCCATTATTTTGAATTGAGGACCAACGAACATCCTTATTGATTGAATGATATTATCCCAAAGAATTTCATTTACTTCTTTTAAAGGTTTCTCCAATGTGAATCCTTTTCCAATGCTTTTATTTGTTTTTTCTAATTTGTTCACTTCTCTTGTTTTATCGACAACACTCATTTTTGAAAGATCATATTTATGTTAAAGTGGCCAATTGTTCCTTTGTTTTGTGAAGCTCTATGGCACGAGTTTCAAATCTTCATTTAATTTTTTAATTCATCGGTGTTCAAATTTTTAGTGTTTCTTTCGGCTTAATTTTCTTTGGTGACCTATTATTCTTTGACCTGTCACTACTCCTGTTGTGAATGTTTTGGAATATTTGCACGCTTATCTTTTAATGCATTCTCGAAGCTCTTTTTCGATTTACGGTAAGTTGCTCATTCAATTTTAATAGCAAATCCATTAGTTCTTCCTCGAATTTTGTTTGATGATTCTGCCGATCTGTGGATGTCTTGAAGTAGGTAACTTTAATTTTTCAGTGCCAATATCATCATCTTTTCTCTTGATAAAAGCTTGATACCTTTCACATCTTAAGGATTATGACCCAAACCAATGATTATTTCCTCTAAAGTTTTGATTCTATTATCCTTAGCACGGGAGGAAGCTTTTTCAAGCTACAACTATGTATTAGTATTATCCAAAGATCCTATAACTTATGGGTCATCATTGATTTATCCGTCAGTGAATAAATCATCTCACCCAGTTCTTCGTATAGCTCAATTTGATCTAAAGGATGGATATCCTTTGCTAAGACTTCAAAACTAGTCCTAACGTAATCTGCGGTACATCACAGAGGCTACTACACCTTGGGCTTCAAATGGCTCATTAACATCTTACCACTGTTGGATGTCATGGGCGACATCAATATTTCTTGATTTTTTAAGACCATCTTCAAATATTGGTTTTTTACACTTAAAGTATAAGTGGATAATTCTTGACCTTTATATTGATGAATGTTCTTTTGATGTCCCATGTAGTTTTTCTTGGAGGTTTGAAAGAAGATATTTTTGCACTTTGTTGCCTCATCATTTCATTTTTGAAAATTAGTGGATGTCCCATACTGTGCATTTTGCGCGGTCTTCTCTTCCACATTTGTGGGGATTTCTGAAATAGAATCATCTTGAAGGAGTTAATTTCTTCTTTTTAACATCTTGTTATTAGGAAGAGCCACCAATAGGAGTAAGTTGTTTCGATATATCTCTTTCCCTTACTATATTCGGAGGAGTTTGTAAAATAAAGAAATTTCTAGCTCAGCGATCTAAGTAGGAGGAATTTTCCCTTGACCTTGTTCTTTAGAAGTCTCTTGTTGCTCTGTCATTATGAATTTTTCAATTATTTGTATATCGGGGTCCTTTTCTTTTCCCTTTAGATTCTCTGTCTTGTACTAATCTCCTGCAAATTTTGTTGTAAAGTCTGGTACCGAAGAAGATCCACGTTTTGTCTAATTCTAGATCAAGTATATTTTCAAGATCTTTAATTACATTTTCAAATTGACCTGCTTACTATCTTTTTCAACTTGATGTCCCTTTGTCCATTCATCCATATTAACATATTTTTCTATTTAAGGATCTTTGATGGATGTATGGTGACAATTATTTTTTTTTTTTTCATTCTTCTATCTAGAGATAAAGTTGTTTGAATCATAAGGCACCCGGTAGAAACTCTTTTGTAGTCTAAGATAGTATTCCAAAATCCTTTTGGCTTCCTTTCAACCTAGAGTTACAAATGAAGGGACCTAATTGGCTCTTGATCTTGAGTTGAGCCTTTTTCTTTGCATTACCAAAAATGAATTATATCTGAATTATTCATCTGCTGAGAAATATTCTAATGCAAAGAGTCTCATTGGGACATACTTGGGCGATTTTAAATGGGCATAATTCACATCCATATATCCTGATCTACTGCGTGGTTTGATATAGGTACAGGTCACCTATCTTGTGCGCTTTGAGAGTGAAGGATTTTCTTGATTTCATTGTTAATTCTAGGAGGAGAGACTCCTGTCAACAAAGGTGGTTGCGGGATGAACAAAAAGGTCGAAAAACTCATTATAGGAATAAGGAAAATCGGAAGGAATTGTGAGTAATGAGACCAAAGATAGTGACCTAAGTTCCCTTTGGCATCAAGTTTCTTAACATAAAAGGAGATTTTCGCTGAAAGTAAATCATGAGATGATATATTGTGAGAAGAATACTTAAATACTCTCTCATTCTCAAATCTCATGTGGGCCCCGATAATGGATTTTTCCGGCAATATAAAATGCAAAATCGTACTTGAAACGGGAGAGGTTTGTCCGGGGGTAAAAATGGATAACAATACTAGGGTTAGCTGATCAACATACTCACTAGTATTGAAGCCCATTATGGAAGATATCATGTTTTAAAATAACTCTACCCTCATCGGTAAAGAAAGTATAACCATAAGGGGGAGGGTTCTTGAGTGGAATGCTCACAGTAACATGAAGGTTTGGCATAGGCGGTTGCTCATATAGGATAACTTAAATATAACACCCAAGTAATTCAACCATGGACGAGTGAGAGCTTGACCATGTTGGAATTGTATCATTTCAATTATGGATGAGCGAGTTATTGGGAAAAGGACATTTTGACTTGGGGATAAAACTACTCGTTGGTGGGGATCATAATTTGCGTGAAAATAATGGATTAACTCGGAAAAATATGGAGTGAGGGGAGAAGGTACATAGGAAGATTTGATTCCAAAGGGTCAAGATATCGAAACCATTCAAATAATTGTCTACTGTGGCGGCAAAATATTCGAAGGATTCTCAACGAGAAAACGGAAGTCCTTAATTTGAAAATCCATATCGGCTAAAGGAAAATAATCCAAGTCCTTACGAGGGGCATTGATGGGCACGACATTTAGAGCTACAACAACTTCCATTTCTGGTTCTTGTGGATTTAGAAATGGAATTTCGAGGTTTTTATGGAAAGGGAGCACAATTACCCGGTTTGGGAATATAATTGCCGATTACGCGAGACGAACCAAGCTGAACTTCTTTTCGGACCTTAATGCAGAATTAAAACTAAAACCGGATTTTTTACGAGTTTAGCGGGGAATTGGAATAAATACCTATTTACGGGAAATGAAACGTGTTTAAACGGTATTTGGTTATAATGAAAAAGAACCTTGATAAACTAGAAAGTTCTCTTGACAAGGTAATGGTCGACAAGTGTTAATAGTTGATTTTTGAATTTTGTTGCATGGAAAGTAGCTGCGCATAGAACAATGAAAATGACGTAGACACAATTTTTTTTTATTTAGAAAGTCAAAAAGGGTGGGGGCGGGTTTTGATTGATGACATCAACATGTACGATGGTTTCGTCACGAGAGGGATAGGGAGCGGATCTTTGTTTGGGCTGCTCGCGCGATGAAATCCGGACCGAAAAATATTAGGCGAATTTGATAAGAAATTTGCATCACAACTTTCCCTCCCTACGCCAACCCAACTTCGGACCGAAAAATATTAGGGTGGAATTAATTTGGTTTTCGCGTCACAAAATTGGGCGGCGATGGGTGGGCTATTTTGGAACGCGGGTGGTTGAATTATGGTTTATCGTCGTTTGAAGTCCGACGGACTCGACTTAAGAACAATTTTGTTTGATCCCATCTTATAAAATTTGTATTTGGTTTCTTTGATAATACACATATTTATAATAAATCATGGGAATACCACACTAGTAAACATGTGGAAACGTTATATAAATTATTGAGAACAATCATTTTTATGTAAAAATATCCAAATTTTCTTTTGGGAAATAAGAATTTGAGTATTTGGTTCATATTTTTTTAAAGGAAGGAGTGAAGTTGGAGCCTCAAAAGATGCAAGCTATTACAAAATGACATATTCCTAATAAAATCAAGGTTCTTAGAAGATTTTTTAGACTTACATGATATTATTTATCATTTGTTAAGAATTATACATGCATTTTAAGTCCACTCACATATCTCTTGAAGAAAATATCATTTATATGGAATGATGAGGCTACTTTGGCATTCTCTCTTTTAATGGATGCCATGTCTTCTACACCAACATCGGTTGCACCTACTTTTGGTAAAACATTCATAGTAGAGTGTGAGGCACTAGGACAAAGGAATTTACGTAACATTAACACGGTAAGGGATATCATTGGCTTTTAAAAGCAAGGAATTCAAAGAAAATATTAGGTGAAATCTACGTATGAAAAATAAATGGAAGCAATATTACATGGAATAAAAAATGGGGATAGTATATCATTGGGAGGTACTTTAAAGTCAAGACATACCATGATAGCATAAATTATTTTTTGAAGCTATGGATTTCATTGGAAAGATTATAAAAATGAGGAAGAGAAAAAATACAAATTTTTAATTTTTGATATAATATGCAAAAAGGAGTAGAGAAAATTTAGTACAGTGATATTTCTAAAATAGAAGAGGCCTCAAATTTATATCCAATTACATTTTCTATTCCTGGGTATTTTAGAAGAGCTTGCCATAATGGAAAGCTAATAATGGTACTAAACAAAAACTAAAATTTATAAAGGATGGGATGAACTCTATGGAGCATTGGGGAGTGAAAGAATGTACTTTGGTGCAAATGTAGAATATTTTATGCACGCAAGCATATTTGAATAAACAAATATTAAGGGAGTCCCATGTCTACGATGGTAGGACACGAGTTTCCTTAAAACATCTCAAAGGATCAAAAAAATATATTTTTGGAAGGAATGAAGAAAGATATTCAAAATTTTGTAAGATAAGAGTCGAGGTTTGCATACTAAATAAAAGAGAGATAGTAAAATCTCTGAGGTTACTTCAACCATTCCACATACATATTCAAAGACTAGAAGATATATCAATAGACTTTATTATAGAATTCTTTGAAATATAAAGGTAAGTATTACATTTTTGTGGTCATTTATATAGACAAATTTTGTAGATTTTTTTTGTAGAGTTCAAAGTACATAAACAAAAATCCAAGTGAGAAGTGTCTGTGAAAAGAAATTCATAGTCTTCATGGTTTTCCTAAAGTAATAATGTGAGAAACTTTTGGAAATAATTATTCAATATGAGTGGAGAAACACTAGCTGCCATGAGTTACACATATCAAACACAATCAAATGGTCAAACAAAAATAGTTAACAAATGTTTTCAGAGTTATCTACAATGTTACTCTTTAGAAAAGAAATCTTAATGGATGAAGTGGGTTCCTCAAGGAAAAATGGTAATATGATACTATCATACTACCTATCACACATCTACTAAAATTTCCCCATTTAAGGCCCTTTATGGATATCCAACTCCTAGTATCTCATACTTCTTTGCAAGATAAGTCCAAAGTATAGGAAAGCGAGTCACGTATGGAAAATACTAAAGAAAATTTGAAAATTATTATGGAAAACCTTCAAATGACATGAAACATGATAAAACAACCAGGGAACAACATTGAAGTGAAAGATAATTTGAGGAGGGTAATTGGGTATTTTTAGATTATAGCATTATAAGCAATCTTCATTCAAGGAAAAGAAGAATAAAGAATTATTAAAGTAGTGGAAGAAGTTGAAGTCGGGATTAAATCGGCAAGTGTCCAAAAGTTGAAATACTCGATAAATTCGAGAGTTTTCTGAAAAATTCGGCAAAAGTCGGCAAAACTAAAAGAATACAAAAATATTCATTTTTGGAAAAAATCACGATTTTAAAAAAATAAAATAAAAAATTATTAAAGAAACTACCTCACTCAAGATTTTTCGAAAAAGTCGGAAAAAGGTCGGGACTTCGAGGATAAAATCGTGACTTTTCGGGGATGAAAAATTCGGCAAAAATTCGACGATAAAGTCGACTCAAGGAAAAATTGAGTTTTCAAAAGTTCGGGATTTTGCCGACTTTTTCCACCTTTGGAAAAATTTTATGGCCTAAATAATTATTCATAGGATTGAAGAAGTGGTATAAGTTATATTTTTTTCTTCTTGCATTCATAAGGTTTTTCATGTATCTTGCCTAAAAAAGGTTTTGGGAAAAAATCTGCCAATGTAAATAGAACTTCCAAAATTAGATGAAGAATGAAAGTTGATTCTTGAAGCACAAAAAGTTATAGATAACACATGCTATATCTCTTTGACATATAACCATTATGAAGTACCTAATCAAGTGGAATAATATTCCTCTAGAAGAAGGTACATGGTAAAATGATCAATTCGTGATGAAATACCCACGGCTAAAGGGTTCGTTTGAAGTTTTGACAAAGGTTTTGTTATATGTTTTATATAACGCGGCGTAATAGTTTTATTGTTTGTTAAGGTCCCACACAATGATAAAATTTGAAGAGAGCGGAGTCCGAATTTCAATTAAAAGGGCATATATCTATGTACTTCCATAATGAAAAGCTTTGGCTTTTCAATTGACCACAATAAATTATTTTTACATTTCATTTTGGTAAAACCATCAATCTTTATATTAATAAAATATTTTGTTACATATACAACAATGAAAGAGGCTCCATATTTCATTTCTTAAATATCTCATTGGCAATGTCAACATAAGTCTTGAAGACACTATTATAAGAGTTTGTATACATACCAAGGATATAGAAGATTCTTATGTGTAGTTGTGTAATGCAATTTTAAACATATATCTGGGAATGACTTAACATGGAGGTCTAGATTTTTCTTATAGAACTTTTATTATTATTATTTGAAACGTTGTTATGATTGATTAATGAAATTATGAGCTATAGTGGACATTAGTCAAACTCATGATGTGAACCATGATGATGTAGGTTTTGATTTAACATTTTTACATGTTAAAGACAAATAGTCAAAATCACTAACAACTTAGTATGTCATAATTAATAATCATTCCCTGTTCACTTTTATTAATAGGTTTATGTCACACGATGATGCGGGGGCATTGGGCACTGGCAATGATAGCCAGGACATTTTTTCCACATGTTGTGGCTAGGAGGTTCGAAAACATTTGAGTTGTAACAACTAGGTGTCAATACCTCGGCTATCATCATAGACTAGTTAGAGTTGTAGGAGTCGAACAATTTTAGTTAATTGAATTGTTATAATTAGACCTTTAGATTTCTAGAACGGTCCTCTCGGAGAGCCAGAAGAGCCATATGTTATGTATATAAATTTTAATTCCTCGGATGAATAAAAGTAGAGAGAGGAGAGTAGGGGGATTTACGCAATAAACCTCTGTGTGTGAACAATTGTTTCCGGTTAAATGATTTCAAGATTAGTTGCCATTGAATTGTCTCGAGAGAGCTGCTAATTGTGAAGAACTTTTTAAGCTGTGAGGCGATTGGGTGCGATAATTCCATTTTTGGATAACCCTGTGAACTCACCCTACTAGAAGGCGAGGTCTGTGTAGAGAACCGAGGGTTGTGAACAACCTTGTTCAAATATAAAATCCCGCTTAATAAAGAGACAAGATTGTAGTGCTTTGGAACTGAGCCCGAGGATTGGAAATGATTCAACAAACAAAAGGGTAGCGGAACCAAACTTGCACCCATGGTCGAGCCACAGCCAAAACCACGAGCGGAATCACAAAAGTGGGTTTCCCATATCGCCTTTTGCGAAGTAGGCGGTATTTACTATTCACGAGCGATTCCATGGGGAATGCGGCACGTGGTAGTGACCTGTAAAACCATCGTTTAACTGTGCCATCACACATTAAACCCCAACGTTGGAAGCGAGCGAGAGTACACGAAGTCGTTGATTTGGAGAAGGGCCATCGGATGGTGGTCGCACGTTGAACTTGCCCGGATGTTAACTAAGGTGTGTGGAGGATAGACGGGTACGATACGAGTGTTTGATTGGCTATTGATATATATAGGTGGGCGGAGTATAATGAAATTTTTAATTAAACGATTGGCGGATAATTAGCATAAGTACGGAGCATGATTGTTGTAAGGGTACAGGTGGTGAAATATAGGCCGAAAGTTACGTACAGTTATTTATTTTACAAAAGCATTAGATGGAATGCAAAGTGTTGAAGTTAAACATTATTTGAAACTTGGGGATAATGTAAGTCAGATACCAGTCAAGATCAACCATTGTAGGTAAATGTTATTTTGTCAGGTCTCTGATTTGTCTTAAATATAAACAGAAAAGAAGTAATTAAGACTTCAGGCTGAGAGGTAATCCTGCTGGGTTAAACAGGAAAATCGTGACAGATGTATTCTCTTCTCACCAGGGGTCCAATTTCAGTTTTTTGCGTCACATGATGATCTCTCTTCTCTGGCATTTACTTGTATTGAAGATCACTATTCTAGGGATAAGGAGTTATTTTCTCCAAAAATAACCCTAGCCAAACATTAATGATACATCGGGGATGTATCTTTCTATGCTTCATAAGTACATATGTTCTACTTCTAAATCTTGTCTTGGAAGTGGTTTTTTTCTTGGAAATTATTCACCGATTGGTTTCATACCAAAGTCTTTTTCACATTTTCAACATCCGATACATGAAAAAGATAACTGGTTTAAAACAACATAAATATTGAAATTTTACAGAATTGTACGGCACACTTTGAATATGAATTTTGAAGTCAAGTGCATGATGATATATAGAATCAAGTGTCATTTTGAATACCAAATGTTTCACAAGAAACTTCTCAACATGCTACTATGAGTAAGGATTAAATGACAATATTGCATCAACTATTTCCATAATAAAAATTGCACCTCGGCCATAATACTAAACAACTAAAAATTTTGTAGATCTAACAAGACCACACAATCAAATGTATTCCACAAGGCCAATACGTATGAAAAATGAAAAGGAGTTTGCAACCAAAAATACCTTGGGCAACTAATTCAATTAGATACACCAAATATCTTATCTGACCAAAAAGGAAAACCGACCTACTTGGCCCCAATATTTTCAAAGCTGGGCCCTCTAATTCAACTTGATAAAAAGGCCAAAACCATAGCATTGAGATACATTTCATTACACTTTCAATAACAATAAAATTTATTTCTGACCATAACCCTTTCCTTTTATTGTTGTGAAAATCTTTATACATTACTCAAATGTGGCTAGTCCATAGGCCAAGTAGACCAGCACAGGTAACAAATATATTTCCTTTCACATGAGTTTTTCAAATTATTCCTACCAAATATAAGACATTTAAGAGGGGGAACTAATACAACATTAAAGAAAACGAGCACACATCTACAAATTACCTCCTTAGCTACTATCACACCATCATTAACTAGTTTCGGAGAACCATGTTATCTCTGGATAAGGTACACTTGTCGCCCCAAGGGTGACTCCAACAAGATCAGAAAGTTTGTTCCACCACACTTTGCAAGACAAATTAATGATACTTTAGTGGTGTACAATTAAATTCAGGACATATGCCAAAACAACCCTCCATGAAAAATTAAAATAACACATTAAAATAGAATATAAGTGGACAAGGAAAGATCCTTTCATAGGTGAGATTTCACGTACGGGTGACCTTCCTTTAAACATAATTTTTCTCGACTGCAATTTTTTTGTCAACTGACCATGTATTTGAAAGTACAACTCCTTGCTCGCAAGCTCTTGTATTAACTACATTCTCTGTCGCGTAATCTCGATTCCTCTTCGCGAGCGATTAAAGGAAATGGGTGAAAAATTGAAAGAGAATACAATTGTACGCCATAATTATCAAACATTGGAACCCAACTTCTTCCCCTTTCCATTATTACCCAATGCGGTAGATGTGGCAATTGTTGTCATCTTGCCCAAAGCGGAGAGCCATCTTCTCTTATCATGAATCATAAATTACAAGATCTTCATATTAGTATGAACCTTAAAAAACATGACTCCCATTGCTAAAAACCACTTTTTAAGTTGTAACGAGGAGCAAACTAAACAACTATCGCAACTTTTGGCAACACGGAGCATTAAGAGAGAAAAAACCAAAGAGAAATACAACCACAATCTCATTTTTTAATGAGACCGGCCTATATATTTGCATTAAGATAATAGAAAGAAATCACGACTATGTTAAGGCCAACACAAAACAATCTTTAACCAGTGTCTCTACTTGTGCCAGGTTGCCATGCTAGAAGGTTGCATATTTTTTAATTTAAATTCTTGACCTCTTGTGCCCATCTATGAATGCATCCAATGGGATATCTACATCAAATGCTCCTTTATATCCCCAAAAACAAATTCCCTACTACAAGAGCACCAATATTGATGGATCACTTACACCATCCCCCCCACTAGAAACGGTGAAAAAAGGAAACTTGAGAAAACTTATGAAATATCTCAAGATGACTATATGGGTGGTTCTTATGAATCAACCAACCATTCGGTATGCTCATCAATCCAAACCATGAGTATTATGTGACAATATTCAATAGAGCCTTTGAATCGGATTTATGAAGCTATGTTAGAGAAACCCTAAACTCTCAGCAATTAGAGCTCTTCTGGCACCACTCGGGGATTGACATGTGCCAATTGGTACAAGTGGTAGAAAATTGGCATGCTCAAACAACGGGGGTGATGCGGGAATGACATGAGGGAAAAATATCGAAGAAAAGCCCCAAATACGGAGAACTAAAGCTCATCACCAACACGAGATTGACAACTTTACATGATGTAACCTACGAAATCGTAAATGGAGAAATCATAGTAACAATAAAGTAACGTATGTAACGATAAATTTGGATTCATCTTGGGAGTGGTAATGGTAGAAATCATAGTGAACAACGAGAACGGCGAGAGTTGCTTACAATCAAGCAGTTGAAAAAAACACATACAAAAAACCTAGATAATAATCATGAACAAGCTTAATGTTAGTGCAAACAGCAAAGGAACATACAAAATGTGACATTGTGAACACCATTAGAGGCATGAAAAAAATATCATGGACATGACCCTGGTTGATAAGTTGTATTGCTCATGATGCACGGTTAATACTGCCTTTGTAGGTAATCAAAATCCATCATTATCTATACAATAAATACAAGTATTTGATGTAGTATTTTTTACTCTAAGATGCATTCTTATGATAATGTTAGAACATATGTTGAAAATGTCAAAACATACACGAATGATCTCCTCTTCGTTTCAAGAACAATTTATTGGAGTCGCATGAACTTGGAACAAGCCTTACGATACGAAAGAGTAGCAACTAAGTCAACGGTGACTTTTTTGTTGCTACATTGGATCGAGGAGGTTTTTCTCAAGATTAAATCGCTCTAATAAATTATTTTCTACTGCAACGGGGGCCAACCACGTGAAGGTGGAAGATCTTATGGCCCCTCCCCCCCCTCGCATCACTCTCGATTTCCTAATACCAAATCTGTATTTTCATTTTTTACTTTCATGAGCATAAAAAAAAATATTCAATAACTAATCAAAAAACAATTCAACAAAAAGTACGCAAGGAAACATTGCAATTAGCGCGGCATAAAAATAGCATGATAAATGAGTTTTTTATATAACGCAAAAAACGTTCCAAGTATGGTAACGTTTGTCTTATAATAATACAATATTTTACATTAGTTTTCTTTTTCTTCTTCCTATTTTTAAAGCTCCTAATTACATCATCAATATCATCATGCTGCGCTCCTGTTTCATGCCTTTCGACGCCTTGCGACCTAGTTGTGTAGTCACGATCTCTGGTCTCATCTAGTGACGGGGGCATATCCTACAAAAACGGAATATTAAATTTTAAGCTGTCGGTTTTTAAATATCATTGAACTAGTTTGGTAATATTAATAAAAAAAATTACAATGAGATTATTTACCTAGTGCACCGGTTATGCCCACATTTGACCTAGTTGCACGATCACGATGTACGGTCTCATCCGATGGCGGGGGCATCGCCTGCAAAACAAATAACATTAAATTTTAGTTGTCGGTTTTAATATCATTGAACTAGTTCGATTAATATTAATAATAAAAATTGCAATGAGATTATTTACTTGGTGCATAGGTTGTCGCCGGCCCGGCCTAGTTGCGTAGTCACGATATACGGTCTCATCCGGTGACGGGGCATACGCCTGCAAGCCCGAGATAATATTTAATTTTAATTGTCGAGTTTTTTAAATATCATTGAACTAGTTTAGGTAATATTAATGAAAAGAAAATTGCAATGAGATTATTTACAGTGCAGTTGTCGCCGCTAACCTAGTTGCGTAGTCACGGTGTACGGTCTCATCCGGTGACGGGGCATCGCCTACAAAAACGAGATAATATTAAATTTTAATTGTCGGTTTTTAAATATCATTGAACTAGTTCGGTAATATTAATAAAAACAAATTTGCGATGAGATTATTTACCTGGTGCACCGGTTATGCACTTGTTGACTTAGTTGCGTAGTCACAATGTACGTCTCATCCGGTGATGGGGCTCCTTTCTAAAAAACGAATATTAAATTGATGTCGGTTTTAAATATCATTGAACTAGTTCGGTAATATTAATAAAAAAAATTGCAATGAGATTATTTACAGTACAGTTGTCGTCGTTAGGGCTGTTACTGTCTTCCTCTCTGGTGGTAAGATCCTCAAGGGAAACATTCTCTGTCATTTAAAAAAAAAATGTTATAAGGACAACCATTAAGGTATAATTAGAAAAAATCATAAGTGGAAATTAATTACCGTCACGACCCTCACTGATAGTAGCATTGTCGTCCTGGTCCCTACTACAATGATTAGGTTTCATGTGAGGATCATCTACATTTGGCTCTAAAACTGGGTTATTTGCGTCATCGGTAGTGTTTCTCCCCTGATTTAAACAAAGTTGTTAGACATTAAATTTATGTATGAAAAAAAACATATTGAAAGGTTAATGTTTTACCTTATCAGGCATTCTAGATCTTGGGACCTACTGACTTATGCAACGTTCAACTACGCTTGATAGCCGAAATGGAAAGCGATATTTTTATCTTCCTGCGTAGTTTACGATTTAAAGTCATCACCCTACATTACATATGATTGTGTATTTTTAATCATATTTTATAGGATTACAAAAAAGTTGGAAGGCGATACAATTAATTATAAGATGTTTAGCTACTTAATTACAATTCTTATGACCAATTTCAAGTAGCCACCTAGCCCTGGCACTTGTGATGGCCCTTTTTTTCAATTCTAGCTTTGGTTGCCTTTTGGGTATCGGGAAACCTAGCATCAAAAGATTAAAGTCGGATATGACATTGCACTTTATTTTAGACATAGAGAAAATTAAATCTATTGAATTAAAGTTGTAATTTACCTTGCAGGTCCGATTCATTTTCCTTCTTTCTTTTCCCTTTTCTCTTTCCGTCATGGATGAGTGCTCTCCATTCAGCTCTAAGGCTGAGAGACGCTCATATCTAGGGTTAAATTACAATTATTCTCGGTGTCCACAGTATATTTCAAATGTTCACAGCTAGAACCATCGTTAATCCAAATGTGCCAACCCCCAAAAGGGCTTCTATATAATCTAGAAGTTCCTTTTTTAGGTTGGAACTCTGGGAATTCCACCCTGTGCGTATAATTGGGCCAAAAATTACCAATGCATGGCTCTCCAAATACCTGTAGAAATCATTGTTTCCTACACACACAAAAAAAATTATCATTAATTTAAAAATAAAAATCATAATAAATATGTTTTAGATAAAGTACATTAAATAGTTAAAATATTAAAATTTACCTGGGAGTTGTACATGCTTTATAGGGACACCTTCATCGTTCACCAACAACATGCCATTAATGGTCCACGTAGGTGACACGTGTAGCTCTAGGAAACACAATAATGTAGTTGGCCATATCGGCCTCATCATTGCCAACACGTTCGGCGATTGACTAGGTGTCTACTTGGGCGGTGTGTTTCTTGGCTGGCACCTAAAGGAGTAGAAGGTGTACGAGAGGGTTGTTGGGAAATCTCTTTCCCTTGTGTCCCACTACCACCAACACCGGATTCAGCAAGTGCCGGAAAATGCTACATACAAAAAGAAATTTTGTTAGTTTAGTCAATGTAAAATTAAAATCAAACTAGCACGATTCATCTCATGCGGAAACGAAAAAAATATCCTTTTGACTTTTTATTATTACACGATATTTTCTAGGCGGCTCATAAATTGTTTATCCTCTCTTTTGCTTCGAGTTTTGAGGCGCATCTATCAAAGTATTAAATTCCCGACCTTGCATCTCATGCCTTTTTTTTGCAACAAGAACAACACGGAGACATGGATGAAGAAAGCTCTTCCTCAAGGAATCATCGGGCGTACCATGGCTAGGTATACGCATATTTGAAAAAAATTAATATTATTTTAATTATGTAAATAACTAAAATACACGATGATAGAGCAATGCGGCACTTTACATGTTCTTCGGCCTCTTTCGCGATCATCCCGTCTCGGGGTTGTTCTGCCTTTGCTCTGATCGATCTGCCACATTGCAATAAAATTATAAATGTAAAAACTTGAAAACAATATCTAACTTGAAAACACAAAATGAAAACCCAAAATAATTTCTAATAAGACACGGAATGGGTTAGAGTTTCAAATATGCCTTGCATTGAATTAGAATCACAGGGAAACATGTCATTGCACATTAAGGCACCCAAACAAGAGACGAGTTGACAATGAAGATAACTTATTGAATATATTGTTGGAGAAACTTCTAGTAAACTTGTTGTGAATACCTTGAGGACATTTTTGGAGCAACATTGTTGAAGGTGATGGTATAGCATTGTTGGAGATGATCTTGAAGGGCCTTGGAGAAGTGAAGCTTTTGGAGCAACTATTGAAAAATCCTTAGAGCATTTAAGTAAGGCACTTTCTCTTATCACCTTTTTCCTCCAAAATCCTTTAAACGACTTTGTTTGATATTTAATGTTTGAAATCATGTTATAATTCCTTGATTATATGTTTGGGGCTTTCCCTTTGAAATTACCCCAAAATACCCTAGCAATTTATCTCTTGGGGATGCATGTCGACCTATTGTTTTATTGTTTTGATTGATAGTAGTAAACATAGAGAGTTAGGGCGCTCTTGACTTGGTTTGGTTGGGCCATTAGATCCCTAACATCTACTAGGGAGAACCCCCCTTGAGTTGGAGGAGAGCTAGCCGAAGTGAAAGGAGTTGGTGAGGTGACAATGGGGCTATTGAATTACACATGGTATCACACTTTAGCTTTAGGACTTTATCTTGAGAAGTGTGAGATTTTACAGCATATCAATTCTCAAATTATTTACAACACTATTGTTAAGAACTAATAATAAATGATGTTGAGGGGGTTTTTGGGTATGAAGCAATACCATTTAAAAACTAGGGGTTCTCGAGTCCTTGGCATTCCTTCACACGGGCCTAGGGCACACTAGAATAATTTCACACTAAACCATACAAGCAAAAGTAACTTAACGAATCCATAGTAATAATAATCATAATTCCTAATTTCCTATTGTACGATATGATGCAAATTATTCAAACATGAAATGATAGAAGACATGCGATTAATACGAATTTCAAGATTGATGAACCAATACAAGAAGTTAGAAACTACAACTTTGATTCAATACTCTTGTGTCCTAACTCCGGGGAAGGAATCTAGTTTGTAGTACGGAACATGCATCTTTTGTATTATCGATTCTTAATTGACAACAACTGAGTCATCTACCTCATCAATTTCTTCCCATTTTATTGTTTTTATGTTATATTCCTTATAAAAGTGTCAAATTTCTCTCAAAGTAAGCAACCATTTGAATAAAATAAAAAAAAAATAGTTGAGATATGATTGAGAAATGGTCATTTATTTCTTGAAAGGATCTTCACAATTTCTTTGGTTGTTTTCATCTCGAAACAAGAAATGACCTAAGAAACTATGTTGATGTAATATAAGAAACAACACGGTACAATGGCCATTTTGAAAGCCAAATGATGTCCATTGAGGACATGGCCTTTATTTGGTTCTTTGTTTCATAGGAGTTTCGGGTAGAAATGGAACTTTGTTGTACCATTTCCGGTAGTAAAAAGGGAAAACCTTTTTCCATGGGAAATAATTTTACCTTTCCTTTTTCAAGATAATCTAAATCACAAAATATGAACTATACAACACACATTCTTGGATAATGTGAAAGTGGAAAAGGAATACCCTACACCAGAAGTGATGCACACATGTACATTTGAACTTCTAATAGTTTTTAGTTGAAATGCGTGCTTGTTTTCATTCAAATGTAGGATTTTTAAAGCGAGGAGAAATAATAGGTTGCCAAATTAATAAGCTTTTCTTTGGGAAAAATTTAAATCTTGTATTGGATGATGAAGATAATAGAGTATTGAATCGGTTCTTGGCCTTATAGAGAGAACCCTACAACCTAACACAATCTAATGGAATTGACCAAAAAAACCCAAATAGAGTCGACCCTACTATAGGAGGAAGAGACTGCGGTAAGAACTTACCATTTTGCAACGGTCGAGGTGAATGTTGTTTTGCAAGAAGTGAGAGCGAGGTCGTGCACGGGGCGAGGGCGAATGCGGGGGAAAATGTTGTTCTACAAGAGCTCGGGGGAAAATGCTGAGGGCGAATGTTGTTCTGCAAGAGCTCAGGGCGAATGTTGAGGGCGAATGTTGTTCTGCAAGAGCTGAGGGCGAATGTTGAGGGAGAATGTTGTTCTGCAAGAGCGGAGGGCAAATGCGCGCGTGATATCAGATGTTAATGTAGCACACATGTACATTTGAACACTAATCGATTTTTGTATTTGAAATGCAATGCTTGTTTTCATTTAAATGTAGGGTTTTTAAAGCAAGGAGAAATAATGGGCGCAAATTAATAGCGTTTCTTTGGAAAATTTTAAATCTTGTATTGGGTGATGAAGATAATAGAGGGTATTGAATCTTGATTCTTGACATCTAGAAGAACCCTATAGCCTAACACAATCAATGGAATTGACCAAAAAACCCCAGTAGGTACGACCCTACTATAGGAGGAAGGGCATAACGGTAAGAACTTACCATTTTGCAAGAGGCCGAGGGCGAATGTTGCCAAGAGCTAAGAGGCGAACCTTTGAGGGCAAATGCGGGGAAAATGTTGGTAGAGTTGAGGGCGAATGCGAGGGTGAATGTTGTTCGGCAAGAGTGGAGGGTGAATGCGCACGTGATATCAGACGTTAATGTAGCTATTGCGACGAATACGAAACAATAAAATCATTTTTATGTAAAGCGCGCATATAAGTTTCATATTTTTATTTAGCGTGCATATAAGTGTTGTTATACGAAACGGTGGAAAAGGCGTCACTATTGCGACGAAGGCTTCCAAACGTACGTAATTCGACACTTAGACATTGTGTCGCACTTGCGGCCGTTTAGACGGTCGTCTCGCAATGGCGGCCGCTTTGGGCCATAGTGTCTTAATTATCATGTCTTCCTCCAAACGTCGCAATTGTGACCTTTTCTAAGTGTCGGTATTCGGCCTTTTCTATAAATGTCGATATAGTGACGGTTCCAGGTAGGATGGAAAACTTGTTGGAAATTTCCAACATTTGGTCAAGCGTGAACGAGTGTCGGAATTTGTAAATGTAGTAGTGTGTAAGTAACCATCTATACTTTATCTTCTAATGTCCTAGAGCATTAAGCAAAGGATGCAAAGGAAGACATCTACTATATATTTAGATACTCCAACATTCAATTATGAAGTGTGACCTTTTTGAGATGGTGTTTGTAACTAATTATACCTAATGATCTAGAAAAGCAAGTAAAGTATGCAGAAATTAACTCGATCAGTACACTCATTAAACATTCAATCATTTAGTATTGAAACATGATCAAATCAATCTCTTTGGAATGAATTTTATGAATATCGGTGATGCAAATAAGTGAGGATCTGAAATAAAAATGTGAAAGCATGTAAAACTAATTGCAACAACTAATGTATATTTGATTTTCCCCAACATTCAATGTGAAGTATTACCCTCTTGTGAGATGTTGTGTCGAAGTCAACTATACCTTAGTTTCTAAATTCCTAGAAAGAAAATAAAAATTTGCAAAATAAACTCAATAACTTTATGAATTAGACATTCAATCATTTAGTTCGGAATCATCATCATGAAATGACTTTTGAGAACATCCATTTACACGATTAATTGATAATTATATTCTAATAAAATGAATGACGGAATAGTGAAGAAAACTAGATAACTATATATTATTAGTGCTTCAATATTAATTCGATTTGAAAACATGGTTATCTATCTTCATGAAATATTTTAGAAGAACGAGGCATACACGGTTATGTTTTTAACATTATGCTATTGATCAAAGCTGGAATGAAACATTAATCTAATAAGAAAAAAAAATTGATGAAAACAAATTAATGAAAATTAAACTAAAAACAACAAGTTTGAAAAACATCCTCCGATGCGGGGGCTCTCTTCATTGATTTAAAATTTTGAAATGATAGATGGTTAAAGGTGAAAATAAGCAGAAATCATTAGGCAATGAGCTTTGTATTATGATGGAGCAGAGTCTTAATACGGAGTATCGGCCAAAAGTCTTAAACTTAAAACTTAATTTCTTAAGCGTAACTTCTCGGTTCTATACAACGGTATTTAAAGGAAAATACACATAACTTTCTATGATATAATCTTGCTACATGTGGCTAATTATAGAATTGCAATAGGGCTTGTTTGACTCTTGATTTGATACGATAGATAAATCAATTCACTTCTCTCGGCTAACGTAATCGACTATGCCTTTGACCATCATCTTAGGCACAGCATACACGCCGATTTTGACCAAGTGAATAGGAAAAAATCCATGTGGAGATGATTCTAGAAACTCCCATGTAGCTCAATTCTTCATTTGACTGGAACCTACCGGACCATGAGAGTAGCTACGGAATCCACATTTAGATGTAGAATAGGTACATTCTATAGCTAAATTTAGAAAATCTATTAAATAGAAAGAACATGAAAATATAACATGGCATTAATTTTAATGCATTCTTCAAACAAAACATAACATTTATCATTGATTGGAGTATGTGATATTATGAGAAAGTACGGGAAAAAAGGTGAGAAAGGATTTCAAGGAGAGGGTTATTATGAGGTTCAACATACCCCAGGTTGCAAAATCATTACGTGTCCTCATGCAAATTTTCCAAAAATGTGAGTTCTCCTTCCCTACCATTTTCTCAAACATACTGCTAGCATCAACTTCCATTTTTTGTTTGTCTTTGAAGTGACTTTCATCCTGAGCCTTCTCATAAGAAGCTTGTACTTGAGCTTAATGGTACATTACTTGTTTAGTAACTTATTCTTTCTTTTCAATTTCTATTTTTCTTATACCACGGTCCTAGATGTGAGAGAATGGTATTATCATGAATTACCTTGTCCAACTTGTTTCTTGCTTCGGGGTCTCATTCTATCTGTTTCTTCTGCTCAATATCTCTAGTTCATAAATATCTTATTTAAGAGCATAAACTAGAGGTTCTTTTGTATTGATAGAATTTTTTTGGGTTCATTGTTGTACTTCTTTTCTCTAGTGATTCAACATAATCATATATTTCCCTTTTGTACTAGGTATATCCTTGGAGATCATACTGCTAGGGCTACCTTCAAAATTATGAATAGGATCATTTTGAAATTTGTGTAGGATAAATGTTGACGAGGAGATGGTATTGGGGTTTCTTCATCTAGACTTATAGCTCTGTCTCTTTTGATAATTTTCTTCATCGAACCTCGAGTACGGAGCTCCTTCTCGGTTGTGAAGAACTTACGGATTCCTCGGTGTAACCTTACTCCTCTTTATTATTTTGCCTCCTATCGTGACTTGCTTTAAAGTTTCTAATTCTTTAGAGATTAGCTTTTCATCATTATTCGTAATGAATATTCCAGAGTCTGTTTCAATACTTTGCTATCATTCTTTTGTCTTTTTTTTTTTTTTTTGACATTATCTTCTTTAGGTGATTACGGTGCTTCTTGAAAATGGTTTCTAATAAGAAATATTCCCGGAGTATCTCCTACGATTTTTAAATGAAACTCGATCGGTATCTTTACTAACCCATGATGATGCATGGTGGTATACATGAAATGTATTCTCTTTTGCACATTTGTGGCCATCCTTTTTAAACTATTTAGTAGAAAGAAAGGAAGATTGATTTCACCATTTTCTAATAGAGATTTACTATGACAGAGATATGGTATACATACATGTAACCAAACCTTCCTTCACAAGTGATAAATTTCGGTAAAACAAGAGCATGTTCCTCCATTTACTTTTAGAGTTGAGCTGAGGATACCTTTTCTAAAAACGGGGAACATCCATGCCTAGGGTTTTTGAGTATTAATTACATGATTCACTATGGAACTCCCTTGTTTTTGAACCATCTTTCCCCATGCCTTGGAAGTTAGCGCTTGACCATGAATGACTCGGTAGATGTAAACTTGATATCTCCAACTTCTACTTTTGTGCCATCAAAGAGTGAGCAAAGTTTTGTAATTTCCTTGTAGAAGCCTTGAATTTCTCTATGAATTTGAGCCATACAACTTTTTGCAACATTTCCTTGATATGTGGGTATCCTTCCATGTAATTGTCTCTCACGGTTCGATGCGAAATTAGCCCCATGCCTTCTGTCACCGAGTTCTCAACCTTCGAATTACCCTTCCCTATTTTATAAAATGAATTGGCTATGGATTTTACTGAAAGGTTATCTGAGTTTGTAGGAATAAATATATATTCTGGAATTTTTGGAAAACGTGAACAAGTATGTCACGTCATAGGTCATGACGAATTAATCATCAATGAGGGATTCAATTACGGACCATTATGCAACATAATACGGAGGATGTGTGTGATATGTAGTATGATGGAAACCACAATCACATCAAATGATGATGTTAAGGAAGCATATGACTATCCATATTATACATGCTTTATGTTTAACCTGCTATTAAAATAAATTTGTGTGGTTACCTTTTAGAACTAACCTTGTTGTTTCTTTAGTGTTGATCCTTTAGGTATCCTTTTAGAATGTTAGTCTTAAACATAATCCTTCAATTTTATTTTGATCATCATTTGTTTGTGAGTTTATCTGATTATTGTCAAAAATGATAAATGAGATGTGGTGCAGACAGCGGTGGGCAAAATTGAATTGGCTACAAAATGGAATCAACTACGAATGTGATTAGCTGCAAAATGTGATCAGGTACTTGAGAATTATGTGAGTTACGGAGAATCGAATATGTAAAAATAAATGAAGAATATCTAAGGAATATGAATGTGAAATGAAATGGAAGTGGAATATGGCATTTGTGAAATGGAATAAAAGTGGAATGACTTGTGAAATGGAATGAAAGTGGAGTGAGATGGAATAAAATTGTAAAATGAAATTAATTTGCGCGAGAATATGAGCTACAAATATATGGAATATGAATGTAAGGAACTTTGTATCACTACTTATTATAGAAAAGAAAAGGGAAAAATATAAGGATACGAAACCTCGATTTTCACTGCGTATTTTACGTATAAGTATGCCAATCATTGATTGGTTTTTATATATATATATATATATATATATATATATATATATATATATATATATATATATATATATATATATATATATATATATTTATTTATTTATTTTATTTTTTTTATATGTAGGAAAAATAAAAAGCTAAGTGAGTGAAGAAGAATATTCTTATTTTAACTTCCATATAAATATTATATTGGAAAATCTTGAAAAAACTCTTCTTTTGAAAGTGGTTTATGATATACTTTCAATCGATGACCATTCACAAGAAGAGGTACCTTTTCTTCATATATTTTCCTTATCCTCTTTGCTCCATTGTCAAATACTTTCTCAATCTCATATGGCGAGAAGCCAATGATGCAGAAACTTTCCTTGAAAATCTATGAATTTTGAATCAAACAAAAGTGCCAATCCCTTTGCTTGAAACTTCTTCTCCTTGTTATAATGATCATTCCCATTTAGCCCTTTTCTTTGCTAGAATATACTAGTTCTTTGAAGCGCATCTTGCTTGATTTCATCGAGCTCATTGAAGTTCCTCCAATCTATGTTTACGTGCTTGATAAATTAAGTTCCAATACAAATTTGCCATCTTGAAACTCAGAATATGAAACTCTATAGGGAACAAAAATTTCTTTCCATAAACAAGTTCATAGGGAGTATGTCATGTTGTATTCTTCCATGTAGTTACGTAGGCCCATAAGGATTTAGGAATCCTTTTGCCCAATCTCTTCTATGTAGATGTCTTGTCTTAGTGAGAATTCCTTCAATCACTTTATTGGTAGATTCAAATTGACCATTTCCCTGTGGATGATAAGGAGTAGACTTTCTGTTCTTGATATTGTAATCTTCCATGAGCCTTTTCACCAACTTGGATGTAAAATGGGTTCCCCGATGCTGTCACAATTTCTCTTGGAACACTAAAACGAGTGAAGATATCCTAAAAGAAAATTAACTACGAGATATTTCATTAGAAAAAGGTTATTTTTTAGCATCTACCCATTTAGCGACATAATCGGTACATACCAAAATATAATTATTTTGTTTAGATGTTGGATTGTTAGGTCCAACAAAATCCGGGCCCATTTTTGAAAAGGATCAATTGGCACCTAAGGTTTTAATGGAATTTAATTTGAAGTAGCGGGTTTCCCTACCCTTTGGAAGTTGTCACACCTTTTGACATATTATTTGGTATCTATGAAGATGGATGGCCAATAATATCCTAAATGAAGGATTTATAGGTTGTCCTCTTGTCGAGAAAAATTTCCACCACGGAGTTCATCATGACATGCTTTAAGAAATTTCGGGCATTTCATCTTCGATAATGAGATCTAGACCTATATTATACAATTCATTAGTAATCCATGAGTATCTTTTTACTTATTTAAATGATTTTTCTTTTCTCTCTAGAAAGAAAATGTGAAGTTAATTTTCCTGTAGCAGTAATTGGCAATATTTTCAAACCAAGGAGTACGAGTGATTATTGCAAAAAGATATTCATTATAAAATGTTTCTTCAACTAGAGTGTCATCTTTGATATTTTGAATTCTAGAAAAGAAATCAGCAAGCGTGTTTTGTTTTCGAGGTCGGTTTAGAACAATAATGTTGAATTCTTACGGGAGTAATAACCATCTTTTAACTTTCTGCCATTATTAATAGATTTATTGATTAAGTATGTAATTGTAGTCTGAAATCTTTTATTATGAACAAATGTTTCATAGCCTATTATATAATGTCTAAATTTGTTGATAGCATGAACAACAACTAATTAATTTTTAGTTACAATGTAATTTAACTCCGTGGGAGTCAAATTCTTATTTGTGTAAAAGATGGCATATGGGATCAAATATTTTTCTCCCTAATGTCCTGACTCCTAGAGTTGTATACGGCTTTATCTGTTGAAATGTGAAAGAGTAGTTTCCAAAGAATTTGGACCTGCTAAGATGGGTTTTTTAGAAATTTTTCTTTTAGAGTCTCAAATGCTAACCGAAAAATCAGGATTCCAATGAATTCACAATCTTTAGTGAGTAACTTGAAGAGGAGATGCTATTTTAGTGAAATTTTCTATAAATATTCTATAATATCCTGTAAATCCTGAAAAAATTCTAACATCCTTTTGACAACTTGGAATTGATAGTTTAAGAGATGACTTCAAATTTATATTTATCAACTTTAATTCCATCTCCTGAAATGTGATGTCCTAAAAAAATCCCTTCTTGTAAACATCATAAAACATTTTCTTGGCTTGATGAAAGGTTTTCTTCCTTACATATTTTAAAAACATTTCCAAATTTTCTAAAACTTCTTCAAATGTATTCCCATAGGCGTAGTCATCCATATACCTCTACACAATCATGTATTAGATCGAAAAAATTCCTAGTACTTCCATTTGGAATGTTGTGTGTCGTTGCACGAATCCAAAAGGAAGTACTAGGTAATATAAGTCTCCCTTGGATAGGTGAATGTGGTCATATATTGATTTTTCGAGGTGCTACGAATCTAATTATAGCCACTAAAACCATCAAAGAATGAGAAACACTTCTTACCTACTAATGCTTATCCAACACTTTATCTCCAAGGGTAAAGGAAAGTGATCTTTCGGCGTAGCTTTTATTCAATTCTCAATAATCAATGCATACCCTACATTTACCATTCTTTTTAGGGGCACTCAGCAATCACTGAGAAACCTTTGACTCTTTGAAGGTGGGTAAATGAAGTTTACATTGACAACTTTTGCAACTCCTCTTTCACAATTTCCCTAAGATTTGGATTCATCCTTCTTTGCGATTTGTCGATAGGTTTAGAATTTTCCTCAATGTGGATGTGATGTATACAAGTCTTAAGAATAATTCCTTTCATGTGAGTGTATTCCCATGCATATGCGGAATAATGTTGTTGTAATGTTTTGATTAGCTTTTCTTGTTGTAATTTTTCAGAAGTTATTGTTTATGTTTAATGTTTTCCTAGAAGATTTAGAACGGCCAGAGCTACCAAATTCTCCCATAGAATGGGAACATGTTGCCCTGAATGAAAAATATTTCAATATTGTATTTTCTTGAAAATTGATCATGTTCATATTCGGATGATTAAAATTTTCTATTGAATTTAGATTTGACTATCTTCACTAATGGTTGAAATGGTAAAGGGGGTTGTATATCATTTTTATCGTAAATCCGTTCTTTGTCATCTAACTTTCATGATTATTTCTTCTTTGGAGGATATAGAGTGAATTTATTTGTTTTTGAGTTATCAGGTAGAGATATACACGTTACCGGATATTAATGAAAGCATCAATTGTAGTAACCAAGGTCTCTAATATAAGTGGATGTCCTCGTTATTCTTAGGGATTAAGATCATCGCAAATAAACCGGGTACTCCCCGAGAGTCTAAGGACAAAATATCTTCTAAGAAACCATCTTTCTTGATTACAAATCTATCTTCTAATTGGTAATGTAGGTCTATATAGGGTGAGAGCTTAAGTTTTTTCCACGGTTGTTTTTTGTCATGATGTTTATTATTTGCTCCTAAATCAATCGATGTATTTGGAATTTCAACTCCATTGATATGTGTTTTTACAAGCTGGATTTCCTAGATCTAAATATTTTTAGATGAAATTCTTCCCATCATTATGTCTGATATTTTTCATACAGTGAATTCTTTTATTTCTTTTGTTTTTCTTCCGGTTTCTTCATATAAATCCTTTATTGTACAGCTATAGTTGAATCTCCTTAATGGCTTGTAACCGAGGATTTTGATACACAAAAAATTTCAGTCAATCTAGAAAATCATAATTAGGCAACATAATATGCTTTTCTGCTCCTGCAGAAACTTGTAATCATTCGGGAAAAGGGCGTCAAAGTAGGTACTAATGGTTGCTCTATGATAGGAGTTGAGTTTATTGGTTATTTTTATTTTCATTTTCAAAATTTTGGTTTTGACGAGATGTTCAACCTTCTTGATATTTTATTGGGCTGAGAATCTTCCTAAAATTGTCTTGTTCTTGAATAACTACAAAAGGATTTTTCTTTTCTAAATATCTGCGGATCTAAGTTGAAAATAAATTAAGATATAGAGGAGTAATCATCATGTAACTTGGGTTTCCTTCTATCATATATATATATTACAGGATTTTTATTTTTGGGGTTTGGTAATGGTTGGGTAGGTAGGTAGAGATTTAGAGATCTTTGAGGAATGGTAATGAGAGTTGTGCATTTTGGTTTTTGGTTTGGAGTTGGGGTTGTTTATTTTGTTGAAATTTGTTGGGGAGGATAGTTTGGATATGATGGAGGATATTAGTACTATTGAGAGAATCTTCCATAGGGATTTTTCATTCCTTGGGCCCAAGGTTGAGATTGTGATTGAGGCCAAGGTTCTTGCTAATAATTCTAGTTTGGTGGAAATTTGAGTATACATTTGGTTTTTAAAACCTTGAGTTTGTGGCCCATCTGCCATGGTCTTCTAGAGAACCGAGAAAATATATTGTGTTGAATTTGAAGTTTTTTCTTATTTTAAAAGCAACCCTAAGACCGAAGTTGAAGGACAAATCTTAGTCTCATGGATTTACGAACAAATCATACAAGTCTCTATGAATTTTGCATCAAGAGGACATTCTCTTAAAGCATGCTTCTTTATGAATTTGGGATAGAAAATAGCTAAATCAATAGTCTTGGCTTTGCAACATTTTTTAGCTTAAGGGTATCGATATATTCACTAAGACTCCCTAAAATGTCTGTTTTAAATTCATCAAGCATGTTTCCAATTTCTTCCCTACTCAACTTTTTGTTCCGATTTATGAATCTATTTACCCCTAGCAAAGAAGGATCTCTTTTACCTTTCTTAGTTTTTGATTTTCCTCGTGAGAGATGAATACATAATTCCCCAATGTCAGTGTGGGAGTTGAGAGATATCCCCCTTCCCCATCATGTTAAGGATGTATCCACTCATCTCTAATGGCCTTCAACAAGAGATTTTTAAGTATCTTGATCTAAATTATCAATTTTTGCTCCCTTTATGTTATAATTGAATATTTCAATTAAATATTCCAAATTCTCATCCTCTCTTTGCGTCATTTTAAAAATTTCATCCTTTTGATTAAAAAAGGTATGCAATAATCAAAACCACCTTTCTAAAAATTCTCTCTTCACATCATTCCATGTTAGTGTAGGCCAAGGTGATTAAACTCATGAACCAATTTAAAGCTACTCCTTTCAATGTTGAAGGAAACAATTTGATTTTAAAGAGTCTTGTAAATAATCATAAGTTACGAATAAGACTTCAAATTCGAACAAAAAGGTTTTAGGGTTTTCACTTTTCAATCCATGAAAATTTTTGGAGGGGACGGTGAGATGTTTTCATTGTGGCATTTGTATCTTCATCAACTATATATGGAATCCAAAAGAACTCTCAATTACCCTATTTCTTATGTGTCTCCTTCTATATTTCCTATACCTCTCCCTATATCTCCTCCTCTACCTCTATCTCCTCCTCCAAATATTACATTTTTTCTCCATTTATAATTTATCCTTCTCCTTGCTTCTTCTTCTCTTCTGCCATTATAATTCTTCGGAGGCTGATATAAGATTCAACTGTGGTTAATTCTCTTCTTCTAGTTCTTATATCAATGGTATATTGAAGAAAGTTTCTTCCTCTTCCTCTCCACTAGTAATTTCTAACTCTTCGGCTAAAATGTGTTCTCCTGTGGGGTGAAAAATGTTACTTCTTCGCCTGGAGATCTAGGATCTTCTTCCTCTAAGGCTTGCCCTCGACGGATGAAGTAGGAGATCCCCCTCCTAGTTGGATTTCGACCTTAGAACCTTAGGAAGACTATGGCTAGTGAAATATGGAATATGAGTTTGAGATGGAGGTGTATAACCAGCCTTGGTGGAGTGAGTGGTGTTGTATAGATTAAACTCCTACCTCTAGCTATGAATTTGCCCCTAGATTCTCTCTCTCTACGCATATCATTTTTTTTAGATGTAAAAAATGATGTTTCTAATTACACTTCCACAAACGGTGCAAAATTTTTAGTCAATATAATGTCTTAAATTACTTGCATAAAATTATCAATCGAGGTTTGTAAGCGGTAAAGTGTAGTGCTTCATGTGCTTAGTTAACCTTTCTTCTTACTTCGTTTGTTTGTATTTTGCCATGTATTTGTTTTTGGGGGTTTTGTTCTTTGATGTCTAATAATTTTCAATCTAAAACCTATGAAAATATTTAAATGAATCTAATGAATTTTTAAGAAGGAAGAAAAGGAGGTGTTCCTAAATTAATCTAATTTACATAAAAATAAATCAAAGATTGTTGATTTGGTTAGAATCTAATTTGGAAAATAGAAGAATCTATCTTATCTTGTCATTAGTTCTATTCCATGGATCTAATTCTTAAAACATAGATTGAAATTGTAGTGTTTGTCTTAAGTAAAAGCAGAGAATGAAAACAACTAATTTACTTCTAGTTACTCCGGCATTCAATTATGAAATGTGCCTTCTTGAAATGATGTGTAAGTAAATATCTATACTTTATCTTCTAATGTCCTAGAAAAAATAAGCAAAGGATACAAGAGGAAAAAAATCTCATATATTTAGATACTCCAACATTCAATTATGAAGTGTGACCTTCTTGAGATGGTGTTAAGTAAATAATTGTACCTAATTATCTAGAAAAGCAATTAAAGTGTGCGAGAAAGTAACTTAGTAATTTCACTCATTAAACATTCGATCATTCGGTCTTGAAACATGATTAAATCAATCTATTTGGAATGACTTTTAGGAATATTAGTGATGCAACTAAGTGAGGATGCGAAAGAAAAATCTGAAAGCATGTAAAAATGATTGCATCCAACTAATTTATATTTGATTTTCCCCAACATTCAATGTGAAGTATTACCCTCTTGAGATGTTGTGTAAGAAGTCAACTATACCTTAGTTTCTAAATTCCTAGAAAGAAAATAAAAATGTGTAGAATAAACTCAATATTTGTATGAATTAGACATTAAATCATTTAGTTAGAATCATCATCATGAAATGAATTTTGAGAACATCCATTTACACAATTAAGTGATAATTATATTCTAAGAAAATGAATGACGAACGATACAGAAAACTAGATAATTGTATATTCTTAGTGCTTCAATCTCAATTCCGATTTAAGAAAACGAGTTATCTATATTCACGAAATATTTTTAGAAGAATAAGGCTTACACAATTATGTTTTTAAGAATTATTCTATTGATCAAAACTAGAATGAAACATTAATCTAATAAAAAAATAGAATTGTTGAAAACATAGTAATGGAAATTAAACTAAAAACAACAGTAAAACCTCCTCCGATTGCATGGGCCCTACGCAATGATTTGGGTAAAACTCTAATTTGGTTAAAGGTGAACTTAAGAAATCATTCACAAATTGAAATTTGTATTATGATGGAACAAAGTCTTAATAGAGAGTATCAACAAAAAGGCTTAAACTTAAAACTCAATTTCTTAATTGTCTTATCGATTCTGTGCAACGCTATTTAAAGGAAAATACACATAACATCTATGAGATAATCTTGCTACAAGTGGGTAATTATAGAATTGAAATAGGATTGTTTGACTCGTGATTTTATATGATAGAAAAATCAGAGGTCCTACTACTCTTGGCTAACATACCTTGACTATGCCTTTGACCATGATCTTAGACATGCTTTTTTGTCGATCTTGGCAGGCGAGTGAATAGGACAAAATCCATGTGGAGATGATTCTAGAAATGCCCATGTAGCTCAATTCTTCATTTGACACTGAAACCTTCTAGACCATGAGAGTAGCTATAGAATCCACGATTAGGCATGGGAATAAGTGCATTCTGTAGCTAAATTGAAAAATCTATTAAAATAGCAAGAACATGAAAACATAACATGGAATTCATTCTAATGCATTCCCTAAGCCAAAACATAGTATTTATCATTGATTGGAGTATGTGATATTATGATAAATTAAGAAAAAGATGAGAAGGATGTCAAGGAGGGTAATTCTTAGGGTTCAACAAAAGGATGTTAGAGAAATAACAATTTTGAGGTTCAAGATACCCCCACATTGAAGCCATTGCATGTCCTTGTGAAATTATCAAAAAGTGTGAACTTCTTATCCTATTTTATTTTTTCAGATACCTCTGCTAATACATCCAGTTTTCTCTTCTTTCTTTTCATTGAGGTGACTGCCATCCTGGGCTTCCTCATAAGGAGTTTGTACTTGGTATTTATGACTGTCACGTTTAGAGATTTGTTCTTTCTTTTTAGATTTTTTTTCTTTTTGTACCACAGTCCCAAATGTAGGATGGTGTTATCACTGATGACTTTATACAATTGGTTCTATTACTTTAAAGTTTCATTTTCTTATTTAATGTGCCTATTCAATAACTCTATCTCATAGATTTATTGCTTGAGGGTCTTAACCGGAGGTTCTTGTGCACTAATAGGATTTTCTTGCATACCTAGATTCACAGCTGCATTTATTTTCTCGAATAACTCAATATAGTCATATCTCTCTTGTTGTGTTAGGTCAATGCTTAGAGATCTTCTTCTTGGACTGCATTCAAAATTATGTATAGGAGAATGTGTAGGACTATGTGAATGAGAGACATTGATGGGTGATTTAACTTGAGGTTCCTTATCTAAATTCACAAACTCTATTTCTTGTGATGGTGTCTTATTCATGGATCTTCAGAGTCTATAGATTATCCTTGGTTGTGGAGAGTTTAAGTTTTCTTCACTTGTAACCTTGCTCTTCTTTTAGGTTTTATCTCTTGTCTTAACTCCACCCCGTTTCTTATTTTTCATCAACTCCGCAAGGGTAATTTCCTCTTCATCTTGTTGTAGTGGAGGTGAAAGTCTGTCCTCAATGCTTGTATCAATCTTCCTTCTTCTACTTTTTCTAGTGTTGTCTTCCTTAGGCTGCTCTGGCTCATTTTGAAAATGGTTTCTGATTAGGAACCTATCCAAAGAGTCTCCTATACTTTTTAAATGAAATTCAAGAAGTATTTTTACCAACCCATGATGGTGCATAGTGTTGTCTATGAATTGAATTATTTTCAGTACATTTGTGGAAATTATTTTTAAACTATTTAGTAGAAAGAAAGGGAGGTCTATTTCTCCATCCTCCAAAAATTTCATCAACAACCGAATATGATAAATAAACATGGAGCCAAATATTCCTTCACAAGTGATAAACTTATGTAAAATTAAGAGCATATTTCTCCATTTTTTCTTGAGTGGTGAGCTAGGAATACCTTTCCTGTAAACAGAAGTATCCATACCTCGATTTTTGAGGAAAAATATCCATGCTTCACTATGATTTTTTTTTTTTTTTAACCATCTCTCAGAAACTTTTGGGAGCTCTGTAGCTTCAGCTATGAAGGCCTTGGTCACTGAAAATTTTATGTCTCCTATTTCAACCTCTATTCCGTCGAAAGACCTCGTAGAAGACTTAGTGATATCCTGATGGAATCCATCAATTTT
Source organism: Pinus albicaulis (assembly GCA_034641835.2). Taxonomy (NCBI): domain Eukaryota; kingdom Viridiplantae; phylum Streptophyta; class Pinopsida; order Pinales; family Pinaceae; genus Pinus; species Pinus albicaulis. Next base: position 132,769 of record JAXQQM020082718.1, on the reverse strand, counting down.
TTCTATAAACCCAAGCCACTTATCCTTCTCCAGCATCTCTTTGATCTGTGGATAACCCTCCATGTATTTAGCTCCCACTAGTTCAATTCTGACTATCAAACTGATGTATTTTGTCATGAAGAGTCTAGCCTTCAGAATTGTTCTTCTCTGTGTGAAATGAATTGGGTTGCAGATCTGGTTAAGGACGTCAAGGGTTTGTAGGGAAATATGAGTGAAATGAGTACTTGATGAGGTTTTAAGAAATGTAGATGAATAGGTTATGGAAGTAGGATATGACCATTAAATCATAAATGGGGAAGATCTGTTATGGATCATTATGAGATATGATGCAGATGATGTGGTCAATTTATGACATGATGTGAGTCTAAATAAAATCAAATGATGACATATTGAGGCATAATGTGATCATCTACGTTATATATGCTAATTCTTTCATCTCGTTATTTAGAAAAATTTATGTAACATAGCTTTAGAACTAACATTTTTTTCTATTTCCTTGATGTTGATTCTTCAAGTATCCTTCAACATGATGATTTTCAAATAGAGTTCTCAATTTCTTGTGCTAAGTATTGTTTCTTTAGTAGGCTGTAGGAAAATTTAACAAAGCTGCAGAATATGGTTTCATTTGCAGAATGGAATGATAGCTGAAGAACGAAAGTAGTTCTGTAACTACTTTTATTTCTTTAGAAAAATAAAGGAAAAAACTATTTTTGTGATTTTAAGAATGGAATAGAAAATATAAAATGTTAGAACTCTGATTTTCATCCTATATTTTATGTATAAGGATGTCAATCATTGGTTGGTTTTCATACTTATACAATTATTATTATTATTATTAATACTTTATTATTTTGAATAATATATATATATATATATATTATTTATTATTATTTTTATTATTTTATTTTTTTGATATGAAAAATAAAGAAAAGACTAAGTTGGGGATGAAGGATTCTTCTTCACCAACTTCATATCAGTATTATCTTGGAAAATTTTGATAAAATCCTCCTTTGTAATTGGCTTATGATAGACTTTTAATTGATGTCCATTTAAAAGAAGAGGTACCTCTTCTTCATCAATTGTCCTTATCGTGCCTGCTCCATTGTCAAATACTTTTTCAATCTCATAAGACCCAACCCAATGAGTGAAATTTTCCTTCAAAGTATTTGAAATTTCAATCGAAAAAAAGTTCCCAATCCCCTTCTTGAAAATATTTCTCCTTTATATATTTATCATTCCATTTGGACCTTTGCTGCTAGGCTAAACTGGTTCTTTGAACTGAATCTTGCCTGATCTCATCAAGCTCATTAAGTTTCTCCAATCTGTGCTTCTGGGCTTTTGATAAGTCAAGCCCTAATTGGACTTCCATCTTGAAGGTTTCGATCTGAAATTATATAGGAAATAGGAATTTCTTCCCATAAACAAGTACATAGGGAGTATGGCCTATTTTATTCCTCCATGTAGTCCAGTAGTCCCATAAGGCTTCAGGAAGCCTATCTGCCCAATGCTTCCTATGTAGATGTATAGTCTTGGTGAGAATTCCTTCAATCACCTTATTGGTAGACTCCACTTGATCATTTGCTTGTGGATGACATGGACTAGATTTTCTATGTTTGAACTTGTAATCCTCCACAAGCTTCTGCACCAACTTGGATGTAAACTGGGTTCCATGATCTATCACAATTTCTCTTGGGACTTCAAAATGAGTGAAAATATCCTCAAAGAAAAAATCAACTATAGAATTTTCATTAGCTAAATAAAGTGCTTTAGCCTCTACCAATTTAGTGACATAATCAGTACATACCAAAATATATTTCTTTTCATTTAGATGGTCGATTGATTTGTCCAACAAAATCTAGGGCCCATTTTTCAAATGGCTTGATGAGTACCTGAGTCTGTAATGGAATTTCATCTATAGGAATAGGTTTCCCCATTCTTTGACAGTTGTCACACCTTTTTACATACTTCCTAGTATCTTTAAATATGGATGGCCAATAATATCCTAATTGAAGGATTTTATAGGCATTCCTCTTATTAGCAAATTTTCCAGCACAGGGTTCATCGTGGCATGCTTTGAGAATATCATAAATTTCATCTTCTCGAACACACCTTCTGATGATGAGATCTGGACATGTTTTATACAATTCATCATTAACCCATGAGTACAATGAAATTGTTTGAATAATTTTTCTTTTCTGCCTAGGAAACAAGTATGCAGTTAACTTTCCTCTAGTTAAGTAATTAGCAATATCTGAAAACCATGGAGATTTAGTAGATATTGCAAAAATATATTTATCAGGAAAAGTATATTCTACAAGAGTATCATTTTTAACATTTTGAATTCTAGACAAGAAATCAACAACTATGTTTTTTTTTCCAGGTCGGTCTAGAATGGTGATATTGAATCCTTGCAGGAGTAATAACCATCTTGTTATTCTACCATTAGTAATATATTTATTAATTAAATATCTACTTTCAGAATGATCTGTATGAATAAAAGTTTCATAACCAGTGATTTAATGTTTAAATTTGTTAATAGTATGGACAACAACAAGAAATTCTTTTTCAGTTATAGTGTAATTTAACTCAGTAGGAGTCAAATTTTCTATTGTGTAATAAATGGCGTAGGGGATCAAATATTTTTTCCCTAATACAGCTCCCAGAGTTGTATCTGAAGCATATGTTGAAATGTGAAAATGTAGTTTCCAATTTGGACCTCTTAAGATGGGTGCTTCAGAAGTTTTTGTTTTTAAAGTTTCAAATGCCAATTGGCAATCAGGATTCCAACTAAATTCACAATCTTTGGTAAGAAATTTGAAGAGTGGGGATGCTATTTTAGTGAATTTTTCAATAGATCTTCTATAATACCTTGTGAATTTAGTAAACTTATAACATACTTTTGACAACTTGGAATTGATAATTTGGAGATGACTTCAACCTTAGATGAGTCAACTTTAATTCCATCTCCTGAGATATTATGTCCTAAAACAATTCCTTCAGTAAACATCATAAAACATTTTTCATGACTTAATGAAATATTTTCTTCTTTACATATTTTAAGAACCTTTTCCAAGTTTTCTAGAGCTTCTTCAAATTAATTCCCATAAACTGTAAAATCATCCATATATAGTTCCACACAATCATGTATTAGATCAGAAAAAAATCCTAATACTGCCCTTTGAAATGTTGCAAGTGCATTTCACAAGCCAAAAGGAAGTACTCGATAGGCATAGGTTCCCCATGGACAGGTGAATGTGGTTTTGTCTTGGTCTTTAGGTGCTACATGAATCTAATTGTAACCACTAAAACCATCCAAGAATGAGAAATACTTATTTCCTACTAATGTATCTAATACTTGATCTATGAAAGGTAATGGAAAATGATATTTTAGAGTAGCTTTATTCAACCCTTAATAGTCAACGCATACCCTCCACTTGCCATTATTTTTAGGTAAAATCACCAAGGGAGAAACCCATTGACTACCTGAAATTGGGTAAATGAAGTTTACATTCAACAATTTTCACAATTCTTCTTTCACAATTTCTGTAAGATTTGGATTCATCCTTCTTTGATATTGTCTGATAGGCTTACAATTTTTCTTAGTGTAGATATGATGTATACAAGTCTTAGGACTAATTCCTTTCATGTCAGTGTATTCCCATGCATATGCAGAAGAATGTTTTTGTAACGTTTTGATTAAATTTTCTGGCTATAATCTTCCCAATTTTTTTTTTATGTTCAAATATTTCAACCGTAGAGTTACCAAATTATTCCATAGAATATAGAGACATTTTCCTAGATGACAAGTATTCAATATTGCATTTTTCTTGAAAATGATCATGTTCATATTTTGAATATGATTCAAAGTTTTCTATTGAATTTAAGATTTGAATATCTTCACTAATACAAGAAATAGTAAAGAGAGGTTGTATATCATTGTCATCATTAATCCACTCTTCATATTCTATTTCTGTGATTGTTTTTGCTAGAGGATATAAAGTGAATTTATTTGGTGAATTACCGTCAGCGATATGCATGTCACAAGATCTACAACTAATGAAACCATCAACTGTAGCCAATCAAGGTCTTCGTAATATTATTGGATGTCCTTGATTATTATTGGGGGTTAAAATCATAAAATCCATCGGATACTCCCACGAGTCTAAGGATACTGAAATGTCTTCTAATACACCATCTGGCTTGATTATTTATCTATCTCCTAATTGCAGTAATGTAGGTGTATACTGAAGATTTGGAAGCTTGAGTTGTTCTATGGTTTGTTTTCTCATGATGTTTATGGCCACTCCTAAATCAATCAATGTATTTGGAATTTCAATACCATTGATATGTGTTTTTACAACTAGACTTCCTGGATTTATATATTTTTGTATGGAAATTTTTCCCATCATAATGTCTGCAATTTTTCCTACTAATTGAATTCATTTTATTTCTTTTGTTTTTCTTCCTGGTTTCTTCATGCTCAACTTTCTTATTGTTTTGACTAGAATTGGAATCTATTTAGTGTCCTGTAGCAAAGGAATTTTGATACAGACATTTTTCAATTCAGCTAGAAAACAATAATTTGGGCAACATTATTTGTTTTTATACCCCTCTATCAACTTGTAATATTTCAGTAAAATGAGGATTAGAAATAGGTACTGATGGTTTCTCTATGATAGGGGTTGAGTTTATTTATTTTTCTTGTTTTTCATTTTCAGAATTCTGGTTCTGTTGAAGAGATGTCCCTTCTTCAGAAATTTTATTTTTTTGTAGATAAATTTCTTCATCAAAATTATCTTGTTCTTGAATAACAACAAAAGACTTTTTCCTTTCTAATATTATACCAGATCTAAGCTTAAAATCATTAAGATCTATTGGATTAATCATGTAAGTTGGAAATTTTTGTCCTTCTATAGTGTAAGCATTTTGAGAATTTTTATTATTCGGGTTTGGCAATGGCTGGGAAGGTAGCTCGTTTGGTCTTTGTGGAAATGGTAATGAAAGTTGTGGGTTTTGGTTTTGGAGTTAGGGTTGTTGATTTTGTTGTGGAAATTGTTGGGGAGGATAGTTTGGATAGGATGGAGGATATTGGTAGTATTGAGAATATCTACCATAAGGTTTTTTCATTACTTGTGCCCAAGGTTGAGGTTGGGACGAAGGTTGCTGCCAAGAATTCCAATTATCTGGTGGGGGCTAAGTATACATTTGGTTGGTAAAATATTGAGTTTGTGGCCCTTGCCATGGTCTTCTAGAGACAAAGAAAAGAGGTTATACTCGATTTGAAGTTACTTCTTCCTTAAAAACAACCTCAAGACCTGGAATTGAAGAGAAAATATTATTTTCATGATTTTATGAGAAAATAACACAGGCCTCTATGACTTTTACATCAAGAGGACATTCTCTTAAGGCATGCTTCTTTCTGCATTTAGGACAGAAAACAGCGAAGGTACCCATTTCGGCTTTCTTCTTCTTTTTTAATTTAAGGGTGTCTATCTGTTCACTAAGACTCCCTAAGATATATACTTTAAATTCATCAAGAATATTTCCAATTTCTGCCCTACTTACTCTTCCAGTTGCAGATTTATTCACTCTAGAGAAAGAATGATCTCTTGCATTTTTCCCAGTTCTTGATTTTCCCCTTGAGAGATGAATACATAACTCACCAATTTCAGGTAATGTGAGTTGAAATATGTCTACCCTCCACATCATGTTGAGAATGTATATCCATTAATCTCTAATGGCTTTTAACAAGAGAGCTTTTAAATTATCTTGATCTAATTTTTCCATTCTAGCTCTGTTTATGTTATAATTGAATCTTTCAATTACATCTTCCAAGTTCTCATCCTGTTTTTGCATCATCTTGAATACTTCACCCATTCGATTAATGGGTATGCAATAATCCAAATATCTTTGTAAAAATTCTCTTTTCATATCATTCCATGTCCTAATAGATTCTGTGATTAAACCCATGAACCATTTTAAATCTTCTCCTTTAAGTGTTGCAGGAAATAGCTTTAGTTTTTTAGAGTCTTGTAAGTAGTCATAAAATCTACACAAAACTTCAAATTCAAACAAAAAGGTTTCAGGATATTCACTCTTTAATCCATGGAAATTAGGAAGAATGGAAGGTGAAATATTTTTCATTGTGGCATTTGTATCCTCGTCAATTATAGGCAATCCAAAAGAATTATCATCTTCCCTATTTCCTTTGTTTCTTTCATCTCCTCCTCTATTCCCTCTACCTTGTCCTCCACCTCTTCCTCTTCCAAATATTACATTTTCTCCATTTAAAATGTCTCCTTCTCTTTCTCCTACCATTGTAGATTCTTCAGAGCTAATATAAGGTTCTAACTGTAAATTTAATTGATCTTCCTTTGGTTCTTCTATCAATGGGATATTGAAGAAAGTTTCTTCTTCTTATTTCTTACTGGGAATTTCTAACTCTTCATCTAGAATGTGTTCTCCTGTAGAGGTGAAAAAGGTTACTCCTTCTGTTGGAGATCTAGGATCTTCTTCCTACAAGTCTGCCTCAGTGGATGAAGCAGGAGATCCTCCTGGTTAGCTTTTTGACCTTAATACTTCAGGAATTCTATGTCTAGTGAAGTGTGGAATATGAGTTTTAGATGATGGTGTAGCACTACATGGTCTAGGTGGGGTGATTGGTGTTGCTGGAATCCAAATCTTGCCTCTAGCTATGAATCTACCCCTAGAATCTCTTTCTCTACACATATAAAAAAAAATTATATGTAAGAAATAAGGCTACCTAATTACACTTCCCCGGAAACGATGCCAAAATTTTTAGCCAATTTAATGTCTTCAAATGCTTATCATAAATCATCAACCGAGGTTAGTAATCTGATGAACAGTGGTGCACTATATATTCGTGGTTAACCTTATTCTTACTTCGTTGTGTATGTTTTTATATTTTTTTGGGGGGTTTTGTTTATTTATGTCTAAAGGAGTTAATATTAAGAAATGCAAACTATGGAATTAATCAAATAAATATAATGAAGTTTAATGTTAAAAACTAATTTTTAAAGAAGGAAGAAAAGGAAATGTTCTTTAACTATTCTAATTTGCATAAAAATGAATCAAACTTTAAATGGTTAGAATTCGATCTAAAAACAGAGTATTTATTCTAATGACTTATGGTCCTTTTGAAATTAAAGCTAATTCTAATATATCTTAATCTAATTCTACTCCATGGATTGAAAGCATAAATCCTATGATTAAGAACTGAAATGACAATGCTAGTCTAAATGGAAAGAAAAATCAAAGAAATTGAAAGGCAACGACTGTATGACCAAATACTCAATCATCCAATTTTGGAAGAATGACAAAGTCATATTCTTGATATGATTTAACAAGAAATTTATTATATATTTAATTTAAAGATTTTGTAATATTCCAAAATTAGCATGCAGCTAATTGGAATATTGATTTTTGTTTTTATCACCTAGGAGTTGAATAAATGGGTAAGGAGCCCCATGAATATTAAAAATATGAACAAAATACCTCATAGTGTGAAAAGGGATCATCATAGGAGCTGGATTTCACACCTTCATGTGTGAACAGGGACATTTTCATGTGGAAAAGGTCAAGTTTGACCAAGTCAACAACGCTGGGATAAGAGGTGGAGATCATCTTGTGAGACAACGCAAAGATAGTGGGAGGAAGATTCTTTGGTGGAGGAAACCCTAATGAGTGGGACCTAAGATGAGAGGGCTTCTATTTGTATAAAAGGAGGGCAAGGAAGCCATAGCAGGAAATCTATGTTATTGATTTGATTTGATGGTCTGTATGACTTTGTGCTTTCTCCAACTGTTTAGTTGAGATTGTTGTGATTCTTAGCACAAGGCATTCCTATTTAGGAATTCCTTCTCCTTTCCTGAGAGGCCTCTTGAAGGAGCTTTTACTTCATTTCTCCACATTCAGGCTTGAGGCCAAGCATCCTCCTTTAGCTACAACATTATTTATGCAACAGTATAGCATTGTGTTGCAGGGTGTTGCAGTGGGGGTCCACAACACCACTTCCAGCGCTTATCTTTCATAGGAGGAAGCCTTCTTTCCTTTGGGAGATTAGTGAGGAAGCCCTTGGAGCATATTTCAGATCTTGGCATTTGGCCAAAATATTTTTCATCTCCTACAGCACAATCCCTTCTCTTGAATACGTTATTTTTAGTGTACATTTGTAGTAAGGGTTTGCAAGTTGTTTGGAGGGTGAGATCTTCAGTGTTAGGATCAGCCTTTCACTTGGAAGATCCATTGGAGGAGGTCTATTAATCTTATGCATCATATTTAGCCATCTCCATCTAGATCTTGAGTTGCAGCTGATATTCATTCCTAGGACTAAAACTCCGGCATTTTGTATTCAGGGCTAAACCCCTTGGGTTTTAAGCTAGTTTCCTAAGGAAATGGTCAATCCTTCTTTGGGAAAGCTACCAAAGGGGATTCTCATCTATTTTTTTTATCATTCATATATATGAATGTAAAGATACAGTAAGACTATGTTATTTCAGATTTGGATGTATAGATCTGCTCTTTTTTACTTATGCTTTCAGGAAGCCCTTACCGGGTTATCTCAATAAAGTATTGAAGAGGCTAGATCTCTATTTTCTCAGAATATTGGTTAATAAAGCTATAGATCTATGGTTTTCTATCACACTATTGTAGAAACATTCTTTACATCATGCAGTCATGTTCTTCAGAAATTCTGCATGGTGTAAGTCATGGGGTTTGGGTGCTTTTAAGCCATTTTGAGGCTAGGAGATCTGTTTAAATTAGAAAAAGGGATTTGTTTCTGATACCCTTTTGTATTTAAGGGCCATAATACATATTATAAGGGATAAAATCTTTTTTTTCCCCTGTTATAGCATAATGTTCTGAAAATAACGTTTTTATGGTCAATATTGCTGAATTTCCCCTTTTGGGATATTACAGTGGTATCACAGCATCACCTTGGCACAGCCTGTGCATTCTAAGAAGCCAGTATGCCTTTTCATGGAAGGAAAATAATGAAGAAGAATAATTATTACATTGAAGACACAAAAAAAAATGGTAAAAACCCTTTATCTGGAAGAATGAAGAGGGTAAGACATGAAGGTCCCTTAAGAAGATCTGAACATGAAGAAATCCCTAGTTCTTCATCTTATCTGTGCAAGCACTCAGCTACACCATCATATCCATAATTTTACTCTATGCCCAGATTTACTACAAGAGAGATGAAGGAAGAAGATGCACCAAAGGAGGAGACCTTGAATTGATTATCTTTAGGAGTGTGAATCTAAATCTTGCAAAATCAAGGAGCACTTGAGCTTCCAAGATTTTTTCCAGCTCAAGGAGGAAAGGAGATCCAGCAAGTATAATAGAAGAAGAAGAGGTAGATTCTCTCTTCCTAGTTTTGATGGATCCTCCACATGCACAGCCAAAGAATGGGAAGATCAGCTAGACTACTATTTGCAGCAACATCAAATCTCTGAAGATGAGGCCATCAAAGTTGTTGCACTAAATTTTGGAGGTAAGGCCTATGCATGGTGGATATTGAGTATTTTTCTTTGAAAAATTAAAATAATTCTTCGTAGGAAAGGTTCACTAAGACATTAGTGGAAATATTTTATGGAAAATTTTCTAAAACACATGTGGTGGAGCCAAACAAACTTAAGCAAACAAAAACCTTGCATGTGATGGAGGAAACTATAAACTCAACTCAACTTCAAAAAACCATGGAGGAGGTTGATATCTTTCATCATAACTTTCTATAGGAAAGACCTCTATCTTATGTTCTTGAACAAGAGGGCATGGAGATCCCTTTTTCAAAAGAGAATCCAATCATTGGGAGGTTTCCCATACACATTGATGAGGATGAGGGAGAAAACATTGTCATTTCTAGATTTTATCTAGCACCTCATGCAGAGGAAGAGGGATCTCTTGCTCCAACTGGAGGGATTCTTATATCATTGCAAGGAACTCCCCAAGATCTCACATATGGAGATCAAGGCAAAACTCATGATCTACATGTGCCATTGATGATAGGGTGTGAAAGTATGGAGATAAAAGGAGGAGATAGCAAGGATGACTAGCATCATGTGATGAGGATCACACACCCCTATCTATTTTAGGAGGTTCATGCACCTAAGAGGGAGAATGGATTTCACATTGAGGGAAGGGACAAGTCTTTCTATTCATATATGCAGTCTACTCTTGATCCTGATGTCTCATTGCATAGAGGCATTTCACAGGGGAGACCACCAAATCAGCAAAGGAGGATGGATGCTTCACATTTTGAGGCACCACTCATTGATTTCAGAGGAGTGGATACCTTGGGAGAACTTGGTATAGCGCTGAGAGTCTTGGGTATACTCAAGGAGGAGAGAGGCATTCTCTCAACATCATGTTTTCCGACTCTCATTTCAGATTCTGCGTTGTGGCGGGAGCAACATGGGGAGGATATCAGCCTTCCAACTTGCATATTTGGCATGGGATATTTCAAAGAAGAGGAAAACCATATGACATATGTTTTTCGTGATAGTTCATCAATGTTGTCACTATGGATGATAGACCCATATTGGAATTCCCAGCTATTGGTGGAATATTCCAAGGATCTTTTCACTTGTATGATATTGGATGACTAGCTGCATGAGGAGGGATATTCAATTAGAGATGGGGTCATGTAATATCATGGTAGGATCTTCTTATCTATAGCTTCCAAGCTCAAGAAGAAGTCGCTACAAATAGCTCATGAGGATTTCCTTTTCAGCCACACTTATTATATGAGAGACTACCACACCATCATGGAGGGGTATTTTTGGGAAGGCTTTGAGGAGGAGATATATCAAAATTTTGAGGAGATGCATGGATCATGTAGAGATGGAGGAGATACATAAATCTTTGGAAGAGTTAACATAGCCACCTCTTTTCTCTTTGAGGATGAGAGGAGACTCATTTATGAGCCACTCCATTTGCATGGGCAAGACATATGGTAAAGGTATTGCTTGTTTGCATAATGATGTGTATAATGTATATATGCATCCCTCAACTATATATGTGCAGGACTTTGCTCAAAGGAGGAGCATTCTTCCTTCTAGACTTCATGGTCTACTTAAGGCCATGATTAGTTTTGATGGGCACTCCCTAGGGGGACTTGGGGAGGAGTTATCTTATGGAGAACATGCTTACTTTGCACCATAAATCATACACTTTCTCCAAACTTGTGAGGATATTGGGGCAACAAGAAAGTGGTTGAGAAACCACACTTTATGTCATTCTCTATTGCAATTAAGGGTCAAAATGCATTGGTTGCATTTGTGGGACAATTTTCGTTCTCCCTTTCTACATATGCCAGCAAGTATGATTCTCATTATGGTTCCCTATGCTGTTGTTGTTCTTATTTTTCCTAAGAGCATGATTGGGGGAGAGCCACATTGGTTGGATGTGTCCTTTGGGGAAGAGGATTCCCACATTTTTTGCATTACATGTTTTAAGGGGAGCATGGGAGGTGATATTTCCACCACAACAAAACACTTGTCTCTTTATGAGGTGGGCCAAGAGATTTATTGGAGCACTTGCGCTATGACTCTCATAAATCATTGGGAGAAACTTTTCTATCAATTTCCATGCCATGTTGTGCAAAAGAAGTTAGTAAAACTATGCTATGACCCCTTGGGAAACTATTGGTACCTTTTAGCTCTACGTGAAACCTTCAGTATTCCTCTCACTTGGATGCCATATGATGGTGGTTTCCTATTCATCATATATGGGATAATTTGGGCCACCATGATTCACAACATTGGAGGGAAGATATTTGGAAATACAGTTTCCTTCTTTCCACTTGGAGGTAGCACTTTTGTAGCCCAAGAGAAATAGATACTCTACACTTATCATAAGTGGAGAGGATTATAGTGTGGGGTAGGCTATTATTTCTACCATGATCAGATTTTCAGCCCACCTACATTGCATGAGCTCAAGGTGGAAGAGGATTTTTAGGAGTTTCCATGTTGGGAGGTAACTCATTTTGTATGGATGATTTCTTGGGGATGGAGGATCCACATGGGAGCTTTGATTCCCAATACATCTCAGATTCCATTCCTCAAGGGGGCCTCTGGAAAATACCTTATTACCTTCTTGATTACTCTACTTGTTCATGATGATAGCTATTTAGCTAACTTGTATGCTTGGGAGGGGAAATATGGAGATTTATTGATGAGACAACATCTCATTCCTTCGAGGAGATTATCATATGTGGATGCTACAGTAGGAGGAGGGAATACTTCTCAGTTCTATCATTACAGTTGCTTGAGGACAAGCAACATTTAGGAGGGGAAGACTGTAATATTCCAAAATTAGCATGTAGCTAATTGGAATATTGATTTTTGATTTTATCACCTAGGAGTTGAATAAATGGGTAAGGAGGCCCATGAATATTAAAAATATGAATAAAATCCCTCATAGTGTGAAAAGGGACCATCATAGGAGCTTGATTTCACACCTTCATGAGTGAATAGGGACATTTGCATGTGGACAAGGTCAAGTTTTACCAAGTCAACATCGTCGGGATAAGAGGTGGAGATCATCTTGTGAGACAGCGCAAAGATAGTGGGAGGAATATTTCTTGGTGGAGGAAACCCTAATGAGTGGGACCCAAGATGAGAGGGCTTCCATTTGTATAAAAGGAGGGCAAGGCAGCCATAGCAATACATCTATTTTATTGATTTGATTTGATGGTTTGTATCACTTTGTGCTTTCTCCAACTGTTTAGTTGAGATTGTTGTGCTGCTTAGCACAAGGCATTCTTGTTTTTGAATTCCTTCTCCTTTCTTGAGAGGCCTCTTGAAGAGCCTTGTACTTCATTTGTCTACATCTAGGCTTGACAGAAAGCATCCTCCTTCAGCTACAATGTTATTTCTACAGCAGTATAATGTTTTGTTGCAGGGTGTTGTAGTGGGGGTCCACAACACCACTTCCATAGCTTATCTTTCATAGGAGGAAGCCTTCTTTCCTTTGGGAGATAAGTGAGGAAGCCATTGGAGCATATTTCAGATCTTGACACTTTGCCAACATATTTTTCATCTCCTACAGTGCAGTCCCTTCTCTTGACTGTGTTAGGAATCTATAATTTATTAGCAAGATTGGCAGAGTCCAATTACAGAAACAACATCGTTTCAACCAACTTTGGGATTCTAGGATCTAGCCCTCCTGAATTCGGAGAGGGATCTCTCCAAGGAGTATAAATATGGATTTTTCTTTCAAGTTTGGGGTAATGATATTAGGCTAGTTATGAAGTCCAAGGGTTTTGTTTGTTTTTTGGATGGTTGAACATGATTGTTGTTAGAGATGAAAAGTCCCAAAGGTAAAGAGGTTCAAAAGTGAGAAGTTGCAAGCAAAAGAGTAAGTTGTGATCAAGAAAAAATATGATAGCAGGTTTTCAGTCCATTGGGCTATGGAGTCATAAGAGGATTTAATTGAAACAATCAGGTTCAAGAGTGGTTTATGGGGCAAGTCATCTATGCCTAAGGATCTCTTTAAAGTTTGATTTATGGAATGGAATGATACAATAATAAGGGGGAAATAAAATATGTAGAACAAAGAGCAGCCCAGGATCTGGTAAGTACTTTGAAACTAGCCAGCCTTTGACCAAGCACTTGAGAAAAACATGAAAGAAAACTAGGATCTGGTAAGTACTTTGAAACTAGCCAGCCTTTGATACACTTACAATAGAAAACATATAAAAACTAAGGGACACTTGAAGGCAACCTTTGGAGTAGAGACTAGCGGGTCAGGCTCACCACAAATCCTCTCCTAGCTCTTCTTTACTTGGCTACTTCCAAGACAATCACATAGATAGCATAGAATGGCCAAGATCTGGTAAGTACTTTGAAACTATCCAGCCTTTAACACATTCTAAGGGAAAAAATCTATTGGCAATATGATGCAGAGTGTTGTCCTTGATGGCAACCCACTTGATAGAGTGTTGTCCTTGAATGGAAACCCACTTGATGAAGATGATGGCAACCTACTTGATGAAGTTTTGCTTGATGGAATATGTCTTGGTGATCTTGTTAAATGATGTAAATCTGATGTATCTACAGTGTGTACATAAGGTAATGAAGAAAGGAATTCAGTATGTGCTAGATCTATGATGAAAAGAGTATGTCTCAAGACATACACGGATTTGTCTAGGAGAAGTCGCGTATGCAGGCGGGAAATAACATGCCAAGTCGCGTATGGGCAAAAGCGCTCATAAAGTACCAAACCAGGGGTAACCACCATGGTATTGACCCATTGTATTGAGTAATGATTCGTCTATATGACCCCGTCCAGGAATACCATCGGAAGTAATGTGGTTTTGGCTCATGGTATTGAAAAAGGGTAAACCTATATAAGGAGAAGAAATTCATTGTGCAAATGATGAGAGTGGGAGCAAGAGGTCTAAGCTTGAATGAATGCTTCTCTCTGAAGTATATCTGAATGGAAAGGGTTACAGTTGAATGATAGATCTGAATGCATGAAGCACCTATGAAGAAAATGATGAAGAAGGGAATCTAGATATGAAATGTATTTGTATTTGCTACATCTGTTTATGAAATGATTAGATCTAAGATGAGGCGAACATCTGTCTGAAGTAAAGGTTAAAATCTGTGTGATGTGTCTATTCTGAAGAATTGCAATGACCTAAATGTCTGAAGAACCATACGCTAGTTCACCGCAGAAGAAGCACATATATACGTGGCTTCGCTGAAAAGAAAGCGCGTATGCACAGTGAAATTAGCTCTGTAATATGTACAGAAGTATACACGGGTTTGTATGGTAGAAGGCGCGTATATACGCGGGATCAGTGAAAGGAAAGCGCGTATATACGCGGGATCAGTGAAAGGAAAGCGCGTATGCAAACTAGGGTTTGCTGAAGCATGGGGTATGAAATGTCTGAACTGTTCTGTTGTGTTACTGCTATCTGTATTCTACAGTTCTGAGTTGTTTGTATCAGTTTGGTTGTATGATTGAGCTTAAATGTGTGGAGTGGGTCCAGTCTGAAAATATGATGAAACGAGGCCTGCAAGTTGTGCTCTATTGAAGTTGTTTGGATCCAGTGTGAAAATTGATGAAACGTGGTCCATAGTGGTGCTGAGGGTTGTAGCCTTCAGTCAAGGGGTTGTAGCTCCCTTCCAGGTGAGGCTGGTAAATGAGATCAAGGGGTCGGATCTCCCTTCCAGGAGAGGCTGGTAAACGAGTCAAGGGGTCAGTGCTCCCTTCCAGGAGAGGCTGGTAAACGAGCGCAGGTGGGTGCCTGCGTACTGGTATGAGTCTGCGCCAGTACATATGTTGTCAGATGTTTTCTCTATAATAAATATTGAAGGCTAAGCAACGGCACCAATGGTTTTCTCCCGACTTGGGTTTCCACCTAAAATCCTGGTGTTCATGTGTGATTCTTATATGTGATAATTTATTCTGTTATTACTGCACATGTTTACTGTTAACTAAACATCAGAAGAATGAATGTTGCATAGATCTAAGTAAAGATTTAATTACATAATAAGATCTCTGTGTATATGCGAGTTTAATGAAGGAGATCCGCGTGTATACACTAGTTGGCTTCATCAAAGTAGCGTATGGGTTTTGAAGTAAGGAAAATTAAAAAGTTTTGAATATGCCCTAAATACTGATTCACCCCCCCCTCTCAGTATTTTTGCCAACAATTGGTATCAGAGCAGGTTCTTCTGCAGAAGCTTGATCGCTTGAAGGAGTAATGTCTATAAAGCCACCTCTATTCAATGGAAGCAATCTGATATTCTGGAAGGTACGAACAAAAGCATATCTGCAAAGTCTTGGTGCAGAAGTATGGGCAATCGTGGAAGAAGGTTATCAGTATCCGGCAAGTATTCCTACTGATGCAGCAGAAAGGAAGAAATATCAAATCAATGCCAAAGCAGTCAATGTCCTATTAGGAAGCATGTTTGAATCAGAATTTGCTAAAGTGATGCAACTAAATTCAGCAAAAGAAATATGGGACAAAATCATTCTGAGCTATGAAGGAGATACAAAGGTAAAAAGTGAAAAACTCCAAACTCTCAAAATTGAATATGAAAATTTAAGGATGCATAGTGATGAAAGTATTGCCAACTTCTTTCTTCGTCTAGATGATATTGTAAATTGAATGAGAAATTTGGGTGAAACCATAACCGATACTACTCTGGCGGACAAAGTCTTAAGATCCTTGACTTCAAAATTTGACTCTAAAGTTTCAGCTATTGAAGAAAGGAAAGATCTGCAAACTCTTACTATTGTTCAATTACATGGTATTCTGACTTCTTTTGAAATGAGACAAGGAGGTCCTTCTCAAATCAAAGAAGCTTCTTTTAAGGCGTCTGCAAAAGGAAAAGAAAAGGAAGTTGTCAAAGAATCCAGCTATATATCCGAAGAAGAAGAAGCGAATTTTGTGAGAAAACTCCAACTAGGTACTGGAAAATTCAAAGGTAAGCTTCCCTTCAAATGTTTTGATTGTGGAAGAGTTGGTCACTATGCTGCTAAATGTCCTTATAGAGAAAAACATGGTAAAGGGAAACAATTTGAAAAGAGGAAGAATTATTATGCAAATGAAGATGATGATGAAGTGTCTAGTGAAGATGAAGAAGATTCTGACCAAGCTCTACAAGTGCTCATGGCAAACAAGCAAAATAAGAAGGTTACTCAAGGAAAGGAGATACCTCAGAAATCATGTATAGCAGAAATTGAAGAAGATGAAACAGGTATTGATCACTGTTCTTGTATTTTACTCTCTTGTGCATGTAAAGGTAAAGATAGTGAAAGTAACAGTATGGATCTAGAAGAAGCTATCAAGATTAAAGTTTAAGATCAGCAAAAATCATCTAAGGAGAGTGAATCTATAGACAAGTATCAAAGGTTCCATGCTTATGCATCTAATCGAATGAAAAGACTAGAAGCAGAAATCAACGATCTAAATGCAGATCTCGAAATATCAAAAAGGAAGAATGAAGGTCTTGAAGCTGGAATCATCTCTCTACAAGCAGATCTTGAAGCATCAAGTAAGAATAATGAGGAACCTCTACAATCGTTTGAAAAGGAAGGTCTTGAAGCAGAAATCATCTCCCTCAAAGAAGACCTGGATAAATCAAATAAGAAGAATGCAGGACTTGAAGCAGAAAACATATCTATGAAAGTAAATCTCGAAGCATTGAAGAAGAAGAATGAAGAACTCTTACAAACTTTTGCAGAGCAAGAAAATGGGTTGAAAGAAGAGATTCCAAATCTGAATAACCAAGTAGAAGACAGAAGAAGGAAAGAAGAAAGCGTGAAGAAGCAATGCCAAGCCTTGGAGGTGGAGGTAAACATTCTCAAAGGTAAATTAGAAGAAAAGGTTAAACTTTTGAGGTTTCAAGATAGTACTAATATTTTGGACAATATTCTGAGTAATCAAAGGTTTCCCTCTATTAAAATTGGTCTTGGTTTTCATGAAACTGTCAAAGGAGAATCTAGTTCACAAGGAAATGCTAATGATTCAAAGGAAGTTAATACAAAATCTGAAGTGTTGAAAGAAGCAAAGAGTCAACCGACAATCATGAACTCTCAAAAGAAACCATTCCCTCCTAACTGTAGAAGCATCAATAATGTTGAATGCTTTAATTTTCATAATTATGGGCATGTTGCAGCAAATTGCAGAAGAAGATTGTTTCAGTCACAAACAAGCAGATTCTACACAGATAGGTACTCTGGTTTCTTTAAGGGATATTGTTTTTTATGCAGCAGGTTTGGTCATAAAGCAGCTGATTGCAATAGAGGAAAGAATAGAAGAACACAATATGATTCTTATGCTTACTTTTCTGGTCATGCAAGATGTTATGCCTGTAACAAATATGGACATGTGGAAAAAGAATGCAGGATGAATAGATCTGAGAAATTGGACAATTTCCAGACCACAATAAGAAGTTTCAAGAAAAGCTGGAAGGAGGACCAGTCAGAAACGTAGGGAATACTGACCCTACAGCAGTCATCCGCTTCTAAAGCTTACTTCTCTGAATGACTGCAAGAAGTTATGTGAGATACATTATAAGGATTAGTAATGTATCGTCACAGGGGGAGCAATGTATGATGATTCACATGGTTGATTTGATTATTCTGGTTATATGTATTTCTGACAGAGCATCTGATATGAAGAAGACAGGTACAGGAAGGAAAAGTTCAGGGGGAGATGAAGGAATGTGAAAATTTCTATGCTTCACTTTCCATACACGGGTTAGATGAACAAAAGTCGCGTATACACGTGAGTTCCAGTAGACACAGTCGCGTATGCATTAATGATAAGAGAATTGGGATGACAGCTGAAGATCAGGAGCAGAGGTTCAGGGGGAGCATCAGTCTGACTGCTAATGATTGTACTGTTAGCATTATTCTGGTTATACTCATGCTAATGAAATGATACATTGTTTCTTATGTTGAAGATTATGGATGAGTCCTGTTTGATTTTTGATGAAGAGTATTCGTTGCTGAGATGAAAGTCTTATAATTCAGAGATAAGGACAGATCATGCAGAGATTGTTGCCGATGACTTGTTGTTGAAGGTGTTCAGGTTGCACAAGCTAAAGAGGAGCCTTGGTCATATGGAAAGGATGTTTGGATGCACATTTTCAGGGGGAGCCCTAGCCTTGCTGATTATAATGCATTGTTGGCATTATGATGGTTCTGATATATGATCTCTCTTGATGTCTTTCTGGTATTGGTCATGAAAAGTCATATTTGTAATTTGATGAAAAGGTCATGTTGAGACCTATGATGTAAAATTGTAATATTCAGTCATGTAAGGACTTGTTAATTTTGTAAACCCACTTGGTTGGGTAGCTGAGTCAAAATGTGTAAACCCACTTGGTTGGGTACTTGAGTCTCATATGTAAATCCACTTGGTTGGATCTTTGATGTAAGTATGAGTCTTTGGTGATAGGAAGGTCATAGAGTCATGTAATTCATTGAGAAATATGTTTGAATATTCAGCATGAGCTCAGGGGGAGCTTGGTCACTTCAGTGTACATCAGATCTGCAGAACGCTCCCTTCTACATGAGAAATAAAAAAAACCTTGTTTTGGTTTTGATCCGCCCTTTGCCCTTGATGTCAAAGGGGGAGAGTGACATGGTGTTTGAATAAAGGAAACGAATGGTGTCAAAGAATGGGGAGAGTGACATGGTGTCATTTTATTTTTAATGTATCTATCTGTTGTAGTGATCAAACACCATCGTGGTTGCCATCAAGTCCAAAAAGGGAGATTGTTGGCAATATGATCAGAGTGTTGTCCTTGATGGAAACCCACTTGATAGAGTGTTGTCCTTGAATGGCAACCCACTTGATGAAGATGATGGCAACCTACTTGATGAAGTTGTGCTTGATGGAATATGTCTTGATGATCTTGTTAAATGATGTAAATCTGATGTATCTACAGTGTGTATAGAAGGTAATGAAGAAAGGAATTCAGTATGTGCTAGATCTATGATGAAAAGAGTATGTCTCAAGGCATACGCGGATTTTTCTAGGAGAAGTCGCGTATGGACGCGGGAAATAACGTGCCAAGTCACGTATGGGAAGAAGCGCTCATAAAGTACCAAACCAGGGGTAACCACCATGGTATTGACCCATTGTATTGAGTAATGATTCGTCTATATGACCCCGTCCAGGAATACCATCGGAAGTAATGTGGTTTTGGCTCATGGTATTGAAAAAGGGTAAACCTATATAAGGAGAAGAAATTCATTGTGCAAATGATGAGAGTGGGAGCAAGAGGTCTGAGCTTGAATGAATGCTTCTCTCTGAAGTATATCTGAATGGAAAGGGTTACTGTTGAATGATAGATGTGAATGCATGAAGCACCTATGAAGAAAATGATGAAGAAGGGAATCTAGATCTGAAATGTATTTGTATTTGCTACATCTGTTTATGGAATGATTAGATCTGAGATGAGGCGAACATCTTTCTGACGTAAAGGGTAAAATCTGTATGATGTGTCTGTTCTGAAGAATTGCAATGACCTAAATGTCTAAAGAACCATACGCTAGTTCGTCGCAGAAGAAGCACGTATATACGCGGCTTCGCTGAAAAGAAAGCGCGTATGCGCAGTGAAATTAGCTCTGTAATATGTAGAGAAGTATACGCGGGTTTGTATGGTAGAAGGCGCGTATATACGCGGGATCAGTGAAAGGAAAGCACGTATGCAAACTAGGGTTTGCTGAAGCATGGGGTATGAAATGTCTGATCTATTTTGCTGTGTTACTGCTATCTATATTCTACAGTTCTGAGTTGTATGTATCAGTTTGGTTGTATGATTGAGCTTAAATGTGTGGAGTGGGTCCAGTCTGAAAATATGATGAAATGAGGCCTGCAAGTTGTGCTCTATTGAAGTTTTTTGGATCCAGTGTGAAAATTGATGAAACGTGGTCCATAGTGGTGCTGAGGGTTGTAGCCTTCAGTCAGGGGGTTGTATCTCCCTTCCAGGTGAGGCTGGTAAACGAGATCAGGGGGTCGGAGCTCCCTTCCAGGAGAGGCTAGTAAACGAGTCAGGGGGTCGATGCTCCCTTCCAGGAGAGGCTGGTAAACGAGCGCAGGTGGGTGCCTGCGTACTGGTATGAGTCTGCGCCAGTACATATGTTGTAAGATGTTTTCTCTATAATAAATATTGAAGGCTGAGCAACGGCAGCGGTGGTTTTCTCCCGACTTGGGTTTCCACCTAAAATCCTGGTGTTCATATGTGATGCTTATATGTGATGATTTATTCTGTTATTACTGCACATGTTTACTGTTAACTAAACATCAGAAGAATGAATGTTGCATAAATCTAAGTAAATATTTAATTACATAATAAGATCTCTGTGTATACGCGAGTTTAATGAAGGAGATCCGCGTGTATATGCTAGTTGGCTTCATCAAAGTAGCGTATGGGTTTTGAAGTAAGGAAAAGTAAAAATTTTTGAATATGCCCTAAATACTGATTCACCCCCCCCCTCTCAGTATTTTTCCCAACACAATCAAACAGTTATGCAAAAAATACTGGGACCAGGGCTCACCATATCTTCCTCAGTTCATATTCACACAACATATACTAAAAGTAACATTCAAAAATAATGTTTAGCTAAGAAAATAAGACAAGGGAACGCCAGCATTCCTATGCTTGAACTGAATTAAGTTATTTTCAAATAACACAGTTGGAAGAAAACATTTAAATAAAAATTTCTCAGCCAGAGAAGGTTACTGGTATACAGTAGGCCCTAACATTTTTTAAACTGTTCTTTACAACAGAATATGAAACATAATGAAAACGGAAACAAAATCAAAAGTTACAATGAGAATAACATCACCGTCAACATAGACCAGGATCCCATAAATCAGCTTGTATTGATGCTCCAAACCAGTTACAATCTTCAAGTCCAGTGTTTTAATTCATCTCTCTTTCACAATCTAACTTATCCGTTACAAGCTGAGCTCCAAGAGCCAGTGAATCACTATTTACAATCAGAAGTCTTCAACTCAATTACATTACAATGCTTCAACAATTACATCAACAACCAACCCATCACTCATCTTCTACTGAAGTATTTATAGAAAGATGAGGAGGTGAGATCTGATAAAAGATCTCCAATACAATTAATACAGAGTTAATGTCTTCTTGGCCTTTGGGAGGCTCAATGAAAAAGAGTACAGGTGTTTCAATGTATTAATTGATTTACACTCATGATTTAAGCTCGGTGGGAGCTTTGTTGACCTTTGAGGCTCTGTGGGATGCTAGCGTTACTCTGCCGCTATTCTGTCATTAAATCCCTTGCAGAAGTAACTCTTCGGTCGCGTCGAGGCAAAATATCTGATCCTGATCAATAAATTATGTCCCTGATTGAATATTTTGAGGCACAGGTGGCACTTTCGTCACTGGGAGGAATCAATTCACCTCCGTTTGTGGCGGTGGAGGATTTTCTTGATAAAACACTTTAGGTTTTTCTTTAAATTGTGTTTTAGATTGGGGATTAGGCTTTTGATAACTGTCTTAGCCATAACCCGTGCTCATCTGTCTATCAATTCTCTGTTTTGGTTCATCCTGGTCTTCGACACTGATAATATTCGACTGTGCCTGTTTCATGGTTTTTCTCGCTGTCGTGTCAGGATGCGCAGGGTTTATAAGGCATCAATGCCTGAGAAAACATCAAAGAAACATGTATTTCAAACCTGCTGATGATTTTCGTGGATGAATCGAAGATGGGAGGGTCGTCGCCCTCCTTCCCTGAATCTTCTTTAGAAACCACGAACAAATGATTTAATCCTTGCAAAATACAAACGAAACGTTATAAAATCCATGCATTTATCGGTTAACTGCTGTAGAGGCATATGGAGGGAGCGTGGCCGTCGGATGGCATCATCCGGTGGTCAGGATTGATCTGGGGAGATTATAGAATAGGTGGCAGAGGAGCGGAGGTTTGAAATTCAAGCGGAGGAATCGTTGACTCGGCAATGGAATCGAGCGATGAAATATGGGTCGTCGATCTGCAGATCAGATCGACGGTGGAGATGCGATTTCCACTGCACGGAAGCCTGAGTTATCGCGCGGGTAGTTTGGTTAAACATTAGACACTTTCGGCGATCAACAACCGTTAGATGAGTGGGCCTAGATCGAACGGCGGAGATCGATTTCACTGCATGCCCTGGCCCGAACGTTAATGCACAGGGGATAACTTTAATGCGTGGGGACGGCGGTTTTGGAAAAGGTACGAGAGACGCATGGCAGCAAGCGTATGGAATCACTGCCGATGGAAGAAAACAGCTTCTGGCCCGAAGGCAATGCAAAATATACCACGCGGTTTTTAGGAAAACAGTGCACGGTTGGGGGGTCCACAGGAATGGCGCGCTTGGCACCGTCCGATCTGTGGGGCAGATCGACGGTCAAGATTGCTCCACAATTCATATGGGCGGAAGACTTTGGAAACGAATTTTAAACCCAAAAATACGAATTTTCAAAGGTTTTCAATGCTTTGGGCGGAGAAAAATTATTAGACAGGATAAGCGCCCGCGAGTTTTAGCAGTCGGTTCTGGCGCTCGGGCGCATGGACGAAAAAGGTTAGAGGCTGAGCCCGAGGGGGCTTAATCCCAGAACATTAGAAAATATATTTTTTCTATGGTTTTTTAATGTTTTTTCAAAGGAAGATAAGGTTACGGTAAGGTTAAAAAGTGGGTTTTTAACCTTATAAAATGAATTTTGATGAGGGGAAAAAGCAGAAATGTGGAAATGAGGGATTTTCATGGGGAATGGAGGGATAGATGAGGAGGTTAGTTTTGAGGAGAAGGAAAGGGAAAAAGGGGTCTGCAGCAGTATTTGACTTTGGATTTTTTGTAGAATTTCAGAGGTTTTTAGGATGTAAACAGCAGTATGGGATCTGGACAGAGGCATGAGGCCTTTCAAGAGTCTTCAAGAGCCAACAGTTTTTGAGAGGGAAAAATTGTTCCTTGAAGGCTCAAAAACAAATTTAGCCACCTTTGGTATAATCAAATTTTACAGGTGGCTAACAGTGGCTCCACTTGGGGATGATGCCTTCTTGAAGGCATCAAGAATTCAGACTTGATTTCTCTGGGAGGCTGACCATGTGCCTCATCCTTTGGATTGCTCTTATTTTTCTGGATGATCTTGCTTTGCTCTGAAAAATAGTATCAGTTATGAAAGAATAATGGACTTCATCAATACAACTTTCTACCTACCCAATCCTACTGATCTAACATTTTTTCTTCATCAGGGTGCACTTGGATTGGCAAACTCTTTTCACAACATTTTATTCTTTTTGAAAACATAAAAACTAATCTAATCCTACTCCTTATTTCTCCCTGAACTCAGATTAAACAGTTGAGCTCAGATATTTCTCTACCTAATCTACTGTCTGTTGGGATTAAACTGTCCAACAGACTTTCATTCTCTAAATTCTACAACAAAAATTTAAAAACAGACAAGTCAATATTGAGCTGTTTGACTTGTTGTGATCTATGGCATAAAAATAAGCTACACATAGATTATTATTTGCAGAAAAAATAAAGACAAAACGGAAGGCTTAAGATCTGAAAGTCTCTCATCATGGCCTTCTCTTTTCTTCACAGCTCTGATTTTGCTTTTATTTGAGCTGTCTCTTCCTTGATATCTGATTCAGATTTTGGGAAAATTAGAACAAGTTTTTCTCTTTTATGACTCAGAAAATAAAACAGATTTGAGTCATCTCTCTGTGGAAACTTAGGTTCAGATTTTGAGTTTGTTTGAACCTTCAATTTCTATCTTAATCTATCTACTGATAAGCCAAGATTAAACAGTTTGGCAAATCAAATTCACTATCCTATCAGCAGAAAATTTAAAGCTAATTAGTCAAGATTTAAACGGTTTGACTAACTAGAAGTGTGTTTAGTAGGAGTGGCATTTAAGCTTGAACACTTTCAGCATTTGTTTCTCTTTTTGGCATGGGGCTTTGCCTTTCCTGTTTTCATTCTGCCCTCTTTTCTTTCTTTTCTTTGTTTTTTTATTTCTTGATTTTTTATAACTTTGAATGCAATGGTGGATGGAATATTCATAATGGAAAAATATAAAAATACTTTAAAACAAATGGATCAAGAGAAGTAATGCTTAAGCATCCTGCCATTGACAGGACCCCCAAACAATTCTGTTCCATCCAGTTCCTGTAAGAAAAAAACATTATTACCAGCAACTGAATGAATAGAGTAAGGGCCAAGCCATAGGTTGTCAAATTTTCCATGCTTGCCCTTTTCTTCTCTCCTTGAGTCCCACTTTAAAACTTTGTCCCCAATCTTGAAATTGCTGGCCTTTGTTCTTCTGTCAAAAAGCTTTTTGATGTTGTCCTTTTTCCGCAATGCTTTGTTATACACTTCCTCTCTGGTCTGCTGAAGATGAATGGTCTGATTTATTCTTCTGGTCATGTCATTTTCTTCAGTATGTAACTCTTGAATCAACTTCATGACTGGTACACCAAGGCTATTTGGAAAAATTGCATCTGTACCATACACAAGCTAGAAATGCGACATACCAATAGATTTCTTCAAAGTCAATCTGTCAGCCCAAAGTGCATGAATCAGCTTTGTGTGCCAAGACTTTTTATTGTCCTCCAACATTTTTTTGATTATGTTCACTAAGCTTTTGTTTGAGGATTCTGCAAGTCCATTAACTTTAGGGTAATAGGCTGTGGAATGTCCCAATGTTATCTGATACTTGTGACAGAATTCAACCATTCTCTTTGATCCAAATGATGTTGCATTTTCAGTAATGATCTTGGTAGGATAGCCAAATCTGGAGAGAATATTAGTCTCCATGAATTTTATAATAACAAAGTCATTGGCCTGCCTACAAGGAATGGCTTCTATCCACTTAGTGAAATAGTCTGTGGCAGTAAGAATCCACCTATGCTGGGTAGAAGATGGTGGATGGATTTCTCCTATGAAGTCAAGTCCCCACTGTTGAAAAGGAGCTTCAACAGAGATTGGATGTAGAGGAAGGGGTAACAGTTTTCTTTTGCCCTCAAATAGTTGGCACTTATGACAGGCAATGATCATCTTGTGTATATCAGGAAAAAGAGTAGGCCAATAGAAACCATCCCTCAAAATTTTGTTGGTTGTTGACTTCCAGTACAAATGACCCCCACACTCTCCTTCATGGAATTCCTGCTTAACCTTCTCTGCATCAAACTCAGGAAAACATTTAAGCAATATATCGCTTGCATTTTTCCAATAAATAAATCTATCTATAATGCAATAGTTTACTACTTTCAGCTTCAAGAACCTTTCCTTTGTTTTTGTTAAACTAGGAGGTGTATTTAAATTGAGAAAAACATAAACAATATCAGCATACCAAGGAGAATTCATAAAATGATCTTCAACAATAGTAGTTGAGAATTCTTCTTGGTCATCCAAAGCATTAATGATATGAATATCAAGAACTTCACAATTTGATTCAACCATTAATCTGGCCAGACCTTGGCCTTTGATGAGTTTAGTGGGTTTTATCTCTAAATCATATTCAAGAATAACAACAATCCACTTACCTCTCTTACCATTTGGGTCCTGTGTTATAATGTCTTTAACAATTGAATTTTGGACGAAGGCAATGATGTGTGAGTGAAGGATGTATACCCTGAAATATTTTAAAGCCTTAACCAAAGCAAAATCTTGCTTCTCCATGATGTTATACTTCAATGGGGCATCCCTCAATGCCTTACTAAAGAATGCAACAGGCTGCTCCTATCCTTGTGGATTTTTCTGTAAAAGGACAGCAGCTATGGTATGTTCTGATGCGAAGGAGAAGATGTAAAAATCCTTTGAAAAATCGGGGCTTATCAGAACTGGTGTTTTGGTTAATGCTTGTTTCACCAGCTCAAAGGATGTCTTTTCTTCCAAGGTCCATTTTACCCCCTGCTCCTTCTTCAACATGTTTGTGATATTCCTAAGGAGCTCAGCCAAGTTGGGGATGAACGTTCTCAAAAACTTAATCCTTCCAATGAAAGACTGCAACTCTTTGATGTTTCGAGGATGAGATATTTGCAATATGGCCTCAATCCTTTTTGGATCTATCTTTATACCCTCCTCAGAAATAATGTGCCCAAGAAGTTTACCCTCTTGGAGACCAAAAAGTGTTTTCTCAGGGTTTAAAGATATCCCAAACTTTCTGCGTTTCTCGAAAACTTTTCTTAAATGCTCTAAGTGTTCTTCATCTGTTTTTGGAAAAACAGTTACATCATCAAGATAGATAATGATGAAGAAGCCTAGTTCTTCCAAGAATGCTATGTCCATGGCTCTCTGAAAGGTCGCTCCAGCATTAATTAGACCGAAAAGGCATTTTCACATACGTGAAAGTGCCCCATGGTGTAGTAAAAGTTGTCTTTAATTGATCATCGGGGTGAGCCAAGATCTGATAAAACCTTGAAAATCCATCAAGCAAAGAAATTCTTTTGGACCCTACCACCCTTTGTAAAATATGATCCATTTTTGGTAAAGGGTAGTTGTCTTTTAATGAAGTTTTGTTTAAGTCTCTAAAGACTATACAAAGCCTGATTTCTCCAGTCTTCTTCCTAACAAACACCAGATTAGATACCCATTCAGAATATCTAACAGGGACAATAATACCAACATCATACATCTTCATGATTTCCTTCTTGACCAAAGGCAACTATACAGGGTTTATTCTGCGCAGTTTCTGTTTGAATGGTTTTTGGTTTTCTTTAAGAGGTATTTTATGCTGTATTATTTCAGTGTCATAGGACTTAAGATCTTCGTAACTCCATGCAAAAATATCAGAAAATTCTTTGAACAGCTCTATGTATTTGAGTTTAATGTGAGCTGGCAAAGTTTTGGACAGTTTGATAATTTTATGTTTTTCCTCACTGCCTATGTTGCACTCTTCCACTTCAGTCTCTACAGGTTCTAGTTTAGGTTTTTTTTCCACATCATTAAAATCAAACAACTCTTCTAAAGGGGCTAGACCGCTTGGGAAACTTTCATATTTAGAATGCAGAGTTTCTAATTCTTCTGTTTCTGATTCTGTACTCAATTATGTTTTGTTTCTAAGTTTTCCAGTATAAAGGTTAATATTGACAAGCTTAGGAGAAGGTTCTTCTTCACCAAGAAAATTTTCTTCACTGGAGTCTGTATCATAGTCTGAATCTAAACTATGCAGTTCAAATTCATTTCTGAATTGCATGAAGTCTTCTATTTGTTTATCTCCATCAAAAACCTGCCAATATTTTTTATTATCAGGCACAACTGGTCTAAATTTTATCTGAGTTGAGCAATCCTCGGTCTCATATGGTGTTAGACATGTCCTAGCCATAAAGGCTAAATTGTGGGCTATAAGATTTCTTTTTCTCGGGACAAAAATCAATTCGGACTCCTCAAATGCTTTCAAAAGATCCATGACGTCGTTACGATAGGCCCTAAGTCTGGGATGATGTGCGTTGTATTCCCCATTGACTTGCCTAATGATCAACTCAGAATCCCCATACACATTGATTCTCTGGGCTCCTAAATTTTTTAACAAATGCAAGCCTAAGAGCAGGGATTCATACTCCGCTATGTTATTAGAACACTGAAAGTTCAACTTGCAAGAAATATATTCTGTGTGTTTGCTTTCAGTGTTAATAATCCAAACACCTGCACCAACATTAGTTCTAGTGCATGACCCATCGAAATACATACTCCAGAGAGGACTTTTATCAGTTTTATCAGTTTGGTGAATGTCCTCATCAACTACCGTGCTTCCAGATGCTTCTTGAATATCAACAATAAGTTGTTTTTGTTTTAAATCCTCAAGTTTCTCATAGGGTTGAGGATTGTTCCCTTGACTATGAAGATTTAAGTCTAATGGATTTATGACTTGTAGATCAACACCTGTGTTTTGTTTTCCAATGTTTTCAAGTGTAGAAAACTATTTTGACACTTCAGTGTTGTGCTCTTCCTCCTCCTTATCAGCAATTAATACCGTTACAGTGATTTGTTCAGTAAGTGTTTCATCATTAAACATGATAAAGGAATCAAGGCCTATACTCACAGAGTATAGAGGAGAGTTTTGTGGTTTGTCTTGACTTGTGACTGTGTATTGCATATGGGACTCCCTGTAAAGTCTTCTAGTCTGATTGAAAACATGGATAGTCGCATAGTTCATGTTCATTTTCATAGTCCCCTGTAACTTAGCCCCCCAAGATCTTGATAAAAGCATTCCATATTTTGGGGGCACATCAGCCACAACAATATCCATAACTAAATATTTGGCTGGAATTTGGGCTAAGTTAACACAGAGGTCTTTGATCAACCCTAGACATTTTACTCTGCTTGAATCAAAGGAGTATAGGTCTTTGTAAGGTCTGGTGATTTCAAGACCCAGGCTCTCCATTACAGATTTTAGCATTAAATTATGAGAAGCCCCTGAGTCATGCATAGCGTTGTGTAGAATCTTGTCATGAACATTTAAACTCACATAAAAGGGAGGAACCGGTCCTTCTTGATATCTTCCTTCAATATTTGGACAAAAAATGAGCTCTGGTTGGTCATCATTAAGATTAAGAGTGTCCTCATTTTATTTTATGTTTAAAGCCTTTAAAATTTGGGTTTTATATACATGATGGGCAGCTAACTCAGTCAAGGGAACATAAATTTTGATCTTTGAGATTTCCTGTTCTAGGCTGAAAGGATTTTGATTCTTTAAAGCACTTGTTTCAGCCTTATTGGTTGTCACTTTATCAGCAACAACAGCTTGCTGATTTGTTTTATCTACACTCGACGCTATGGTTGTAATAGGAGTACTAGCTAAAGTGTTAGTACTACTAATGTTTGCACTCTATTTTTCAATATTTTGAGTGTCTTTCTCTTTACCTTTACCAGAATTAACAACCACTTTTTTGTCCTTTTGTTTGACTGTTTTAGGCTTGATTGTAGTGTTGTTTTGAGAATATTTGTCAGAGGTTTTGTTGTTGGGGGTTTGTTGACTAGATTTACTTCTGAGTTCATATTCCTTTGAAGGTTCTGTGATGGCATTTTTTATGTCTTGACAACAATTTTCATTATCATCTCTTTTGTCATCATAAGGTGTGTAAAGACCCTTTTTTCTATCATAATGAACCTCAAAGTCATCATCATCTACCCCAAATAGGTTTATATCATCTTCCTCTGTTATTTGATCCATTTCCTCAACCTCACTTACATAGTTTTGATGAAAGGGAGGAGTGATCTGTTGATCATCTTCCCTTGGTCTATTTGGAGGCTGGTTTCTTCTTACATTCTGGTTCAGGTTTCTATTTTGAGGAGCAGTTTGATTTTGACTTGCTTGTGCTCTCTCAAGAATGCTCATTTTTTTCATCATTTCTTCCATCATTCTTTCCATCTTTGAGTTTGAGGTAGTAGGTGTGGATTCCTCTCTAAAAGATACTCTCTTCTCGCTCTTCATTCTTGATATTTTCTCCATTACGTTGACTTCCACAAAAAGAGCACCTCTTTGCATGTCTTCAAGGGTTGCAAAATCTCTTTCTATGAGTGAATAGGTCATGTCAGCGTCAAACCCTTCAGGAAACTTGTTTAAGGCTGAGCCTTGTGGAGGTTTTAATTCTGGGGAAAGTGCATTATACACACTGTTAAATATAGTACAATAGGCTTGTACACTTTCCCTGGGATTTCTATGGAGATTGTTGTAGTCAGTAAGGACTTGGAGAGGATTCTTCCTCACTTCCCATTTGTTTAAGAATGTTTGATGGAAGCCTTGGAGATTGTTGATACTGTGGGGGGCTAGGGCTTTAAACCATTTTCTTACTTCTCCCCCCAAACTTTGAGCAAATAATCTGAGTTTGATAGAATCATCATCAATTTCATTTCTGTCAAATTAGTCATTCATCTTGTCCACATGTTGTGATGCTGTTGTAGTATTGCTAGCATCATACAATGGAATTTTGGACTAATAGTCCTGTGTAATATTGACTAATGGTACAGGAAGGACTAAGGGAGCATACCATGCTGCCATGATATGTGGTGGAGGTGGATTGACAAGAGGGGGTGTGGGCTGAAGTGAAGTGGTTTGAGCAGTGGATGAAGGATGAAAAGAAGTGGATAGGACTGCAGTAGATTGTTGAGCTGATCTTGGATGAGAGACACCTAGATTATAAAGAAAATGTAAATCAGGAGGTGTTGTTTCTCTACTCCCAAGATGTTCACTTGTTTTAGGAGATGAATGTGAAGACTCAGAATCTAACTGATCTAAATCATCAAGGGACCTAGTTCTAAAGGGATTAACTAAGTCAGCTTGTGATTGTTGTAGAGATGAAATATTTTCAGGGACCGAATTAGCTCTTAGGGGTGATCTGAAAATAGTTGAAGTTTTTTTTTTAGGAGACTTCCTAAGGATTCTTTCTGGTTTATCAACTATCTCAGGTGGATCTGGGTCAGGATGGGCTCTAGTGTGAATCTTTCTAGGAGCCACTATGCTGTGTTCTAGACCTAAATAACCAGAAAAGTTCAACCAAGTATGACAATCTTTGAGAGGTTAACTGATCTGTTTTCACAATTTTAATCCAAAAGTCCTCTAACTGAGTTTAAAATGATGTTATTATGCTAAGGGTTCTTCCCAGTGGAGTCTTAAGGTTTGTTCAGGATTGTGGAGTCGCCAAGTGGAAATTTTAGAATTTTTTCTAAGAGGTACACTGTCAACCACAGTGCTTGAGAAATATCCTTTTTCAAGGATATCCGGAAACACAACAAACTCTAACCAGAGATTGACTGGGAGGGCATTCACCAGATATTTCACCTCTTAAAAGAGGATGAAATCCAGAGGCTATCTGGCCCTTTCCAAACTCTGTCTAAGAGTATAAGGTAAAACAAAACAATAGGAGAGTGAAATGTAGGAGTAAGTGTTTTACCACCAATATGAAATGTTTTTTTTTTCTAGATTATTTTTTATTTGTGTGGTTTCTAAGAATGTCCTAACTTTGTTTCAAAACTTAGCTACGGTTGTGAGACAAAGACAGTCTACTCTTATGGCTAAGCTAGCTGATTTTTCAAGGTTAGATAAAGCCTTATGAGAATCCTAGGGTTGACCTGGATTGTCACTGATTCAAACAAGTTTCATCATGATTACCCTTTCTTGGTAGTGCTTGAAAAAGCTGCTTTTTACTCTCAAAAATTTTGTATGAAGATCAAAGGAAAATAAGATGAAAACTCAACTCAGATTCCCCAGCAGAGTCGCCAGAAATGTTAGGAATCTGTAATTTATTAGAAGATTGGCAGAGTCCAATTACAGAAACAACATCGTTTCAACCAACTTTGGGATTCTAGGATCTAGCCCTCCTGAATCCAGAGAGGGATCTCTCCAAGGAGTACAAAGATGGATTTGTCTTTGAAGTTTGGGGTAATGATATTAGGCTAGTTATGAAGTCCAAGGGTTTTGTTTGTTTTTTGGATGGTTGAACATGATTGCTGTTAGAGAGGAAAATTCCCAAAGGTAAAGAGGTTCAAAAGTGAGAATTTGCAAGCAAAAGTGTAAGTTGTGATCAAGAAAAAAGATTATAGCAGGTTTTCAGTCCATTGGGCTATGGAGTCATAAGAGGATTTAATTGAAACAATCAGGTTCAAGAGTGGTTTATGGGGCAAGTCATCTATGCCTAAGTATCTCTTTAAAGTTTGATTTATGGAATGGAATGATACAATAAGAAGGGGGAAATAATAGATGTAGAACAAAGAGTAGCCCAGGATCTGGTAAGTACTTTGAAACTAGCCATCCTTTGACCAAGCACTTGAGAAAAACATGAAAGCAAACTAGGATCTGGTAAGTACTTTGAAACTAGCCAGCCTTTGATACACTTCCAATAGAAAACATATAAAAACTAAGGGAAAATTGAAGGCAACCTTTGGAGTAGAGACTAGTGGGCTGGGCTCACCACAAATCCTCTCCTAGCTCTTCTTTACTTGGCTACTTCCAAGACAATCACAGAGATATCATATAATTGCCTAAGATCTAGTAAGTACTTTGAAACTATCTAGCTTTTAACACATTCTAAGGGAAACAATCAAACAGTTATGCAAACAAGACTGGGACGAGGGCTCACCATATCTTCCTTAGTTCATCTTCACACAACATATACTGAAAGTAACATTCAAAAATAATGTTCAGCTAAGACAATAAGACGAGGGAATGCCAGCATTCCTATGCTTGAACTGAATTAAGTTATTTTCAAATAACACAGTTGGAAGAAAACATTTAAATAAAAATTTCTCAGCCAGAGAAGGTTACTGGTATACAGTAGGTCCTAACACTGTTTAAACTTTTATTTACAGTAGAATATGAAACATAATGAAAACGGAAACAAAATCACAAGTTACAATGAGAATAACATCATCGTCAACATAGACCAAGATCCCATAAATCAGCTTGTATTGATGCTCCAAACCAGTTACAATCTTCAAGTCCAGTGTTTTAATTCATCTCTCTTTCACAATCTAACTTATATGTTACAAACAGAGCTCCAAGAGCCAGTGAATCACTATTTACAATCATAAGTCTTCAACTCAATTACATTACAATGCTGTAGCAATTACATCAACAACCAACCCCTCACTCATCTTCTACTGAAGTATTTATAGAAAGATGAGGAGGTGAGATCTGATAAAAGATCT
The DNA here is from genome assembly GCA_034641835.2 of Pinus albicaulis. Taxonomy (NCBI): domain Eukaryota; kingdom Viridiplantae; phylum Streptophyta; class Pinopsida; order Pinales; family Pinaceae; genus Pinus; species Pinus albicaulis. The sequence continues at coordinate 99,609 of JAXQQM020082718.1, read as the reverse complement.
ACAATACAAGTACTACAGATTTAATGTCTTCTTGGCCTTTGGGAGGCTCAATGAAAAAGAGTACAGGTGTTTCGCTGTATTAATTGATTTACACTCATGATTTAAGCTCGGTGGGAGCTTTGTTGACCTTTGAGGCTTTGTGGGATGCTAGGGTTACTCTGCCGCTATTCTGTCATTAAATCCCTTGAAGAAGTAACTCTTCAGTCACGTCGAGGAAAAATATCTGATCCTGATCAATAAATTATATCTTTGATTGAATATTTTGAGGCACAGGTGGCACTTTGGTCGCTGGGAGGAATCAATTCACCTCCATTCGTGGCGGTGGAGGATTTTATTTATAAAACACTTTAGGTTTTTCTTTAAACTGTGTTTTAGATTGGGGATTAGGCTTTTGATAACTGTCCTAGCCATAACCCCTGCTGGTCTGTCTATTAATTCTCTATTCTGGTTCATCATGGTCTTCGACACTGATAATCTTCGACTGTGCCTATTTCATGGTTTTTCTCGCTGTCGTGTCGGGCTGCACAGGGTTTATAAGGCATCAATGCCCGAGAAAACATCGACGAAACATGCATTTCAACCCTGTTGATGATTTCCGTGGATGAATCAAATATGGGAGGGTCGTCACCCTCCTTCCCTGAATCTTCTTTGGAAACCACGAACAAATGATATAATCCCTGCGAAATACAAACGAAATCTTATAAAATCCATGCATTTATCGGTTAACTGCTGCAGAGGCATATGGAGGGAGCATGGCCGTCGGATGGCATCATCCGACGGTCAAGATTGATTGGGGGAGATTATATAATAGGTGGCAGAGGATAAAATTGAAGCCATCGATTGCGCATGATCGACGGTCAGGAGCGGAGGAATCATTAACTCGGCAATAGAATCGAGCGATGAAATATGGGCCGTAAATCTGCAGATCAGATTGACGATGGAGATGCGATTTCTGCTGCACAGAAGCTTGAGTTATCACGCGGGTAGTTTGGTTAAACATCGGACACTTTCGGTGATCAACAACCGTTGGATGAGTGGGCCCAGATCGAACGGTGGAGATCGATTTCGCTGGGCATCCTGGTTCGGACTATAACGCGCGAAGGACGACGGTTGCACGGTGGTTTTCAAATCGTACAAGGGACACGCGTCACACAGCGTATGGAATCGCTGGCCAATGGAGGAAAACAGATTTTGGCCCGAAGGCGGTGCGAAATATACCACACGGTTTTGGGAAACAGCACACGGACGGCGAGGACCACATGGTAAGTCGCGCTCCGCACCGTCCGATCTGCGGAGTAGATTGACGATTGAGATTGCTCCATAATTTACACGGTGGAAAACTTTGGAAATAAATTAAAAACCAAAAAACATGAATTTACAAAGGTTTTCAATGTTTTGGGCGAAGAAATATTATTGGGAAGGATAAGCGCCCGCGAGATTTAGCAGTTGGTTCTGGAGCTCGGGCGCATGGACGAAAAAGGGTTAGAGGCTTAGCCCGAGGGGGCTTAAGCCTTATACATAAAAATATGTATTTTTCATGGTTTTTTGAATGATTTTCAAAAGAAAAGAAGGTTGCGGTAAGGTTAAAAAATGGGTTTTTAACCTTATAAAATGAATTGTGATGAGGGGAAATAGCATAAATGTGGAACTGAGGGATTTTAATGGGGAATGGTGGGATAGAAAAGGAGGTTATTTTTTAGGAGAAGGAAGGGGAAAGGGATGTTTGCAGCAGTATTTGACTTTGGATTTTTGTAGGTTTTCAGAGGTTTTTAGGATGTAAGCAGCAGAATGGGATCTTGACAGAGGCATGAGGCCTTCAAGAGTCTTCAAGAGCCAACAGTTTTTGAAAGGGAAAAAATTGTTCCTTGAAGGCTCAAAAACAAATTTAGCCGCCTTTGGTATAATCAAATTTTACAGGTGGCTAACAGACTGCGTTATTTTTAGTGTACATTTGCAGTAAGGGTTTGCAGGCTGCTTGGAGGGTGAGATATTTAGTGTTAGGATCAATATTTAACTTGGAAGATCCATTATAGGAGGTTTGTTTAGCTTATGCATCATCTTGAGACATATCCATCCAGATCTTGAGTTTCAGCTGCTATTCAGTGCTAGGATTGCAACTCCGAAATTTTGTATTCAGGGCTAAACCCCTTGGGTTTTGAGCTAGTTTCCTAAGGAAATGGTAAATCCCTCTTCCGAAAAGCTACCAAAGGGGATTCTCATCTATTTTTTGTATAATTCAGCTATATGTATGTAAATTTACTGTAATACTACATTATTTCAGATTTGGATGTGTAGATCTATTCTTTTATACTTATGCTTTCAAGAAGCCCTTGCTGGGTTATCTCAATAAAGTATTGAAGGTGCTAGATCTCTGTTTTCTCAGTATATTTCTTAATAAATATATATATCTATGGTTTAATATCATAATTTTTTGAAAACCATCTTTAAATCATGCAGTCATGTGCTTCAGAAATTCTGCATGGTGTAAGTCATCGGGTTTGGGTGCTTTTAAGCCTTTTTGAGGCTGGGAGATCTGTTTAACTTAGCAAAATGGATTTGTTTCTGATCCCCTTTTGTATTTAAGGGCCATAATACATTTTATAAGGGATCCAAGTGTTATTTTTTCCTGTTATAGAATAATTTTCTAAAAATAATGTTTTTATGGTCAATATTGTTGAATTTTCCCTTTTGGGATATTACAGATTTAATATAAGAAATAAATTAAAAATAATGTAAAGGAAAATGAACTACTGTATGACCAAGTATTCAAATACCATTAAATTTTGGAAGAATGAAAAATTCATCTTCTTGATATGATTTTAGCAAGAATTTTATTATACATTTAAATGAGAATTTAATCTGGGAAAGCGGTATAAAAACATGTAAGGAAAACTAAGATAACGATATTCTCTAATGCTTCAAACACAATCCAATTTTGGAAAATAGAAGAACTACTTTCTTGAGATGATTTTGGTAAGAAAAATATTACACATTTATTCTAAAACTAATTGTAGGAAAGCATTCATAAATTTAATCTATGAAACGATAAATAATTTAATCTAAGGACCAGCTGCAAAGCAATGTGAATTTAACTATGAATTGACAAAACAAGGCTAATAAAATTAAACTAAAAACAACTAAGGAAACCTCCTTTCAGCGTAGGAGGCATCTACAACAGAATGAGTTGAAATCATAGCAGAATATGCATGCATCAAGAAGGAACTGGAACAAATGAACAAGGTCTTCGTATTATAAAAGAACAGAGTCTCAAAGCATACAGAACGTTCACAAAATTAAGGATGTTTTCCAGTTTCAAAACGACTGGTATTTAAACAAATTCAATGTAATTGTCTTGAGGTATTTCCACCTACAGATGGAAACTATAACTGAAACATAGAAGAAAAATCTAAGTAGCTAACTCTTGATTTTCTACGTTAGAGAAAATCGAGAGTCTTTCACTCTCGGATCACGCCCTTCAACTGAAATTTGACCATGAGCATAGGCATATTTTTCTGTCGAATTTAAGTAGGTGGATATGGTGATATCTATGTGAGGATCATTCCAAATATGCCCATGTGACTCATTCCTTCATTCACTCTTCAAAACCTGTCAAACCATTAAAGTAGTTGCGGAAACAATAGTTAGCTGCAAAATATCATGTGTTCTGTAGCTGAGTTACAAAAATTGATTCAAAAAACAAGAAACATCAAAATATAAAATAGACACCATTCAAATTGATTCTCTGAGATGAAATATGTAATTTATCATTGATTTGATTTATGGATTGATGAAAAGGTAGGGAAAAGTGATGAGAAAAGATGTTAGAGAAAGAACAATTTTAAGGTTCAACAGTAGCATAGGAAAAGTAGAGCTGCAAGGTGCCTCTAATTTTTTCTCCCCATGATCGGGAGAGTAGCATTCCATATCTAGGAGGGATATCAGCTACAACAATGTCCATTAGGACATTATTGTCTGGAATTTTTTCTAAATACACCACTAGATCTTTAATGAGAACAAGATATTTAACCCTTCCTGAATAAAAATAGTAAAGGTCATGGTAAGGTATTCTAATATTCAATCCTAGTTTTTCCATGATGGATTTACACATGAGATTATGAGATGCTCCGGAGTCTAACATGGCATTATGGAGGTTAAAATCATGGATTTTGAGGCTAAGATAAAAAGGATGGACCTCACTATATTCTAAGTCACCATCTACATCAGGGCCAAATAAAAGTTTAGGGTGATCATCACTCACATTCACCATATTAGACATTTGATATACCTTAAGAAATTTAGCTACCTAAAACTCATATTTCTCATTCTTGATTATTTCAGTCAAAGGAACGGAGACTTTTAGTTTTGAGATTTAATTTTCAAGACTAAATAAGGAATAATGTTTTTCTTCCTCTTCGGATGGTGCACATTTCTCTTTGAGTTGATCTTTGTGTGGAATCTTATTTCTTTATCCTCCATCTTTGAATTATTTATCTTTCTTCTGATTGTTGGTAGAAGCTTCAATGACTTTCCCATTATTTGGAACACCAGGTCCTTTATCTTTGCTCTAATTTGAAGAAGTCATCTCTTTATGGTCAACATCTATTTGAGAATTTTGTTTTTTCTGACTTGAGGTTATAGGCACATTTTCATTCCTCAAACCATACTACCTTTGCACCTAGGTAAGATAATTATGCTATCCTCTTTGGTAATATTATATCCATGTTGATAACATATCATCGTTAGAAAAAACATATTACTAATCACTCTGTACAATAAACTCTCCATAAAACTGATCTGCCTCAGTCAGGAAAATAGGTTGCCGATTTTCCTCAAATAAGTAATTTTTACCTCAAATATTTTCTTCTTCATCATCAGGGCCTTCTGTATATTTTATTGAAATGGAGTGTTAATTTTTTGTTGAGTTTGTTGATCCTAACCCCTCTTCTCCCTTTGCTTTATCCTATATTGAGGCTACTGATTTTGACCCATGAAATTGGGATTTCTAATTGAGGGTCCAGCTTGTCTATATGTGATGATCATCTTGTCCAAATCATATTCTCCATTGTTTTGATCAAGCTATCTAGTTTTACCTTTGATGAAGTAGATGTTTCTTCCTTGATGGTTACCCTCTTTTATGTTTTTATTTTTGACTTATTCATAATCATATTCGCTTCAATTCTCACTGCATTACTCTGACTTTATTAAAGGGTTGATGGATTTCTTTCCCTTAGCTGGTAAGCCATATTAGTATTGAAACCATCTGGCTAATGAATTACTGAGAGGCCTGTAAGAGGTTTGATATTTTCAAGAATTGAGTCATAAATTCTATTAAATATAGCTGTGAAGCCTTACACACACTCGTTAAGATTTCTTTTCAAGGTGTTGTATTCAGCTGGAATTTGTAAAGGGTTCTTCTTCTCCTCCCATTTTTGATAAATAAACTAATCATCTGTTGTGAATTAGCTAAAAAACTAGCTGTTAGGGAGCAGAACCATTTTTTAACCTCTCCTGAGAAACTATATGCTAAAATGTGCATCTTGGAATCATCGTTATCAATCTCTTCAATATTGATGAAATCAACTACTTTAACAATGTGTTGATGAGAAATAACCTATGATGTTCCATCAAATAGAGGCAATATTTGACCATAATTTTGAGGTAGTGCACTGAGTTTTTTCGGTAGTATCAATGGAGAAAATATGGCCATGAAAAATGGATAAGGTTATGGAGGTGTTGATGGAGTGTATAACTGAAGAGGTAGTGATGGGGTGAAAGTGAGGGATTTTGGTGTAGCTGTGTGAGAAGGTGTGATCGTATATGGTAAAGTAAAAGCTTGTTGTTGATATTGGAAATAATATTTTTCAGAAGTTACTTGAAACTTATAAACCAAACATTGAATTTTATAAAAATTAGAGCAAACCTTACTATCAAGCTCGAAATAAGAGAACTCAAAGAATGGAAAGTATGTCTCAAAATCAATGGGGTCAAATAGTGTCTCTGAAAGGACGGATTCAAACTTATATCTGAACAAAGAAATCTCGAATTTGAAATTAAAGGACAAATATCCTGGAGCATTTAACCTCGTAGGCAAGGAATTTGATTTCACAAGTGGAGGTAAACCCTTCATAACTTTTCGAGACTTTGTTTTATGCTTTATTAAAATACTTGCTGGCTTGATGGGTCCCAACCTAGGTTCGGAGTTTAAGGTTTTCCAACAAACCCTTATACTACTGGCCCTTTCAGAAATGACCTAATTTCGCAGGCCAAGGTCTCACCCAAAGTAGTATGGGAGGGTGTTGGAACTAGGTTTCCACACCCTAGAAGAGAGTAGGTAATTTAAGGAAGATCTAAGTTGTAGCTTATTAGGTTTGCACAGAATCAGTCTATTAGTAGCCCTTTTAGCAGTGTAATAAGAACATGACCATAACAAATATATTATCATCAACAGATATAACTAATACATTCGTATCCACGCCCGCATCAACAAATACAATCACATGACATTATAATCGCAGCTAATTCCAGATTGTAGATATATTCGCAGCTTAAATAAATATCATAGATGCACTTCAGTAGTAAACACAATCAATTCAGATAACACACAGATATGTCAACTATACTCTGTATTCATTAACATCAAAGATCCATGTTTGTGCTCAACCTAGTCTCCTAAATTGAGTTCATTTAATTATCAACCAGGGTTGGTAAACTGCTGAAGTGAGGTGCACTATATGTGCCTAGGTATTTGTTTCTTACTGCATTGTGTCTAGCATTTTATGATGTTTTTGGGTTTTTATGGTTTTATGTTTGCACGAGAAAGAACTAAATGCTGGTGGAAAGAAGCTACTGGTTAAAAAAACAGAGTGAAGCCTAAATTATGGATGACAAATGACAAATGCAAATACTGAAACAGAACCAAACCTAAACTATGACTTAGCAAAATACAAAGCTTGATAATGACTTCAAGAGAATAAATCACAACATGAACTTAACTTGTCCAATTCATTCATTAAATATGTTTTGGAAGAGCTTGAGAAATGGGCAGCTAAGTGTAAATAAAGTTCTCCTAACTAAACAATTAAACAGTCAACTTATAATGATACAACATCTCATCCATAATTAAAGGTTTGTTGAAATATATTTGGAAAGGAACATTTGTAACATCATAAGATCTCTACTCTAAAACTAGCTCCTAATTCTATTCTGCAACTTAGTTTAACACCACTAAACCTCACTCAAAAGTTATAGATTTCCTTTTAGAATAGTCTTTGAGGAAAGGCTTGTTTGTGAAATGGTAAAAAGGTTGAAAAAGTACTCCAGGCCTTAGACTAATACTATCTTTTGTCCAGATGATTATGAGTTAATATAGGTTTGGAACAAAAGAAATTTTGTAAATAATGAAGACCGTGGTATGTAAGTTTAACAACTAATGCAATTTAAAATGCAATGGATGGCAACTAAACTTGGAATGTAAATATAGTGAGGTAAGCTAGAACTGAACTAGGGTGCTACTAGTATACAGTGAACAGTGCTAAACTAAAAAGCCATTATCAAACTTGAAATGAAATAACAGGGCATGAACTAAATGCAATTTGCCTCCGGAGTGCTCTAACTAAGTTGTCATGCAATTAATCTATGGGATTCTAAAGCCTATTTTGTTCATCATGAATGGTATTTTGGAAGAGCTTGTTAGAACAATCCTGGCTGTACAATTCAATGCAATGGAATACAGACATAAGAACTGAAAGCAAATACAATTAAAAACTAAGACATCACAGCTATTTCCTACTCATTGTTATGATGTTTTGGAAGAGCTTTTTAAGAGTAAGATTAGCTATGCTAATTAGTGTAAACAAGCAACTGAAACCTACAGTACCACAGTTATGCCTTAGTCATCATAATGATATCTTGGAAGAGTTTACTAGAGTAAGTTTAACTGTGATAATGAACGAAAGGAATTGGGAATAAAATCTATAACACTACAACCATTTCTTATTCATTGTAATGATCTTTTGGAAGAGTTTCTTAGAACAAGTATAGCCATAATGATTAATGAAATTAACTATGAACGTAAACTTCAAAAAACTTGAAAACGAACTAAGATAATTATCTAAATTGCAAAAGTAAAGCTGCTCAGGAGGCAGGGGCCCTCTACCACCAGAGTAGCACGAAATCTAGCTCAAGATCAACTCAACGCGTTCAAAGAAATGTTGTCTTCTTCATTAAATGAAAATAACTTAAAACAGAGTATTCTCGGACTTCAGAAATATAGCAGTCAATCCACGAAATCTAATCAAAATCTAGAACTTTTCTCTCGGTTTCTCGAGTTACATTTATAGCAAATCTTCATAACAAAACTTGAGATACACGGGGATCATTTTCTTTCCATATCAAAATCGGACTACAACTCTAAAGGTGGCAGCGTAAAATGACAAAGGGCGTCTGGACTGTCCTTGTCCTATTAGAATTCTGTCTCCTTGTGTGAGTTCCCACGTACAAAACCACGTCCAGAAATTTGTTCTATCTTCATGGTGAGCAACAAATGCTGAGGGCATGATGTGGAATACACCCATGTGTAGCTTTTCCTGAGAGGACACCTGGAACATGCTTGAATGTGAAGACAGCTGTAGAATTGGCAACTAGCTATGGAATGTCTGCATTCTGTAGCTAGTTTCAATTCAAAATGTATTACAATGACAAAATCACAAAACTTAGCAAGTTAGCCATGATATTCATTCTTAAAGCAATTTTAACTAATTTCATTGATCATTTGAGCCTGGGATAACAATGGAAAAAATAAAATGGAGTGAAGTATAATGGAAGAAAGAAAAATCTTGGGGCTCAACATACCCCCACTGCTGACTTCTTGCATGTCCTCATGCAACTTATTCCATAAACTCAGAGACTTCTGCAAGAACATCCAACCCTCTTCTTCTTCTTTTCCTGGAAGTTAAAGGTCTTCCGGGCTTCCTGATGACTAACTTGAACCTTAAATTGGTAAGTGCCCTGATTAACTTCTTGTTCCTCTTTTTCAACTTTTCATTAGCCTTTTCCACTTTGTCCATTTGTAGAGACAAGGTTGAGTTCATACTGGTTTTTAGTTTAACTTGTTCCTTCAGAATATCATTCTCAATCCTGATATGTCTATTAAGTACTTCCAGCTTGTACCTATCTCTTCTTAACACATCTATTTCGGACATTGGAGGACTAGGGGTTCTATCTCTACTCTCGGAAGCTTCCCTTTCCAATGTTTCAACATAGTTATAAATTTTTTGCTATGCAGGGTCAATTTCAGGGGCTTCTTCATCAAAATCTTCTTCAACATCTTCTTCAATAGGTGTTTATTCATCTTCTATGTTTATCACCCCAGTTTTTTTAATCTGTGTTTTCCTTAGTTTCCCCCTGAGTCTATGGCTCCTTCTCTGCTGGGATGGTCCCTCTCCTTTTTCTGTGGAAAATTTTCTGATTACCCTCTCTTCCTTAAGCTGTCTCTTAATCTGAGTCAACTTCTCAGAGATTGTTTCTTCACTACTTTCCTGTATTGTTTTACCAGTTTCAATTTTAGAGGCTCTCCATTTTCTTCTTCTCTTTGTAGGCTGATGTTCAGGTGAAGGCTCTTTTGGTTCCTCAAAGTGATTTCTCACCAAGAAATTATCCCAAGTATCTCTTGTTTTGGCTAAATGGTGTTCAGTTAGAATCTTAACCAAGCCATTATGGTATAGAGTTGTTTCTAGGAATTGGACTCTCCTTTGAACACTTGAAGCCATCTTTTTTTAAAATTTGAAGCAAGAAATCGGGAAAATTAAGCTCTTCTTCTAGGAAATGCATTATCAACCTAATATGGTAAACATAGAAAGTACCATATCTACCTTCACAAGTGATAAATTTTTGTAGGATAAGCAACATGTTTCTCCATTTATTCTTTAATGCAGAGCTTGGAATTCCCTTTTTAAACACAGTGACATCCATACCTGGTGACTTGAGGATCTTCTTCCATGATTCATTATGAAATTCTCTGTTCTTAAACCATCTTTCTCCATGTCTAGGCAATCTTGTTGCTTCTGCAATAAAAACCTCTGTGACAGTGAATTTAATATCTCCAACTTCAACCTCGGCTCCTTTGAATGACCTTGCAAACGTTTTAGTAACTTCTTTGTGGAAGCCATTAAATTTTTCAAAGAATTGCAACCATCATGCTTGTTGCAACATTTCTCTGCTTTAAGGGTATCCTTCCAGGTATTTTGTGCCTATTGGTTCAGTTCTCACGATGAGGCCCATAATTTCTTCTTCAATCTTCAGATTAGTACTCTTTCTGCTCACGGAGACAATGACTTCAACCTTCAAATTAATACTCCTTTGCTTCACGGTGACAGTGCTTCAATCTTCAAACTGATATACCTCTGCTTCACGGTGACAATGGCTTCAAATTTCAAACTGATATACCTCTGCTTCTTGGTGACAGTGGCTTCAACTTTCAAACTAATATACCTTTGCTCACGGTGATAGAGATACCTCTGTTTTACAGAATGAAATGATGAAGGGTTGGCTACGGGATGGAGTAATAGGGAGTGGTTACGGAATGAGTTAATGAAGTGAGGTGAAGAAAACAAATCAATGAGTGAAAAGACCGCGGAGATATTTTGCAACGGATTCAAAAATCATCATTAAATGATTTGGCTGGGTGACGTGAGAAAATCAATTACTTCAGCATTTTAACCGCTTAGATCTTTAAATGTTGATCGGGTATAGGATTTGAAATGAAGGATTTTTATCCAAAGTTTTGCGGAGGGTATATTTGGCATCATCAATAAAAATAATCAAAACAACTTTTCGAATGATTCATAACTAGACTATACTAAAGTTTTTCATGATATGCCACTATAATCAGAACTTTTTACCTTTGCTTTTCATCTGCTTTTTGTGATCTTTATATGCTTTGTTCTCCTCTAGAAATCATTACTTTGTGAGTCTTCATAATCCTTCTTGATTTTGCTTGTTCATGGATATACAGGATCATCTTGTTGTAATTCAAATGTTTGTTGATCAGTGCCTTCAGGATCTGTAGCTGCGGAATGACTGTCTGGCTACAGAAAGTCTGATTAGCTGCAGAATATCTGTTTAGCTGTAGAATGTACCTGTAGAGAACAAAAATCATCGAATGGAGTGGTTTGGAATATAAGTGGAATATTATGTGGAATGAGTGAAGATAGATGATGAAATATGGTATAATGGGATATGTATGAAGTGAATGATGGAGTGGGATGGATTATAATTTATGAAATGGAGTGGAAAAGTATAAGAAATGGCCTGCAATTCATGACATGTGTTATTCAATTGCAGAAAGACATCAAACTTTAAATTTTAATATGGAAATGAGGTGGATGAAGTATGGAATGAGATGAATGAAATATGGAATGAAGTGAAGTATGAATGAATGAAATGGAGTATGGATGGATAAGTAAATGGAATGAAATGAAATGAGATGGATCATAAGTGAAATGGATTTGAACTTATGATTTTGTAACAGCTGCTTGCAGAAACAAAATGGAAAAGTTAGAGTGTCAGAAAGACTCTGATTTTCACCCTATCTTTTCTGTATAAACATGCCAATCAGTGATTGGTTTTCATGTTTATACTTTTATTTTATTTTATTATTATTATTATTATTATTATTATTTATTTATTTTTATTTTTTTTTCAAAAAGAAATGACTTCAAAAAATTCAATCAAGTTGATGAAGAAGAAAGATTCTTCTTCATTAACTTCACATCACTGTTTTCCTGGAACTTCTTGAAAAATTCTTCTCTTGAGAGTGGTTTGTGATACAGCTTCAATCTATGACCATTCACAAGAAAAGTGACCTCTTCTTCATCTATTGTCTTGATTTTTACTGCTCCATTGTCAAAAAATTTAACAATTTCATATGGCCCAAGCCAATGTGTTTGAAATTTACCTTGAAAATCCTTGAATTTTGAATCAAACAAGAGAGCCCAGTCACCTTCTTTGAACTTCTTCTCTTTGATGTACTTGTCATGACATCTAGTCCTTTGTTGTTGGACTAGACTTGTTTTCTGAATTGCATCTTGTCTGATCTCATCCAATTCATTAATCTGCTCCAATCTATGCTTTTGTGCCTCCGTTAAATCAAGTCCTAGCTGAACTGTTATTTTGAAAGTTTGAATTTGGAACTCTATGGGAAACAAAACTTGCTTTCCATAAACAAGTTCATACGGAGTATGGTCTGTTGTGTTTCTCCATGTAGTTCTATAGGCCCACAAGGCTTCAAGAAGCCTATCTACCCAATCTCTTCTATGTAAATAACAATATTTGTTAGGATTCCTTCAATGACCTTATTAGTAGATTCCACTTGACCATTTTCTTGTGGATGATAAGGAGTAGATTTTCTATGCCTAATTTTGTACCTCTCTATCATTTGTTCCACTAGCCTCGATGTAAATTGAGCTCCCTGATCTGTAAAAATTTCCCTTGGGACACCAAAATGAGTAAAAATATCCTCAAAAATAAAATTAACTACAGATGCTTCATTAGCAAAAAGTAATGGCTTGGCCTCTACCCATTTGGTAACATAATCAGTGCAAACTAATATATATCTCTTTTGTCTTGATGAAGGACTAATAGGTCCTACAAAATCCAAAGCCCATTTTTCAAAAGGTTCAATATGTACCTGAGGTTGTAATGGCATCTCACCTGAAGGAGAAGGTTTCCCTACCCTTTGGCAACTGTCACACCTTTTGACATACTATTTAGCATCTTTAAACAAAGATGGCCAATAATATCCTAAATGAAGGATCTTATAGGCTATCCTCTTATCAGCAAAGTGTCTGGCACAAGGTTCATCATGACATGCTTTGAGAATCTTAGGCATCTCATCTTCCCGAACACATCTCCTAATGATCAAATCTGGACTTGTCTTGTACAACTCATTAGCAACCCATGAATATTTTGCACTGTCATAAATGATTTTTCTTTTATCTCTTGCATTCATTATTGAAGTAAATTTTCCTGAAACTAAATAATTAGCAATGTCAGCAAACCAAGGAGTTTGAGTAGAAATTGCAAAAAGATATTCATCAAGAAATTGGTCTTCAACTGGAGTGTCATATTTGATGTTTTGGAGTCTAGATAGGAAGTCAGCTACTGTGTTTTGTTTTCCAGGCCTATCTAGAATGGTAATATTGAATTCTTGTAAAAGAAATAACCATCTTATGACTCTTCCATTAGTAATTTATTTGTTCATTAAGTATCTAATTGCAGAATGATCAGTGTGAACAAAAGTTTCATAGCCTATTATATAGTGTTTGAATTTGTTTATGGCATGAACAACAGCTAAAAACTCTTTTTCAGTTACAGTATAGTTTAACTCTACAGGAATCAAATTTTTACTGGTATAGTAGATGGCATAAGGAATCAGGTCTTTTTGTCCCAATACTACTCCTAGAGCTGTATCAGAGGCATCTGTTGAGATATGAAAAGGTAACTTTCAGTTAGGTCCCCTTAAAATAGGTGCTTCAGAAATTTTTGTTTTCAGGGTTTCAAAGGCTAATTGGCAATCAAAATTCCATTTGAATTCACAGTCTTTGGTAAGTAATTTGAAGAGTGGAGATGCTATCTTGGTGAAGTTTTCTATAAACCTCCGATTATATCCTGTAAATCCTAGAAAACTCCTAACATCTTTTTGACAACTTGGAATAGATAATTTAGAGATGACTTCAACTTTTGACTCATCAACTCTAATCCCATCCCCTGAAATGTGATGCCCCAAAACAATACCTTCAGTAAACATCATGAAACATTTCTCATGACTAAGTGAAAGATTTGCTTCTTGACATATCTTTAAAAAAATTTCCAAGTTGGCTAAGGATTCTTCAAATGTGTTTCCATAAACTGTGAAATCATCCATATATACCTCTACACAATCATGTATTAGATCTGAAAAAATTCCTAATACTGCCCTTTGGAATGTTGCAGGTGCATTGCATAATCCAAATGGAAATACTTGGCAAGCATAGGTACCCCAAGGACAGGTAAATGTGGTTTTGTCTTGATCTGCAAGTGCTACTTGGATTTGGTTGTAACCACTAAACCCATCTAGGAATGAGAAGTACTTTTTGCTAGCTAATGTATCTAACACTTGATCTATGAAAGGTAAGGGAAAATGGTCTTTAAGAGTAGCTTTGTTTAATTCTCGGTAGTCAATACATACCCTCCATTTACCATTTTTCTTTGGCACAATTACCAAAGGGGAAACCCACTGACTATCTGAAATGGGATAGATGAAGTTGACATTTAACAATTTTTGCAATTCTTCTTTAACAATCTCCCTAATATTTGTATTCATCCGTCTTTGAGGTTGTCTGATTGGTTTACAATTTTCCTCTATATAGATGTGATGAGTGCAAGTCTTGGGGCTTATCCCTTTCATGTCAGTGTACTCCCATGCATATGCAGAAGAATGTCTCTGTAATATCTTGACTAACTCTTATTGTTGAGATTTTTCTAGGTTCTTGTTTATGTTCAAAGTTTTTCCTGGAAATATCTCACTTGTAGAGCTGCCAAATTTATCCATAGAATGAAGAGACATCTATCTTGATGACAAAAACTCAATGTTGGATCCTTCTTGAAATGGTTCATGTTTGTATTCTGAAGAGGATTCAAAGTTTTCTAGAGTATTTAGAATTTGACTATCTTCACTAATTTCTGAAATTGTGAAGAGAGGTTGTAAGTCTTCTTCATCCTCTATCCATTGAATATCATCTAAATCTGTAATTGTCCTAGCTGGAGGATACAAAGTGAAATTCTTAGTTGAACTACCATCAGAGATGTACATATCACTGGATCTACAACTAATGAAAGCATCACCGTATGCCAACCAAGGTCTTCCTAATATAACAGATGCCCTCCTAGATTATTCTTTAGGAGTTACGATCATGAAATCCACAGGGTACTCCCAAGAATCTAGGGACACTGGAATGTCTTCTATTACCCCATCAGGTTTGATCACAGATCTGTCTGCTAATTGTAATAATGTGGGTGTAAAGAGAAGATTAGGAAGTTTCAGTTTATCCATGATTTGTCTACTCATAATATTGATTGCTGCTCCTAAATCAATGAGTGTGTTTTGGATTTCAATTCCATTGATGTGAATTTTAACAACTGGATTTCCTTGGTCTAGATACTTTGGAATAGAAATCTGTTGTGTAACCAACTTCAAAAGTAGAAGAAAAGAGATATAAACGCCTTAGAAATAAGCCACTTCGAGGGGGCAACCTCCCAATACATTACATAAATGCACAATTCTTGGATGATACAATTCACAAAACCTCCTTTCTATATATAGGAGTCCATGGGGCCATAATGTAATCCTAGCCGACCTAACAATAATAATTTAAGGGCACAATAATAACAAAATGGGGGTTACAAGGGTACAATAATAACAATAAGGGGTTTAAACTAACAATAATAAGGGGTTTAAACTAACAATAATAAGGGGCTATACTAGTGATATAGGGACCTAACATGCCCCTCTCCTTCAAAAAAGTGTTGTCCTCAACACTTGAGTAGCTCCGGGTGCTTCTGTATAAAATTCTCATCCTCCCATGTAGAATCTTCAGTGGGTAAGTTCTTCCACTCGATGAGATACTCTGAAATTGATCGATTCCGTAGCTGTCGAGTTCTTGTTTCCATGACCGCTTCAGGTTCCAATATGATTTTTCCTTCCTCATCAAGTTCTGGCAATATTGTTTGAACTGGAAGATTTTCACCTATAACCTTCTTAAAGCATGAAACATGGAAAACTGGATGTACTCGCGAAGAAGCAGGAAGCTCCAATTTGTATGCCATAGTACCAATCTTTTGCAACACCTTGTAAGGACCATAGTACTTTGGCGATAATTTATTATCCTTCTTTGCTTGCCTGAGGGACATTTGTTTGTATGGTTGTAGCCGTAAAAATACCCAATCTCCTACATCAAAACTTCTCTCGCTACGATGTTGATCTGCCTGTTGTTTCATTCGATTTTGTGCCAAATTCAGGTTATCCTTTAAGAGTTGGAGAACTTCTTGCTGATGCTCGATGTGATCTTCGACTGCTTGAACCTTCGAACTTTCCCTTAAAGATGATGTAATCGATGGTGGATGATATCCATAAAGTGCCATAAATGGGGTCATTTTTGCTGCAGTATGGAAGGAAGTGTTATACCACCATTCAGCGAGAGGTAACCACTTGACCCATTGTGTTTGTTTATCAAATACAAAACAACGAAGATATCCTTCAAACATTTATTTACTATCTCAGTTTGACCATCAGATTGAGGATGATAAGATGAGCTATGAGCTAATTGAGTACCCAAACAAGAAAATAACTCCGTCCAAAAATTTCCAGTAAAAATGGGATCTCTGTCGCTCACAATAACCCTTGGGCTTCCATGTAGCTTTTGAATTCTGTCCATAAATGTAGTAGCAATCGTACTTGCTTTAAATGGATGAGATAATGCACAAAAGTGTGCATACTTGGTAAGTCTATCAACTACCACCATGATGACACTCTTTCCTTCGGACTTAGGTAAACCCGTGATAAAATCCATTGAAATCTCCTCCCAACGTTGACCTGGAATGGATAAAGGTTGTAGAAGTCCTGGGGTCTTAATTGTTTCCACTTTATTCTGTTGGCAAACCAAACATTTCGCCACAAACTTTCGAATATCAGATTTAAGGCCATCCCAAAAAAATTCTTTCTTCACCCTGTGGTAAGTTTTTAAAAATCCTGAGTGTCCTCCTAAAGGAGAAGCGTGCAATTCCAGAAGAATCTTTTGTTTTAGTTGGGAATTCTTACAAAGATATAAGCGATCTTTGTACCATAAGGAATCATTTTTCCAACTAAATGTATCAGATGTACTAGGATCTTGCCGCAACTTTTGAATGAGTGTCCATACATCTTTGTCCTTCTTCCATTCATCTCTTGCTTCGGTTATCCAATCTGGTTGGATAATAGAAATGGCACAAAGCAATGCTTCCACCTCCTCATTCTTTCTTGAGAGTGCATCTGCAACAACATTTAGCTTCCCTTTTTTGTATATTATTTCAAAGTCATAACCCAACATCTTTGTGACCCATTTTTGCTGCTCTTCTGAAGATAGTCTTTGTTCCAAAAAGTGTTTAAGACTATCATGATCAGTTTTTACCTTGAAGTGTCTTCCCATTAGGTAAGTTCGCCACTTCTTTAGTGCATGCAGTATTGCTAACATTTCCTTCTCATAAATAGGTTTTCGTAAATACTTTCCTTTGATTGGACGACTTTCAAAAGCAATGGGTCTTCCTTCCTGCATTAAAACAACACCAATTCCATTTCCTGAGGCATCACATTCCACAATAAAGGTTTTTGTGAAGTCTGGCGTAGCTAAGACCACTGCTAGGCACATTGCCTCTTTAAGATGTTCGAAGGCCTTAGTTGCTTCAGGAGTCCATGAAAATGCATCTTTCTTCAATAATGTTGTTAGAGGTGCCGCTATTCTCCAATAATTCTTAACAAACTTGCGATAATACCCTGTTAACCCGAGAAATCCTCGCAACTGCTTTATGGTTGTGGGGACTTTCCATTCCTTAATGGCTTTAATTTTCTTAGGGTCTACTTTAACACCCTCGTGAGATACAATATGACCCAGATATTCCACCTCTTGTACTCCAAAGAAACATTTGGATTTTTTTGCATATAATTTTTTCTCCCGTAATAGTTTGAGCACCCTGTCAACATGTTCAACATGATCCTTCCAAGACCTGCTGTAGATTAGTATATCATCAAAAAATACTAGCACAAATTTTCTAAGGAAGGGTTTGAAAATGGAATTCATCAACCTTTGAAATGTAGAAGGTGCATTGGTAAGGCCAAAAGGCATGACCAAAAATTCATAATGACCCTCATGAGTTCGAAATGATGTTTTTGGAATATCTTCAGTCTTCATTCTAATTTGATGATATCCTGAACGAAGATCCAACTTGGTAAAATAAATTGCTCCATGTAATTCATCCAATAATTCATCAATCACAGGAATGGGAAATTTTTCTTTAATGGTGAGCTTATTGAGCTCCCTATAATCCGGACACATTCGCCATGATCCATCCTTCGTGTGTACCAATACTACAGGAGCAGAGAAAAAACTTTGACTAGGTTGAATTATACCCGCCTCTAACATTTCTGCAATCATACGTTCAATTTCTCTCTTTTGGAAGTAAGGATATCTATAAGGCCCGATGTTTGGAGGAACACTTCCCGGAATCAAATGAATAGCATGATCATGATCACGAATAGGTGGGAGTCCTTTGGGATTTTCAAACACCTTGGAATGATTGTCCAAGACTTGTTGGAGATCTGCAGAAATAGATGATTTTGATGTTGGAACTTCTAGTGAGCATAATTGTGCAATTACGCCTCGTTGTTCTTTCTTTAGAAGCTTTGTCATGACATTATAGCTTATTATCCTTCCCGGCTTCCCTTCAATACCCCGTAATTCGACTTCCTTTCCTTCTGAAAAAAATTTCAAGAAAAGTTCTTGAAAATTAAAAGCTACCGTCCTCAAAGATTGTAACCATTGTACTCCTAGTACAACATCAGCACCTCCCATAGGAATGGAAAGCATTGGACTAGTCAATACATATTCCCCCATGGTTAGCTTGATATTATGGCATTTTCCAGAGAAATTTATAGTTCCTCCATTTGCAACCATCACTTGACATTCCGGTGCTGGGTATAGGAAACAATTTAATTCCTTGGCTACCTTATAATGAATAAAATTATGGGTGCTACCTGAATCAATCAACACTATGACCCTTTTCTTCTTTATATGTCCTTCTATCTTGAGAGTTTGAGGAGTGGTAATTCCTGCCAGTGCATTACACGATATGGTCGGATTCATTTCTTCCTCTTCTAGGGGTGGTTCCTGGTGTATATCCTCTTCTTGTTCATTTTCTTCTTCTTCACAATCTATGTAAAATAATTTCTTCTCAGCACACTTATGACCTTTAGTGTATTTGCTATCACAACTGTAGCAAAGCCCTTTTGCTCTTTTTTCTTCCAATTGTTGTGGTGTCAACCTTGTAGGTTGTGGAAATCTAGACGTAGCAACACTTCCTCTTTATAGAATTGAGTGGTAGGCTTCCTTGTCGCCATAATTTTACATTCAACTTTTCTTGCCAACCTGAATGCCTTCTCCAATGAATCGGGTTCCAAAACGTGAACTTCATGTTGGATGTTATCCTTTAAAGTGCCTATGAAGAGATCAATCCTGTGCTCCTCTGGAATATCAGTTACCTTTATATTCAGTTTTTGGAAGTCCTCAATGCACTGCCCCACTAAACCCTTTTGTTTGAGATTTATCAATTGGCTAAAGAAGGTGTTGCTCTTTGTATCCTCATAATGTGCTATCATTTCCTCCGTAAAAATTGACCAAGTGACAATTTTTTTACGGGAGCAAAGCTATCGATACCATACAAATGTATTTTTTTCTAAATGTAAAGTTGCAATGCGTACCTTTTGTGTGTTTTGCACGTTATGGAGATCAAAATATTGCTCCATCTGTAGTATCCATGTTACAGGATCCTTTCCATCAAACTTCCTCATATCCATTTTTGGAATATGGTGGTTCTTCCCACTAACATTCGAGTTTATGAAATCACGATTAACATTTATTTTGTTCTCATCAGGAGGTTCTTCTCCTATATTTCCGCCATTAGGAATCATTTCTGGTTTTAAGCTTGTCATCAAGCCTTCCATGTATGCTTTTAGATCATTCTTCATGTCATCCATCTTAGCTTCCATGCCGACTTCCACGCCATCCATCTTAGCTTCCAAACCATTCATCTTAGTTTCCACGCCTTTCTTCAAACCGTCCATATTCACTTCCATGCCTTTCTTCAAACCGTCCATCTTCACTTCCATGACTTTCTTCAAAACTTCCATTTCATTTTTTGTTGTTCTTTGCGAGAGCGAAATTTGTTGCATTTGCTCTTGTAATTTTGACATGTCATGTTGCCATTCTTCATCTTCATGAGTAATAGTAGAGCCTTCTAAAGGCTTAATGGGTGTTGAATTTTTTTTAGGGGCCATTTCAGACTCAAATATTGATATCTATTCTACAATAGGCCCTTGCAATCAATTCAACTTGATTCTTCAAACAAGACTTATGCAATTCGGAAAAAAAATACACACCTTTTACTAGCTTTGAGGAGCTCGATATTGAAATTGTATTATCTCTGTGTTTGAAAATATTCGATATCTGAAATTAAGCCCTGTAGTAGCCCTCTGAAGCTTCTTTCAAATGCCACAGGTCTGACCTGATTTTGATGCTCCAAGACAAAGTTGTGTCCAATCTCCCACAATTACCTAATTCTGGACTGGTTCAGTAGAGCGAACTTGTACGACTTGCCACGTGTCACTGTTTTGTCCTTTGTCTCTGAAATTGATAGCGAAGAAACTAAAGGCTGTGTAATTGTGACCAATTTTGACGGCACTCCAATCCAATCTTCAGAGAGAGAGTTATTGAACTTTTCCCACGATCACCTCTTTGAGATGAAATTCAGGAGCCTGAAAAAGCACTACCTTCCACAGATCATATCTCCAAAAATATTGCGAACCAAGTTCTGAAATTTTTTTATGAATTTCCTCGGGATTTCAGCTTCGCACCATATGAATTTCAGACTCTGACCCTTCGTAAAAAAAAATTTATAGCGCAAATGCCACGATGACCTGTTTATGAGCCTGAAATAATACCTAACTTCCACAGATGATATCTCCTCAAATATTGCGAACCAAGATCTGAAATTTTTAGACAACCTTCCTCAAGATTTCAGCTTCGCACCCTAAAAATTTCAGCTTCTGAAGCTTCGTATAAAAAAAGTTATAGCGAAAATGCCACGATGACTTGTTTGGAGCAGCGAAACCCTAGAATCCCAAAGCTCTGATACCAAATGTTGTGTAACCAACTTCAAAAGTAGAAGAAAAGAGATATAAACGCCTTAGAAAAAAGCCACTTCGAGGGGGAAACCTCCAATACATTACATAAATGCACAATTCTTGGATGATACAATTCACAAAACCTCCTTTCTATATATAGGAGTCCATGGGGCCATAATGTAATCCTAGCCGACCTAACAATAATAATTTAAGGGCACAATAATAACAAAATGGGGGTTACAAGGGTACAATAATAACAATAAGGGGTTTAAACTAACAATAATAAGGGGCTATACTAGTGATATAGGGACCTAACACAATCTTACCCATAATAATGTCTACTATTTTTCCTTCCAGTTGAATTTTCTTTGTCTCTCTTATTCTTTTTCTTGTTTTCTTGATGCTCAACTCCTTTATTGTTTTGGCTAAAATTGGAATTTCTTTGATGGCTTGTAATAATGGAATCTTAAAGCAAACATTTCTCAGCTCATCTAGGAAATCATAATTAGGCACCATAATTTGTTTTTCTATACCTCTATAAATTTGTAATCTTTCTGGAAAAGGAGGTGTAGAAGTAGATGTTGATGGCTGCTCTAATACAGGAGTTGAAATTATTGGTTCTTTTTGCTTTGATTTTTCAATGTTTGGGTCCTAAAAAGATGTGTCTTCCTCAAGAATTTTATTCACTCGTAGAGAATCTTCCTCAAAGTTATCTTGTTCTTGTATAATCACAGAAGGTTTCCTCTTTTCAAGTATTCTTCCAGACCTAAGTTGAACATCACTAAGGTCTAAAGGAGTAATTAAATAAGTTGCAAACTGTTTGCCTTCTATCATGTATGTGTTCTGAGGATTTTTATTGTTGGGGGTTGGTATGGATTGAGCAGGTAACTGATTTTATTTTTTAGGAAATGGTAATGGAAGTGGTTGATTTTGATGTGGTAGGTTCTGATGATTTTTTTGAGGATTTTGTTGAAAATTTTGTTGAGGATTTTGAGGAGAAAAATGTGGGTATGGTGGATAGGATGGTGGATACTGATAGTACTGAGAGTATCTTCCATAGGGACTTTGTGCTCCTTGTGCCCAAGCTTGAGATTGATTTTGAAATTGAGGCCAAGGTTGCCGCCAAGAATTCCAATTTGGTGGAGGTTGGTTATACATTTGATCATGGAATCCTTGTGTTTGAGGTCCTTGCCAAGGCATTCTAGAGACAAAATTGAGAGATTCTGTGTAATTTGTAGGAGTTTCCTCTTGAAAGACAGTTTTGAGACCAGGAAGGGAAGGACAATTCTTAGTCTCATGTTTTTCAGAAGAAATGACACAAGTCTCTACAACTTTTTCATCCAAAGGGCACTCTCTCAAGGCATGTTTCTTTCTACATTTGGGACAAAATATTGCTAAGGCATCAGATTCAGCTTTTTTCTTGTTTTGTAACTTAAGGGTGTCTATTTTTTCACTAAGACTCCCTAAGATGTCAGATTTGAAATCATCAAGCATATGTCCTATTTAAGCCCTACTTACTGACCCAGAAGTAGACTTACTTGCCCTTGCAAGAGCAGGATCTCTTGGACCTTTTATAGTTTTATATTTTCCTCTTGAAAGGTTTATACATAACTCAGATATTTCAGGTAATGTGAGCTGTGATATATCCCCTTTTCCCATCATGCTAATAATATCCAACCATTCATCCCTAATTGTTTTCAACAAAAGAGCTTTTAAGGTGTCTTGATCTAAGTTTTCCATTTTTGCTCTTTTGATGTTGTAATGAAATCTCTCCAACAAATCTTCCAAGTTTTCATCTTCTTTTTGTAACATCTTAAACACTTCCTCCTTATGATTGAATGGCATACAATAATCCAAATAACTCTCTAGAAATGCTTGTTTCATGTCTTCCCATGTCCTAATAGAACTGTTAATCAAACTCATAAACCACTTCAATGCTGCTCCTTTCAATGTTGAAGGAAATAGTTTAAGTTTTTGAGCATCTTGTAAGTATTCATAAGTTCTACACAAGACTTCAAATTCAAATAGGAAGGTTTCAGGATCTTCAGTTTTAAGTCCATAGAAATTTGGAAGGACAGAGGGTGAAATGTTTTTCATGGTTGTATTGGTTTCTTCGTCTACTATAGGAAACCCAAAAGAGCTTCCTATTTCTCTTCTACCTCTTCCTCTACCTCCTTCTCCTTCTATATCTCTACCTCTACCTCTACCCCCTCCAAATAATGTGTGTTCTCCATTAAAGACTCCTCTTCCCCCTTCTTCTGCCATGGTTGATTCTTCTGTGGAAGTGGAAAATTTTGTGTCCCTAACAGGAGTCCTTGGATCTTCTTCTAAGACAGGTTAAGTGGATGAAGTGGAAGGTCTCTCTAATGGAATATCTGATCTTAGGTCTTGTAGAAGTCTAGGATCAGTAAAGGATGGAATGTGGGTCTGATTTGAAGGTGTACTAGCTCTTGGTCTAGGTGAAACAAGTGGTGTTCTAGGAATAAAACTTCTGCTTCTGCTTATTATGAATCTACCCCTTGAGCCTCTCTCTCTACGAATATCATTGTTTTTGGGAGTTAAGAAACAAGGCTACCTAGTTACACTTCCCCGGCAACGGTGCCAAAATTTTTGTGCTCAACCTAGTCTCCTAAATTGAGTTCATTTAATTGTCAACCAGGGTTGGTAAACTGCTGAAGTGAGGTGCACTATATGTGCCTAGGTATTTGTTTCTTACTGCGTTGTGTCTAGCATTTTATGATGTTTTTGGGTTTTTATGGTTTTATGTTTGCAAGGGAAAGAACTAAATGCTGGTGGAAAGAAGCTACTGGTTAAAAATAGAGTGAAGCCTAAATTATGGATGACAAATGACAAATGCAAATACTGAAACAGAACCAAACCTAAACTATGACTTAGAAAAATACAAAGCTTGATAATGACTTCAAGAGAATAAATCAAAACATGAACTTAACTTCTCCAATTCATTCATTAAAGATGTTTTGGAAGAGCTTGAGAATTGGGCAGCCAAGTGTAAATAAAGTTCTCCTAACTAAACAATTAAACAGTCAAATTATAATGATACAACATCTCATCCATGATTAAAGGTTTGTTGAAATACATTTGGAAAAGAACATTTTTAACATCATAAGATCTCTACTCTAAAACTAGCTCCTAATTCTATTCTACAACTTAGTTTAACACCACTAAACCTCACTCAAAAGTTATAGATTTCCTTTTAGAATAGTCTTTGAGGAAAGGATTGTTTGTGAAATGGTAAAAAGGTTGCAAAAGTACTCCAGGCCTTAGACTGATACTATCTTCTGTCCAGATGATTATGAGTTAATATAGGTTTGGAACAAAAAAAAATTTGTAAATAATGAAGACCGTGGTATGTAAGTTTAACAACTAATGCAATTTAAAATGCAATGGATGGCAACTAAACTTGGAATGTAAATACAGTGAGCTAAGCTAGAATTGAACTAGGGTGCTACTAGTCTACAGTGAACAGTGCTAAACTAAAAAGCCATTATCAAACTTGAAATCAAATAACAGGGCATGAACTCAATGCAATTTGCCTCCGGAGTGCTCTAACTAAGTTGTCATGAAATTAATCTATGGGATTCTACAGCCTATTTCATTCATCATGAATGGTATTTTGGAAGAGCTTGTTAGAACAATCCTAGCTGTACAATTCAATGCAATGGAATACAAACATAAAAACTGAAAGAAAATACAATTAAAAACTAAGACATCACAACTATTTCCTACTCATTGTTATGATGTTTTGGAAGAGCTTTTTAAGAGTAAGATTAGCTATGCTACTTAGTGTAAACAAGCAGCTGAAACCTACAGTACCACAGTTATGCCTTAGTCATCATAATGATATCTTGGAAGAGTTTACTAGAGTAAGTTTAACTGTGATAATGAACGAAAGGAATTGCGAATAAAATCTATAACACTATAGCCATTTCTTATTCATTGTAATGATCTTTTGGAAGAGTTTCTTAGAACAAGTATAGCCATAATGGTTAATGAAATTAACTATGAACGTAAACTTCAAAAAACTTGAAAACAAACTAAGATACTTATCTAAATTGCAAAAGTAAAGCTGCTCAGGAGGCAGGGGCCCTCTACCACCAGAGTAGCACGAAATCTAGCTCAAGATCAACTCAACGCATTCAAAGAAATGTTGTCTTCTTCATTAAAGGAAAATAACTTAAAACAGAGTATTCTCGGACTTCAGAAATATAGCAGTCAATCCACGAAATCTAATCAAAATCTAGAACTTTTCTCTCGGTTTCCCGAGTTACATTTATAGAAAATATTCATAACAGAACTTGAGATACACAGGGATCATTGTCTTTTCATATCAAAATTGGACTAGAACTCTAAAGGTTGTTGGGAAAAATACTGAGAGGGGGGGGTGAATCAGTATTTAGAGCAAACTAAAACTTTTTACTTTTTCATGCTCTAAAACCCATACGCTACTTTGCTGAAGCCAACTAGCGTATACACGCGGATATCCTTCATAAAACTCGCGTATACACAGAGATATAATTATGCCATTAATCTTTCACTAGAATCATTCCATCATTCATTCATTAGATGTTCTATAAATATGAAAACATAAAGAAGAATCGTAATAAACCATCACACATGAACACCAGGATTTTTTAGGTGGAAACCCAAGTCTAGGAGAAAACCACCGCCAGCTTGTTCACCTTCAATATTTATTATACAGGAAAAAAACATCTTACAACATATGTGTCGGCGCAGTCCTACCACACGTTGTGCACCCACCGCGCTCGTTTACCAAGCTACTGCCCTCTCCGGAAGGGAGCTCCAACCCCCCGACTCGCTTACCAGCCTCCTCCGGAAGGGAGCTACACTCCCTGATCTCGTTTACCAGCCTCACCTGGAAGGGAGCTACGACCCCCTGATCTCGTTTACCAACCTCACCTGGAAGGGAGCTACGACCCCCTAATCTCGTTTACCAGCCTCACCTGGAAGGGAGCTACGACCCCCTGATCTCGTTTACCAGCCTCACCTGGAAGGGAGCTACGACCCCTTGACTGAAGGCTACAACCCTCAGCACCAATATGGACCATGTTTCATCAATTTTCACACTGGATCCAAAGCATCATTTAGGACACCACTTGCAGGCCACGTTTCATCATATTTTCATACTGGACCCTTTCCATACATTTAAGCACAGTTAAACATTAACAACATATAACTAATACACAACAGATCAGATCAGACATTTCATACCCCATACTTCAGCAAACCCTAGTTTGCATATGCGCTTTCCTTTCACTGATGTTGCATATATACGCGCTTTCGTCCACATCAACCAGCGTATACATCTGTACAAACTTCACTATGCATACGCGCTTTTTCTTCAGCGAAGCCGCGTATATACGCGCTTCCTCTGCGGCTAACTAGCGTATGGATCTTCAACCATTACAGAGCTGCATACTTCTTCAGATCAGACATTCAGTTCAGATTCAACCCTTTACTTCAGACAGATGTTCGCCTCATCACAGATCTAATCACTCCATAAATAGATCTAGTAGATACAAAAACATTTCAGATCTAGATCCCCTTCTTCATCATTTTCTTCATTGGTGCATCATAGATTCAGATCTATCATCAAACCTTTACCCTTTCCATACAGATATACTTCACAGAGAAGTATTCATTCAAGCTCAGACATCTTGCTCCACACTCATGATTTGCACAATGAATTTCTTCTCCTTATATAGGTTTACCCTTTTTCAATACCATGAGCCCCTTTTTCAATACCATGAGCCAAAACAATACCATGAGCCCAAAACTACATTACTTGCGATGGTATTCCTGGACGGGGTCATTTAAACGAATCATTACTCAATACAATGGGTCAATACCATGGTGGTTACCCCTGGTTTTGCACTTTATGAGCGCTTTTTCCCATACGCGACTTGGAACGTTTATTCCCGCGTGCATACGTGACTTCCCCTAGGCAAATCCGTGTATGCCTAGAGACATACTCTTTTCATCATAGATCTAGCACATACTGAATTCCTTTCTTCATTGCCTTCTGTATACACTATAGATACATCATATTTAGTTCATCAAGACATATTCTATCAAGCACAACTTCATCAAGTAAGTTGCCATCATCTTCATCAAGTGGGTTGCCATTCAATGACAACACTCAGCATCATGTTGCTAACTAACATCATTTCATATCAGATTTACATTATTTACCAAGTCCATCAAGTCAAGAATAACTTCATCAGGTGTATTTCCATCAAGGACAACACATGTCAACAGTCTCATGTCTTCATCTTCATTTAGTGGGTTGCCATCAAGGACAACACTCTGCATCATATTGCCAACAATCTCCCCCTTTGGACTTCATGGCAACCATGATGGTGTTTGGTTACCACAGAAAATAGGTACATTAAAAATACAATGACACCATGTCACTCTCCCCATTCTTTGACACCATTATCTTTAGTCAAACACCATGTCACTCTCCCCCTTTGACATCAAGGGCAAAGGGTGGATCAAAAACAAACAGATCTGATATATACTAAAGTGACCAAGCTCCCCCTGATTTCATGCTGAATCTTCAAACATATTTTCCAATGAAGTACATGAATCTATGACTTTCCTATCACCAATGAATCATACTTACATCAAAGATTCATCCAAGTGGATTTACATATGAGACTCAACTACCCAACCAAGTGGGTTTACAAAATTTGACTCAGCTACCCAACCAAGTGGGTTTACAAATTTGACAAGTCCTTACATGACTGAATATTACAATTTTACATCATGGGTCTCAATAAGACCTTTTCAACAAATTACAAAAATGACCATTTAAGACCAACACCAGAAATTCCTCAAGAAAGAACATATTTCAGAACCACCATAATGCCAACAATGCATTATACTTAGCAATGTCACTGCTCCCCCTGAAACTGTGCATTCAAGCATCCTTTTCATATGACTAAGGCTCCCCCTTAGTTTGTGCATCCTGAACACTTTCACCAACAAATCATCAAGGCATCTTTATCAAAACATGAGAAATAGAATTATGAGAACTGGAACACCACCAGAGATACCAAACAGTATCAGAGATACCAAACAGCACTGCAGCTGTGCTGAAGAGAGCTGACTCCAGACAGAAAATTGTCAGCAATCAGTCATACGCAGTTTTCTGTGCATGAACTCGCGTATATACGCGACTGTGTTTCAGGAAATCCGCGTATCCAATGCCATCTTCTAAATTTTAACCAGATCTGATCCTCTGTGAGAAAAAGCCAGTGTTCAGCTTCTTTCTGAGATATTTGAATGCTTCCCTGGACTACAGAAGAGTGTAGTTGTGTCTTCAAGCGTCATCCACCGGTTGTAGCATAATCCCATTAGTAACCAAGCCTTCAGATTCTTTGCAGCATCAATACAATCTTTCCAAGAGAGATTATCATACCATAACACTATTTTCAACTCTGTGTCAATCATCCATGTGGTCCAATATCACCACGATCTTCAAGATTTAACTTGAAGTAACATATGTAGGCAAAAGATCTCAACCATAGTAACAAACTCTGCATGATCTATTCTTATTTCTGAATCAAACGACATCCAACTCATCCATGTGTGAGCACAAAAGATACTTATCAGCAACCAGGGCTCAAAATCTCATCATAATAAAACATGTACCAAGTCATCATCATTTGAGCATGAGTATCACAAAAACCAAAGAATAAGTAGTCATATTGCCAACAATGCAATCATTAGTATTCAACCTGCTGCTCCCCCTGAACCAGTGCTCCATCTTAACTTGTGCAACCTGAATACGTTCATCAGCAAGTCATCAGCAACAATCTCTGCATGGGCTGCCCTTATCTCCGAATTATAGGACTTTCATCTCATGAATACTCTTCATCAACAAGCAAACAGGAATCATCCACAATCTTCAACACAAGAAACCATGTATCATATCATCATTATTTAGAACTGAGAAACTAAGCTGATATAGAGTCAATAATACAGTTATTAACAATCAGACTGATGCTCCCCTTGAGCCTCTCCTCCAGATCTTCATCTATCATATAAATTCTCTTATCATCAATGCATACGCGACTGTGTCTGCTGGAACTCGCGTGTATACGCGACTTTTGTTAATAGAACCCGCGTATGGAAAGTGAAGCATAGAAATTTTTCACATTCCTTCATCTACCCCTGAACTTGTACTTCCTGTACCTGCCTTCTTCATATCAGATGCTCTGTCAGAAATACATATAACCAGAATAATCAAATCAATCATGATAGACATCATACATTGCTCCCCTATGACGATACATTAATAAATCTCATAATGTATCCCACATCATTCCTCAAAGAATGCCAATAAGAAAAGTCACTTCCTAATGATGGCCTGTGAAATGGCTCCTACGTTCGATCGGTCCTCCATCTTTTCCGCATTTGTCGAACTTATTTGTGTGCCGAAAGTTATCCAATTTCATATCTGCTTAACCTCGATTCTTTTCTACATGTCCATGTTTGTTACAAGAATAATATTCATGTGTCCAGAGAAATAAGCATAAGAATCATAATGAGTATTTCTAATCTTCCTCCTTTTTACAATCACTACTTTATGTCCATACTTGTTACATGAAAAAACATCCCTTTAGTTACCAGAGCAATTCTTCAGTAGAACCGTTTGTTTGTACGACTTGTTCGTCACTCACGCAACATGTCTGGTTCAGTTGTTTGATCGCAAAATCCACTTCCTGAGAGAGCATGAGGGCTTCATCAACCCATGGCTCAATGTGGTCACTTAGAACCTTCTTTTTATGATGGAGCTCTTCAATGTCATCCCTAAGTGTGTGGCTGGTACAGAGTCATGCCAGGCATTGAGCTGGAACCAAAGTGGACATAGTAGCTTGGAGTTCTTCAAACTCTTCCTCCTTCTGGCATAGTTATTGAATAAAATCACACAAGAGAGGGTCGTGCTATACCTTAGACCACAGCTGAATAGCTGTCTCCAATAGCTTGGTGCCCTGATCAATCTGAGATGTAATAGTATTGGTGGCCTCTGTGACCAGTATGTCTCGCTAGGCTCTTACCTCAGGTGGAGTTTCGGGCTGTATTTTGGCCTATAAGGCAGTAATCTATTGTTCCATCTCTGTCTTGACAACCTAAATTTTTGTCCTCAAAGCCCGTAGCACTGCAATAAGACCCTCAATCTTGGCCTAGGGGGTAGTAGAAGCTGTAATATCCTCAATAACATCTGCATAGAGCCCAATGATTAGGTGTTCCAGCTCAGTCTGCTATGTGGTGGCAAGGATGCATGCAAACTGCACCTGGGACACCTTATAAGTTTTTTGCACAATCATCTGGTTAGCTATACTGAGCTTCTGGTGCACCCGTCAGTATCTGTGTTGAATCTCTTCGAAAAGGGATGCGTGGAGGACCTGTAATGGTTCATGTGGCAACCAGGCTAAATCCAATTGTACCTATGCGCAGGCCTGGACTTGCGCTCCTAAAGCAGGTGGGCTTAGAATGGGGGCTGCACCTGGCAGAGGGCAGAGGCAGATTTATGTTGTGATGGTCAATGCACTGCCTGTTTCTTGGGGCGGCCTTCTCTAAATCATACTCTTCTATAGAGTGTCAGTTTTGAGCTGCAGAGCTCGAAGCTCTCACTGAAGCGTAGCGACCATAGCCTTCTGCTGCTCTTCCAAAGCCAACCATTTATCCTCCGAGGCAAGGGTGAATGGATCTGCGATCTACTCCATATCCTCCTTTGTCAGAGTAATCCCTGTCTCCTGACCCAGTCTTGTAGCTAGTTGTTTCTTCCTTTGGCCTTTAATAGGGTCACTAGTCTATTTTGTACCTCGATGGGAGTCAGCACCCCCCGCATCCAGACCCTCTGTGCCCAGATGCTACTGTGAATCCTTCTGTGATTCCGGCTCCACTCCCTTCTCAGAATTCTTGTCATGTCCTTTGATCTATTTGGTGGTGTCAAGGGGGTGACCTTCTTGGAGTTCATACCTACAGTGTCCTGCATACCTGATTTGAAACCTAGTTTCTAGTGTGGAGGCCACGTAGTAGTAAGGCAGTCAATCTCCTCGTCAACAAACATATACGGGAGTGATACCCACACTGGATCCTTGCGGCCCCAGATCTACACATTGTGCATTGTGAGTTGAAACGCTATGATGCTCTTGTACTTGTCATAGATTTTTGGTGACAAGCCCGGCCGGGAGTGTATGGTAGCTGTGAGCCTGCTCTAAAATAGGACCTAGAAGACCTTATTATATTCAATGTGTTTTTATTCCTTCAAATCCCATAAATTTTCATATTGTTCCCTTTCACACATATACAGCTCTAGCTCAGGGAGGATGGAATCTTCTGGGGCCTCCCATGTGACCAGCGTGATGAGGAGCAGCAACTCGGAGTAGCAGAATGGCCTTCCATGATCCTCAAATTTGCGCACGTTCTCCAGAAATTCATTGCACAGGAACTGGGACAAGTTGAGGCAGACCCATTTCTCGCAGCATCCAGCTAACTAAATTACATATGCATGGACCATGGAAACCTAGAATTTGCATATAATTTTGCATGCTAACAACAAGGTTCCCATGCATGCACTGAGGTCGCTGATAGTGCTGATCATGAAACCCCTAGTCTTCTAGTCGACGTGGTAATCATCACGCGCCTTATTAGTGATCCGTTGTTCATATTTCTTACTGACGTGCTCCATGAGATTCAACCCCTTCATGGGCAAACCAGTGATGCAGTGAATGAGCGCTGCATCTATGGAAATGCAGTTCTGGATCCAGAAGTAGTCGTCATGGACTAAAGCGAGTCGCTGTCACACAATCTTGTTAGTGATATTGTAGTGGCCGAAGTGAGGCATCCACAACAGGTTTAACAACATGAACCCAACCAATCCACTTGACCATGACATAGGGATTACCTTCAGTACGTCATCCTCTTATACCCTCTCTAGATACAATTCTGGTGCTAATTCAGGGAAGGCCTCCAGGTTGGCCAAGTCATGACCATCGAATTTGATAGTGTGGAGCCTACCAAAGGATTCTCCAATGATGGGGACATTTCCCAGAATCATAGGCATCTACAGATAGGTGCACATTCCATCAAGATTCTTGGGTGTGTGTACCAAGGGCCTACGAGGCTGAACATAGGGGGGAAGCTAGCTTATTGGCTTAGTATCCAGGCCTCTTCTTGAGTAGACAAAGGTCTCTTTGAAGGGTTAAGTGAACATGCCTAGGGCACCGTTCGCAGGGATTTCACGTTTCACGGGGAGGTACGTGGCTTCACCCCAGCCCATTTCGCAGTCCCCCCCCGACCCTTCCTTCTGGCCTTTTCCATTCCCCTTCTTCTTCTCTACCTGATTTCCCTTGCTTGGTGTGGGGACAACCTCCTTAACCTCAGGGGTGACCTCTTCAACCTCATCAGTAGAGACTACGGTCTACTAATATTCAGTCGGATCAGTTGTCGTCATTCTCGCTCGGAAGGTAAATTTAGGATTGCTACTATCAGAAGGAGTAGCTCACCCAGACATTAACAAAGCAAAATAGTCATAGAGTTTCACAAAGCACAAAATGTTCAAGATGCACGAAACGCCCTTCTGATCTACCCTTCTAATTTTGTAGCATTGGAGATCAACCAACGGTTGGACGAGGCTTATCATAAACTTACCATCAAGTAAACGGTAAAAAATCTTCGGAAATCACCTCATTAATTGTCGGTCGCCTGTTCCTTCCAATGATAAAATTTTATTTTTACCCATTTTTACTGTTCCAGCGGCTATTTTTCGTAGCTGTGTATTACCCTTGTTTTTCCAGCGTACCTCCTTCACCCCCAGTGCACCCCTGTGCTCCCAACACACCTCTCCAGGCTGCGATCGACCCCTGCGCTCCCCGCGCACCTCCCCAAGCTTCTAGACCTCAAAATGATCCCTGCGTGTACCATGGTCCTTCCTGCATTTGTGCCCCTACTTGTGCACATTCTGCCCCATACAACTACTCCAACCATATAGTCATTTTATCTGGTATGGTTTGAGCCAGCTGCCATTAACATACCCTGGTACCATATCACCACGTAGTGTGGCTGACTAGACAACTCTTTCATGAATAATTTCTTTTACCATATAGGGACCTAGTCAATGCTCACGGAACTTCCCCATGTGCTTTCCAAACTGGCTATTGTATAGCAGGACCAATTATCCCTCTGCAAAGATCTTTTGTCGAATATGTTGATCATGCCATGCTTTTTCCTGGGCCTTCTGAACTTGCTGATGGAAGTTAGCAGTGAAATGATCTTCCTCCAAGGCCATGAGATATGCTAACTACTCCTCCATGATAATAAGCTCTACCATGTTCGTAAAGGGTGTGATGCGCAGGCTAGGAACAATGTAATCCATGGGCATAATGGCCCCCTTTCCATAAACCATAAGAAATGGTGTTTTCCCAGTCAGTTACTTGCAGGTGGTTCGATAGGCCCAAAGGAGTAATGCGATGTGCATGTCCCAATCACTACAATCAAAATTATAGACCTTGGTCAATTCCTGGTCAAATATTTTATTAAAATATTCTACAGCTCCATTCGCCTGTGGATGATATGGGGTGCTTTTCATGTGGTGGATCTGAAATTATTCAGTCAAGGCCTATATTGTTTCATTAACAAAATGCATACCTGTATCGCTTATCAAGATCTTATGACAACCAAACTTGATTAGAATATGTTCAAAATTGAAGTGCACAATGGTATCTATAGTGCACTCCTTCAGAACTTGTGCATCGGCCCATTTGGTTACATAATCAGTTGCAGTGATGATGTAGCATTCACCTATATTCTTCCTTGGAAGGTTGATGGGCCCAATGAAGTCGATGGCCCATTTTTCAAATGCTTGCAGGGCCATCTGTGGTTGTAGGGGGATTTCATCTCTGTGCGATGGCCTTACTTTCCTTTGGCATATGTCATAGGCCTTGCAATAATCGTGGGAGTCGCTATGCAGTGTGGGCCACCATAGCCTAGCTCTCAAGATCTTTTGCACTGTTTCTTTCTCTGCCTAGTGACCTCCTACTACGCCCTCATGGGCTTCTGCTAGGATGGTGTGTCTTTCATGCTCCAAAATTTATCTTCGTAGCACCTCATTAGCTCCCATATTATAGAGATGGCCCACTATGACGGTAAAATCCATTGCGTGGGTCACCAACTCTTTCTTCCATTGTACCGAATACTCTGTAGGCACCATCCCTGTAGTCAAGAAGTGAATGATGTCGGTGAAGTGCACATCAGCTACCTTTATAGCAAACATCTATGCATTGGGCAGTCCATCTTCTAGGTTGGTCGGCTCTTCGCCACTTTCAATGCAGGATAAGTGGTCTGGTCCGGCATTTAGTTTTCCTGGCTTCATGATAATCTCAAAGTCATATTTTTGAAATAACAATAGCCATCGAAAAATCTTACCCTACACTATAGGCTTATTCACTAGGTACTTCAAAGCTGAGTGATCTGTAAAAATCTTGAAGTGCCCCCCTAACAGATAATGCCAGTATTTTTTCAGAGCGTATACCATGGCCAACACCTCGCGCTCGGTAGTGGAATAGTTGTGCTCCGCACTAGATATTTTACTACTAGAAAATGCAACTGGATGGTCGATGTCTCCATCCCCAGGCTACATAAGGATAGATCCCAAGGCGATCCCTGATGCATCTACATGAACATGAAAAACCTTCACCCAGTCAGTAAATATGAGGATAGGCATAGAGACCATCTTCTCCTTGAGTAGTTTGAAGCTCTTCTGACACTCCTCGTCCCAAAAAAAAGAAACGTCCTTCTTTAGAAACTTTTCCATGGGTGTTGTAATCAGCACATACCCTTGAATGAATTTCCTATAGTTGCTTGTATGTCCAAGGATAGAGTGAAACTATTTCTCAGTTATAGGGACTATCAGGTTTATGATAACTACTACCTTGGCAGGGTCAACCATCAATCCTTGTCGACAAACTATGTCACCTAGCAAGATCCCGAAGGGTACGCAAAATATGCACTTCTTGATATTTAGGGAAATATGGTGCTTTCTATAGGCATACAACATCATGTGCAAGTTTTAGACATGCTTATTTACCAACTCAAATACAGTCCAGTCATCAAAATATACCTCCAAAAACTTGTGGATGAATTCCTTGAATACTAGGACCACCACCCACAAAAAAATGATACGGGAATTCTTGAGCCCAAATGCCATGACCATGTACTGGAAAGATCCCCATTCAGTGGCGAATGTAGTTTTTCTATGATCTTTAGGTGCAATCCTGATCAGATGGTACACCGAGAACCCGTCCGTGAACGAGTATGCTTCCTTCCCCCCTACGCTATCAAGGATTTCATATAATAATGGCGTAGGAAAGGGATCATGTACGCAAACATCATTCAATTTGCACAGGTCAACACATATTTGTATCTCTTCTTTAGTATTTTTCTCCTGAACCACCATAGGACTTACCCAATCTGACTGGTCAATTGGTTCAATGATACCTGCGGCTATCATTTTTTCAAGTTCTTCTCTAAGTATCTTCTTATACTTGGGTTTCAATCGATAAGGGAAATGATTAATAGGGCACGCATCTGGTTTTAAAGTGATTTGTATGACCCCTAGTTCCCCTGTAATCCCTTTGAGTTCTGAGAATTTCGTAGGAAATAGGTCCTGGTATTCTGTGAGGAGTTCCATGACTTTTCCAATAGTATCGTTGTCCCAATAGTCCCCAATTTTAGCTATCTTAGGTTGCTCCTCCATTCCAATGTTGACTTATCGCAGCTTAAGAGGCTTAGTCACATCAACGGTCTATAGCAGGGGTCCAGGAACTGCGCGCTCTCCCTTCAACTCTGGGATAGATATATTTCGCGGGTCTTCATCACATTCCTCCATTGACAGATTACAAAAGTTGACAATATCTTGCATCTGTGTCTCCCACATTGGTGCCCCATATGTTGCACAAGGGCGTGATTCATCAAATAATAAGGAATATATATCTTTCAGGGCTTCGTCTAGTGCCTCTGTTCCACCTATCAAGCTGAATGTCCCTACAAACGCGTCCTTCAGGGTTTCCTAGTGGTAGGTGCGCTAATGTAGTTTTGCATCTAAATACCATGCAGTGGGGATTGGCCCCAAGGCATGAATTAACATGTGGACCCATTCAACCATAGCTCTTTCACACCATTCCTCCATCCATGCAGACAAGTGCTAGCATGGGTATCCTATGCCAAGGATAGCCTTCACGTGTAGGTGAACCAGGGGTTCAAACCGTAGGACCATCATCTCGCAACATTCCTCCCAATCCTGGAATGTCCCCTTATGATTTTCCCACCACCGTGCAGTGGTTGCGTGCATGGCTAGGTTCAGTTCCCACATCCTTCACTCCCTCAGGACTTCATCTTCAAATGTTCGCAAAAACTCCTTAATACTACCAGAACCTTCAAAGTAGGGTAGTTCTCTTACCTCTGAGGAGATACACCAAAATATCTATGTGATTCTAAGACATTGCAACGCATTTACGTCATGTAATTGATTCTGCCAATTTTCTATTTCCCCTTCGGAGTCAGAGAGGCATTCACTATCCTTCTCCTAGTAAAGCACACCATCAGCTGTAGGATTGATCCAACCCTCATCTCGAGTGGTTAATTTATAAATGTGATCCACATCCTCTTCTTTACGCACTGATTCTGTATACCGCTCTCCTTTCGAAGGGTCTAGTGGGACTATCACCCGTGTACCCTCATTCTCAAAAACCATGCTCCTTTTCTTTAGGTTGATAATGCCTACCATGTCTATTGCCCAATCCAACCCTAAGAGTGCAGGATAAGGGTTCGCATCTTCCATAATCTGAATTACCTCAAAGTCGGTGCATCCCTTAACTCCTGCAATATCTACCATAACATTTGACATTCTCTCCAATGGTATGATCTTCTGTTGGTTACCCATGCATAGATAGATATTAGACCATTCCAACTTAGGCTCTCCCATCCGCTTCCAATTTTTCTTTGGCAGTACATTATCATTTGATCCCAGATCCAAGATAACCTGATCCATTTCATAGTCACAAATCTGCGTTGTTAGCTACATCTCCCACCCAATGTGCTTCTTGTGCTTGTACAAATTGTGAACATCTATAACCTCTGTAGGAGGGTCAATTCTTTCTGCGTAACTTTCTATCAGCGATTGGAGATTTTCTACCACCTTCTGGTTATGTATCAGATTCATACATGCTTGTAGGAATGGCCTAACTTCGTCATCTGCTCTTAGGTTTGTTGGAGCCTTGGAGGTAGATGCCCCATCCTTGGCAAAGTCCTTGCGGGTTGCGACAAAGGTTTCTTTCTCCTTCTGTAGGTCTAGGCTTTCTTGTTTGATAGCAGCCTTCCAAATAAGGGTTTCAGCCACAGCCTTCTCTTCAGCTCCTCAAGTAGCCATGCCACTGCATGTTATGACATTAATACTTGTTCCTTCATCATGTGGTTCCACCTTAAGCCTCTGTACATTCTGTGTAAGTGTATGTTGTTTTTCCTGTGTTTTTTCTATCAGGACTAGACAATCTTCAATCACATGGTCCAATTGTCGACAATAACAATAATATTGTCTCGCAGGGTTCAGACAGTCCCTTGTAAAGTGCCCTATTTCTCTACAATTGTAACAGATCAATTTTCCTCTTCCCCAATCTGCACCTCCACCCCTTCCCCCTCCCCTCCCTCTTGCTGGGGAATATTCTCTTCTTGAGGGAGATAGTGGTGAAGAAGGGTCAGCCTATACCCTGTATAGGTTTCCCTGGTCTATCATTAAGTCATAGGTCCGATAGTTATGTTCATCATGTCCCATAGTTGAGCAAAATCGACACCATTGTTGCTTTAATTTTGGAAAATATGCACCAAGACGGGGGCAGTGGTTGGTATCATGTAGTATAGCTATGTGACAGTTAGCACACCATAACGTTGGACCACTTAGTCCTGTAGCCTCTTTGGGACGCAACGGGCTAGGCCCCCCAGCCTGGATGTAGTTCGCTAGCAGAGGACAATAATCCTTGGTGTGGCCGGATGCCCTAGATCTTATGCACCACATGTCTTGGCTAAATTCATTTCCTCGCTCTTTCCTTAGATTCTGGATTTCAAGATGCCTTTCCTTGGGTTGTCCCTGAATCTATTGCACCCCAAACTGGGCATCGTCTCTTGGCACAACTTCTAGTTTCATAGAAATATCCAAGGCTTTCTCTTGTGTCTCAATCGCCTATTGACCCATAGGTCCATGTAGGTGAGGTAGTAGCATAGAGATAAACCATTCCTTGTGCTCCCTATCATCATACTTAAATTCTCCATCTTTGATAAAATTATTTAACCGCTCATCAGCTTCCCATACAGACTCAATGGGTACCTATCTAAAGTCTTTCAGGTCAGTTACTAGCTGCGAGTGGGACTTAGGCTTCCATTATTGTTGCTTTAAAGCTTTCTTAATCTCTTGAATAGACAGATCTACGTGTTGGCCTACGTACTCCATATACCAATCCAAGGCCCTCCCTCCAAAGGTGAGGAATAGTTGTGCTCTCTTTACAGCATCAGTAGCCACATTCTGCGCTGTCCATACCGATTCTGCTACAAACCAAAATTGGTTTATATATTCATCTCCTACACCCTTGAAGGTGGGTAGCTTCATGTGTGTGGTCATATCTTCTTCTGGTGGTGGCGAAGGGATGGGTGAGTTCTTACCCTTATGCTAACTTGAAGGTGGTGTGGCTAGAGGACTATTTCCTGCGTGCACAACCGACTCTCTTAATGGACTATAGATGGATCTATCCCCTTCTCAATTGGTTTGGTAGTACTTATCGCTTCGTGTTGTACTTTTGCCCTGATCCAAGGTCATTCATTCAGCGTGGCTGTATAGAACACATTTTTCACACAATAATATTCTGATTAACAATGGCAATGTTTTCAAGAACTTACCCTGGAAACCTTTGAAGAACCTCTGTTCTGCCTTAGAATAGGATACAAATTAATCGACTGTGAATTCTGTCACAAATCCTCCCAACACGCTATCCACCTAGTGATCTACTGTACGGGTGATTCTATTGTTAGACCTCTCTAGCTGTTGAATCAATTCTGGTGTCCACTACGTAACTTGATCGTCCTTCCAACACGTCTAGAATTCTACGAGCCTTTCCAACCACTCCTGAATCTTGTGCACAAAGGTTACAAAGAAAATTTCATAGACTTCAGTGAAGATGTACTTCTTCTTCCACTTCTCAGTTGTCAACTTCGTGCTGTGATTCTCATTTACAAAAAATTCTTGAATCTATATTTCAAACCAGTCTTCAATTTCCAGCCTCTCAGGTCTCCAATGACCTCGTGGCATTACCTGATCTCACTCTGAAAATGCTCCCGGTCCTGGCAACAGAACCATTTTTTGGCTTGAGGGGTCCTGACCTAGGTTCAGAGGTTAAGGTTTTCCAAAAAACCCTTATATTGCTGGCCCTTTTAGCAATGACCTACTTTCGCAAGCCAAGGTCTCACCCGAAGTAGTATGGGAGGGTGTTGGAACCAATTTTCTACACCCTGGAAGAGACTAGGTAATTTAAGGCACGTCTAGGTTGCAGCTTATTAGGTTTGCATAGAATGAGTCTATTCGCAACCCTTTTAGCAGTTTAATCAACACATGACCATAACAAAGATGTTATCATCAACATATCTAATTAATGCGCATCAACAAATACCATCACATGAAATTATAATAGCAGCTAATTCCAGACCACAGATATATTTGCAGCTTAAATAAATATCACAGATGTGCTTCAGTAGTAAACACAATCAATTCATATAACATAGAGATACTTCAACTATACTTTGTATTCATTAACATCAAAGATCCACTTACAACCCAACACAACCCGTGCACACAGCCTAGCAGGGTCCGCACACAGCAGGACTTAGGATCTTCGAGCACATAGCCAGTAGAGGACCTTATCCAAAATAACCCAAATAGATCTTAGAAATTTTCATGTAGCATCAATCTATTGACTTACCTACTTACTAGACCCAACTACCTATCTATTTATAATATCGTAGCCTTCGCTATCCTATGGCCCGCAAACTGTGGTTTGCGGACCCTAGAGCTACCCTTTAACCCATTAAAAAACATTAGGGGCTTTGACCCACCCCAAAACCCCTACACAGGACCAATTATTACAAAATTATACCAAAAATGCAAGTTAGGGAACCCTGTTCCAACAAGACTCTCAGGGTCATTAACAATTGGTGAGGGATTCAAGTCTCTATTTTGCCTCGTGTTTCTTTTGGGAGCCAATTTTCTTGAGAATATGCACTTTAGCTCAAGTTTACTAACTCAACCTTCTTTTAATGTCAGAACTTCTCACCCACAAGTCTAACCTTTAGTTAAGTAAAATAA
Source organism: Pinus albicaulis (assembly GCA_034641835.2). Lineage (NCBI taxonomy): Eukaryota > Viridiplantae > Streptophyta > Pinopsida > Pinales > Pinaceae > Pinus > Pinus albicaulis. The sequence continues at coordinate 59,191 of JAXQQM020082718.1, read as the reverse complement.
GTATCCCCAGGGAAATTTTTACATTCGCCCCCTGACAACGATGCTAAAAATGTTATCACTCCCTCCATTTCCCAAGGCCGAGAAAAGAGACTAAAGGAGGTAACCTCAAACCAATATTTAAATTTGGTAAATAGCACTACCAAACCAGAAAGGTCTCTCTCAATTTCAATTTCAGATTCAATGAGGTGACTGGAAATGAAATTATCTTAGGCTAGGTATAAGCTCAAAGAATTAGGGTTTTGTTTGAATTTTGTTGGATAGGAATATCAAACTAGGAATTAGGTCTAGGTTTTAGGTTTGATTTCGAATGAAAAACTGTAGAGATGAAGATGAGGCGAGGTAGGTATACTTAGAAACATAGTTATATTGTCATTATGGTATAGGGTTTTAAAATAGAGAGTCATAATGAGCATATTACATGAGTTAATTCATTAGAGGAAGTAGAACACATTCATGAAAATATTATAAAACAAAGCACAAAAAGTAAGAATTATGTTTATAAACTCATAAGATTTATCATATAAAAGTACACATGTGATTTCATGGAAGCATAAACATTCAATTTGATGGTGTTACTGAGAAAAAAAAATGCTAATAATCATACCATTGGAGTCCCAAAATTATAGTTGTAACATTTCTTTGATTTCATTGTAAAAAGATGTACATAAAGCTCCACACTACAATATCAACTATCCAACCTTTAAAATGACTTGAGTTGGACTACATATATAAAATAGAGAATATTCCACCTCATTGGGTTGAAGCTTGATCCAAAATACATCATAAATTCACCCTTTGAGTCATTACTTAGAATTTAGGGAAGTTAGAAACAATCGCCCCAAATTTAGCTAATAACTATGAGTCTTTGCCTCCTTGAGCAATTACATGATTCCTCAACAATTAGGGGAAAAAAAATTCCTTATCGACAAAATATCTCATGCGACAGCTGTAAAAACTATTTTTTGACCATTTTGCATTCACACATGTCCAGAAAGCATCAAATACAGAATCTTCCCATGGAAAACAAAAGCGTCGAGTGACTTGGAGGGAATTTTTAGCTGACTTTAAGGCAACTTCTTCCTGATATGAAGATTGGGAAAGGTATCCTTGGATGTCCTCTATCGAACCTAACCTTAAAACTAAAAAAATTCCTCATGGAAATAATTCAAAACTTCACTTTTCCAAGCTTACTCCAGAAGTGCAGCGTGCAGGAAAAAACAGTGGCAGAAGAACGAAGAATAGGTTGTTTTTTGAGTTTTTCTTGAAAACTAGGAGGTGTCATGAAAAACCAAGACCACATCTGGAATTTCCACTTTAAAAGGAATATAGGCATGTAGATAAATCCCTCATTGGACCCTCTTTGGAACAGTGTCGCATGCCTACGCAACGCTTCTACAAAGGTGATGTTAGCCCCCCTATAAATTTTTGACAAAGCAAAGCAGGGGGCTAAAACTGTTTTTTGAACCCTCAAGGAATGCATCTCCCCAAAGACACATCATCCTTGAGGTCCCCTATCCCTTTTCCTTTGATAAATTTCCCTCTGCAAAACTCTCCATGTTTCCCCTCTCTTCCCCTTTCCAAAGTCCCCTTCCTATCCCGTTTTCCCCCCAAATTCCCCTTTAAATCCTACCCTTACCCTTGGTTTCCTCAAAATTCCCCTCTGCCTCTCTATCGTTACCCTCCTTATGCCTCAAAATGCATTGAGAAGGGTTAAAAACCCACTTTCGGACCATATAACAGGCCCCAACCCCTTCTCCGCTAGCCCTGCAACCTTTTGCATTTTCCCGTTATAACCCCGACAGGGAAATCGCCGTCCATCTAAACTGTGATCCGACGGTTCAGAGTCCGCTCGCCCCTATGGTCCCCATCAACACGCCCATCCGAAAACAGCCTGGTTTTCATCGCACCACCATCCAAGAGCTGGCGGTATTTTCCCATCGGCCAACGATTCCATACAGCGATGGGCGGGTGGCTCCTGTACGGTTTAAAAACCGCTTGTCCATCGTGCATTAAATTTCGACTTAGGATGCCCAACAATATTATTGTGAACCATTGGATCTGGAGCAGCTCATCCAACGACTGTCGCTCCTTGAAGCCGCGCGTAGTTTAACTCCTGATCGTCATACCCCTGGCCCACTGTCATCGCCCCTCACTGCATTGTTAGTCTTTGATTTCCTTTGAGATCGACGGCCCGGATTTGTTTTCCCCGTTGTTGACTTTTCACCTTTCCCCGGGCCCGTCTTGCCACATCACCCCCCCATGTGCACCCGTCGTACGTCATCCCACGCATCGCATATATTTGTGAAAATTTCGTGTTTTTAAGGTTTTTCATTCGTATTTTGCTCCGCAGACCCCCAACCTCCACCTGTGCATTTTTCGCCATGTCTCTGCGATTTCTCCTCCATTTCATCATCTGCACGGCAATTTCCTCCATCCACACTACCTCCATCATTCCCGCCCATGGATTTCTTGATGAGTTTTCTATTTTGCAGGGTTTCAAGCGGGGAAAACCGTTAGGGCTTGCTATCTCTGTCACAGTGGCAGAAATTACAGAACAGGTCATGTACAGAGATACATTTAATGAAGGAAAGGCCCAGGGAAGTGTTTGACGTGAATAAAAGAAAAGGACAGGGTTAAAACTCTGTCAATATTCTTTGGATCCATTAAAAAACACATAGTTCACAGTCAGAGATGTTTTCCGCGAGGAAATCAAAGAGTTAAAGCATTAAACTGGAGATTTCAAAGGATTAATCCAGTTTTTCAGAGGCAAGGTACGAGATTGAAAACCTCGAAGATCAATCAGAAGTTTAATGCACGGGAAACCGTACCACCAGGTTTTCTACAGCAGCAGAATGTTTTTATTCATCATAGGACAAAGTGCCCATGCATTTTTTATTATACATCGTGTTCCTAAAGTTTCCTACCCCAACAACAGTCCTACATGATCAGAAGCATTTGTTGCACAAGTAGGGCAGACCTCACTGTTTATTATTTTTCCTTTTTTATTTCACCGAATGTACCACACAGTACTATAGTCAGAACACATCAGAGTCATATCAGAGTAATCCCCAGTCTGAAAGAGATCATTCGTTCACCTAAGAATGCCAGAGATTAATGCACAGGATTTATACAGAATGGGCTTCGGCCCTCTTTTCTTTTCAGAAGTTTAATACTGCATTTAGTTTTCCACCTACCTCCCCCGCTCCTCCGGAGCTATAAAACTCATGAGAAAAACATTGTAAAGGTTTTTGATCAGTTATCAGAGAACTGCAAGTAGTTTCTTTTGAGACACAGTCTCTGTGTAAAGATTGTAAGATAGGGTGAAAGATATGTTTTTAGACCGAGTATTCAGCTATTGGCAATTTTGCACTTGATTGGTATTGTTGTTTAATATTAAAAGCGCATTTGTTTGGATCTTGATCTGAAGCAGCAGTGATGTTTTCCTATCTCTGTGTTTACATTCATTTCATTTCGTTTCTACTGGATTGCATCAGAATATTGGCATAGGATTTACCCTTGTTAGGTACCCTATGTTTCTGCTCTCCTTGCCATTTATGTTTCTCTTCTGAATGTATTATCTAAGGAATGTTTTCAGTTGTTTTAACCAGTGTAGTGGATGTTATTGTCTGCTCTCTGATGTATGAGTTAAATGAATTCAGTTCTTAGATGCTTCTTGTTATAGATTTAGTTGGAAGATTTGGGAACACTGGGGATTAGAGTTAGCCCTATCCACTAGGATCCTTGTATGACCTGCTGATCTGTAACTTTGTGCTCTGAAATCTATGTTATCTCCTCCCCTCCTACTTTCCACCCCACATAATCATCTCAAAAGATCCTAAGTTTCATATGACTAGCCCAATTTAGAGCCTGCCTATTGAGTAGCAAGCAAATCCTTTCCTGACTCCATTGCCCAATGGTTTTGAATATTTCCTGGAATATTTCATCTCTGCCTTATCCCTCTTTTCTCATCCTGGTCTTACATTGAACCCTTCATTCCTAATAACTAGCAACCAAAATCAAACAAATCAAACAAACAAACCTTGTGCCTATAACTAGCCTAAAATCATAACATTTGAGCCTCATAGATATAAACCTTTGCTCAAACTAGAGAGATCCATCTCTAGACCTAGGAGGGATATATCCTGAGGTTTGAAAGTGGTTCTGATGTTGTCTCATCTTTTGGTCTTGCCAATCTGGCCAAAACATGGGAACCCCAACAGGTGAAATTTCCAGATTTTTCCAAAAATAACAAAAAATATAAAAAATGCTCAAAAATTGCTGAATTTTGGTCCATGGAATCCTCGTATGATTATTTATAGAGCTAGGGATGTCTAAACTATAAAATCCAAGTTTTATTCCTCCTTTATCTTAATTAGGGTTTCTTTAAGCTTTTTCTTCAAATTTTTAACCCTTACTTTGGCGATTTGGTTCCTAGTGAAGTAGTTTCTCGCCATGTGCCTCTAGAGGTTATTATTCCTTTTTTCCTTTTTCAATAGCTTCTCTAGATGTTCATTCACCCTATCAAGCCATAACTCTTTGTCTTTCTCAATCTCAATAGAGATTAAATCATCAAATATTTGTTGACCTAGTGGAGGAGATGACTCTATTTCTTATTATTTTCGTCTCGTTAATACTATTTTTGTTGGCCTCCTTGGCTTTATTTAAGCCTCGTTGTCTTCCAACTGATCAAAATATACCACTACTTTTTCCTTACCTTTGACTGTCTCAATATTTTCCTTTGGTTTGATTTGGAGCAGTTGTTTCACCTTCAATTGCATGTATTCTTGTTGTAAGAAGGTTATCATGAAATTTTCCCTTGAGAGGTCATCCTTGAGCTCTGCTATCTCTGCATATTTTTCTATTATTATATCCTCAACTAATTTGTCTTCAACCTACTCTGCCATGTCAACGTCCATAGGTTCCTTCTCCTCATGTTGCTGCAATGGCGACTCACCCTCATGCATAGGTGGTTTCTCCATTGTTTCACTTTGCTCAGTTGTAGTTTTAGGTGAAATCACACCTTTGGTGATCAAAGGAGAAAACACCATTATTTTTCCCTTCTCATAAGTTTTAGTGACATTTTCCTTTGGAACCTCTGCTGGTATGCCTCAATATCCAACCTCCTTTGGCTTTGCTAATGTTGGTGGTATGCTCTGAATGATAGGTGGACTAGTAGTGGGCATAGGAGCAACTGAATTCATGAAATTTTCCCAAGAAATATTGATTTCTGAGAGCCAATGGAAAACTATAGCCTTGACCAAACCATGGTGTAACAAATTATTATGGTGATCCTTGCCTTTACTTTGTACCTTTTCAGTCATTTTGACAAGACTCCTGAACAGATAGTGAGGAAAATTGAGTGGATTGGTGGCAGTGAAATGCATCAATAGACTTATATGGTACTGATAAAATCTTCAGAATATCCCTTCGCATGTAAAATAATTCATGATTATCTTCATGAAAGGGGCATACCTGTCAAGTAAATTCCTAAAAGGAAAGATGTGTTCAGGAGAATCTTTGCAATTTTGTTTTAAGAACATTTTATAGTTATCAATGTCCAAGTCCATCCCTTTGAACAAGATTTATCCATGGTTCAAGATACCTATTGTTGAGGCTAAATAATCTGTTGATATAGTGAATTAAATGCCTGCTATGTTTGCCTTATCTCTCCTAAATCTAGTGGCAAAAAGGCTTTCCAACTGAGCATGACAACCTACCTCTTTGATTCTCTCACAAAATCTTAAACAACCATTGTCTTTAAAACATTTATTGACATTGATCTCTTGCACATTGGATGGCTCAAACCTAGAGTGATGAACTCCCTTATTGGGCTTTCTCTTCTCACCTTCCATGATGTTTTTCAGCAAGGAAAACCATAGCTTGTTGTGAAGGAAAGGGAAAGTGAGAAATTAGTGAAAAAGGGACGATGGTACAGTGAGTTTAGGGACAGAAATGAGATGGAATGGAGTTAGGAAAGATCCCTAAAAATTATGGGAGATAGGATGGTGAGATAGATATATAATTCAAGTGAAAATTTAGGAAATGGATATTGGAAAGGTGGCAGAAAGGTTAAAACACAGAGTTTTCCTAGTTTCTCTACAAAAGCATAGTGTGATCTAGGGTTTGAATGAAAAATGTAGCAATGAGAGATATGAGTGATATGTAGTGACTTGGTAAGGTATATGAGTGATGTGTGAAGGTTAATAGATGATGAGACTGGGGGTTTTCCAACTGAAACAAATCAAATATGAAAGAAGTCCAAAAACGTAGTTGAAAACCCTAGAAGAGGGAATCCACCCTTTTCTGGAGAAATTCACTTGAAGGAGAGGTAAGGGATGTTCAATTACTAGTTCGGAAGCACCTAAAACTTTGAGCAATGATGAATTGACCCTTTGATATATTTTTGGAGATTGGAAGCCAAAAGCATAGTAGCTGCCAAAAGCGTAGCATGGCTGCCCCAAAAGTGTAGCATGGAGTAGAAGCATAGAAAAGGCAAGCTTAGATAAATTTGTGGTGGTTGTATTAGATATTTTATGGTTGTAGAGAGTTGTGAGAATGAGGGAGGAGCTAATTTAAAAAAAAAAATATGAAATGATCTCAAAAAACTTCATTTCCCTTTATAACTCACAAAATTTTCTTTTTGTCTTAGTGAAATCATAAGAACTTTTGAGAAAAAAATGTTTTTGAGAAAATTTGACCATGTAGCTTACTTCTTGAGAAAGGACAATTTTCTTTTGCTTTATTTTCCTATATCTGCTAACTCCCAATGAAGGTGATTTGAATGGTGAAAATGACTCTTATTTTCCTTCTTCACATAACATGATTGGACATTATGATGGCGAAAGAAAACAATCCTAGACCATGACCTTGATGAGGGTATGTTGACTAATATATGAACCTAGGTGATGATGAATGACATGACCTTTAAATTGACGATGAACATAAATGGGGTGAAGGGAGAAGCATTAGATCTGGACAAAATTTCAGTGAACAAAACTTTATTTGAAAATTTGTTTGATCACATGAAATTTTGACCAAGGACCACTACCAAACAAACCTAAAAGAGAGTATTTTATCACTGAACATTTAGAAACTAACATTGTACATTGGTTATGATGATGGTGTTAGTATTGGTACTCAGAACCTATCTTCCACAACATGGGATATCTTTGCTCCAAATGGAAATCTAGAGAGTATTTAATGGAATTGTATTGGTCACTCTACTAACAACATCGTTGAGTATAGCATAATGATTGAGTTACTATATTATACTATTTCACATGGTATCTGTCATTTATTCATCGGGCTTGAACCACAACTCGTAGTACTACAACTTGCTAATATCTATTCCGTTAGAAATCCCACCATCCTTCGCATGGTTTTGAGAGTGCATTTTATAGAAATGCATTTTTATTTCATACAATATAAAAATATTTCTATAAATATAAACACATTGGCAGATGCCATAAATAATAATGTTTTAAATAGAAATTTGCAATGAATGTAAATAATTTTCAATTCACATTACATCATATTGAAAGCATAATAGGAACTAAGAAACACTAAAAACATGTATATATATAAAATTTGGTTTTACAAAAAATTGTGCCCCGAGACACATATGTCTTCATCACCCATATGAAAAACTACATGCAAATATCTAAGTAGTCTAATAAATTGTTCTCATGATAAAATGACACTGTGCGAGCCATATTATGAAATAATCGATCAATACATATAGTCACTTCGATAGTGTGCCACTGAATTCCATGGGAACATCATGGACCACAATCTCATCAATCATGTGTGTAAATACCTCTATGTGGAGTATTCTCTCAAGATCCCATAGTGCATCATGACTTACTGCAATGGTCTGTACTAATACCAATGTTTCCTCTTGTAGTTTTCCCTCTACACAACGGAGATATGAAGCACCCACTTTTCGAATAGGTCCAATATCTATATGAAAACATCAATACTTTACTCTCGAAAAAATCAAAAAACACAAGAAAATAGTAAAACTTTTAGAAAAACTTAAATGGTCGAAATATTTTTACCTGAAGCATTCCATTACTCACCCTCAAGAAACATGAGCTCGACATCATCAAAAAAATCCATCCCTGTGTCAAGATAGTCATTGGTCATGATGAACTATCTACGTAGCCATCCAAAGAAGGCTAGTGAGAAACTGATCGCCAATGTACCTGCATGTCGTACCATATGATCTATCCACCTCCTCATCCGTGGTGCCCCGGATCCATACACTCGAGTATAACCTACTAAGGTTGAACTAATGGCACCTGCTCTAGAGAAAAAGAAACTAAGATCTAACCATAGTTTAAGTTCTTTAACTTCCCCTATTTTTCTTTATTCATTTGTTGCTTCATATTGACCAAAATACCCCCACTCTAGTTCAACATTGTTGGCTCTAAACACTCCACCCCATAATGAATGTACGATCTACTCACTACATGAATTTTCAAGATACCTGCCAATATAAAGACGATAAATATGATCACTCTCAAAGGTAACTAGGTCACATCTTTTATATTGATCTTTCCATCCCTAGTAGGTTGGGATCGAGGTTGGAAATATGTAGCGATATAATATTTCATAGTCTCCCCAGCACTTCTCCCACCTAAGAGAGAGTTGGGGGCACCCCTCTTGGATAAACCTATAAAAAAGTACATATCTTGTACATTTATATTCAGAAGATGTTCCCCAAACCTGAATGCTTGTACCTGGACATCCCATGAAAAAATAAGATATTTCAACAATTACATATGTTTCCTCATACCAGGAAGCTAGAAGAATTTTAGCAATCCAAAATTTTGCAGTGCATGGATGGTAGAAGTATCATTCACTACACTTAAATCATGTTCTTCATGTTCTCTTTCTTTCCAAATGAATTCCATTTTTTGTTAATGATCACCTAAAACATCAACAAAGGATTCATTAGGGTCCTTTTCATGCAAGAAATCTGACAAAATTTGAGGGAAATTTGCTAAACATCTTAGCATTTTGCGCCCAACACATGCCAGCAGTGTATGACAGATAATTTCACCTCTTGGAGCAGTGAAATTCTACCTAGGTTCAATGTAGCTTTTGATACAAGGGGGGTGTGTTGCTCCTAGGGCGTGTTTTTGGAACCCCAATGCCCTAAAATCCTCAAAAAACTGGCATGAAATCACAAAAATGGACCGTCCAAAGAAAGAGAAGGGTTTTATCTCCTATGTAGAATCGACGATACTCAAAATGGTCCATTGGATTGGCCGCAATTAGCTACAGAACATCGAGGGAAAAAGTGCTCCAACACTCTCACTGGTGAAGGTAAATGTGAAATGGTAAAAAATAACAGTCATTTGGAGTATTTATGGTCATTTATTGCATTATTTTATTCATATTTAATGTTTTTACCTAGATATGCTTCATTTTTACGATGAAAGTGGTAAGTTTAATCTTTTTTGTGATGTTTTGAGTCGGTCGACAATTTTTAACAATGTTTTATCATGTTTTAAAAATGTTATTTTGACCAGGGAGTATATTTTTATCTATTTTTTCGGGCTCTATAAACCTACAAAAAGGAACACCTTGGAGTCCTCTTTCAGCTGTTTTCAGACTCCCAAAATATCAAAACATTTTCTATCACTTGTCTTTTCGAACTAGTTAAAGTAAATGAAAATACATCTACTCAGTATAATTTTAACCCTTTTCTAGAATGAGATAGACTATTTACGAAAAATGAATACCTTAGTTGAACATGGATAAGAGGTTCTCTTGAGTATTTTTTTCTCCCTTTTCGCCTCTTTTTCAAACTCTCTAAACATGAAAAATATGTCGAGTTTTACCTTCACTGGGCTCGTTAAAACATCAAACAGTGATGGACTTGTCAAACATGACAAGGTTGAACCACTACTTTTCAGGGTTCATTTAAAATACTCAGAGGGATTCATCTACATGATTAACTTATAGATAAATCATATGTTATCCTGCTCAAGCTTATTAAAAAATAAAGAGGTACTGACGAGTATGGTTGGGGAGATTGGGAAAGCAATGTACCTCATTTTCTAATGGAAGCGAGTCACTCTTCAACAAAACATTCTTCCACTTCATCTCTGTGGTTCTTGGGCTGGGTACTATGATTTTCATTCAGTTCATCATGCCTTTTCGGAGCCTCCATTTTGGTTTTTTTTCAATGTTTCCAACTCCATTCAATGTCATCAGTGTGTTCAAGAGAATTCATTTAGTTGATATTCATTACAATACTATTAAGCCTTCATTCCATGTTTGTATTTTCTTGATCCAGTTTTGTATCAATATCATTCTATCTCAATCATGATACTAGTTTTGTGTTTTTGATGAGGGATACATTAAGGCCCTCCTCCAACAGGTCACTTCATGTCGACATCAACACATCATCCAGGAAGTTGACTTAGAAACACCCCTTTGGTTCCTTAGTTCTTGCGTACATCAATGGAAAGGTTCCTCGCTCTCGGTGATAGGTTTACATCATTCAACTTCGACCAAAAGACACTATGTGGTGCTTTGCATCAACTTGTTTATTCACACCATATGTATTTTACTATATTACTTTGAGAGCCATTAACATCATTAATGGTTTCTCTTGTGTCTGTTAATGGCTTGCATCATTGGTTTATAATTATATGATGTCTACCATGTTCGGCCTCATCTCATTTATTCACATGGTTAGACTCATAATTTGTTTGGTCGTGTGAATGAGATATAAGACCCCATATCTAGTTTCATCAATCTGAGTTGTGATTTCAAGAGTTATATAGTGATCACTAGGTATGATGGCCATGATCATGCATATGATCATCTAGTCATGGGTCCATCGGTTTTCATTTATGAATGTGTCTTTTGATCATTATACATTTTATGTTAGCTTATGCCTCCCTTAGAAAAAATATTTCATGATATAAACTGATTGTAACAGGATGAAGCTCGTTGGTATCTCTTGATCCTGACTTGTCACAAGGTAAAGAAATTTAGAAATCAGTCCTCATTTTTTACTTTTCTCTTTAGGGGGGAATATTTTATAGGAAATTTTGTCACATCTAGTCATTAGGCCTCCTAATGGTATCAATCAACATCCTATTCCCCCTTGTCAACATCACTGCATAAAGCACTATGTATGCTTCTTTCATTTCCCAGAATTTCTACCTGAAGCTACATCATCTGAGCTAGTTTTAGGACCAACACTCCCTGGCCTCCTTCTAGACAACATTCACCTACAGGTTTCTCCACTATGGCCTATTTTAATCACCTACAAGTTGCTCCACTATGGCGTGCATTAATCACCTATAGGTTGCTCCCCTTTTCACCTTCATTGATTCTATAAATTCAGGAAAAAGAGATATTTTCTTGAAGCTTCCTCTTCCATAAGCTTCCAAAATTTGTTACAACCATTTACCTCAAATAAAAATTCATATCTTATCTCATCCCTCTTTTGAATTTCCATCCCTTATCCTTTGATCCCACCCATCATCAGAGCTGGATCTAAAACCTTATATTGGTAATTGGATAGGAACTCCCAACTTACCCCACACCTTTATATATTTACAACCTTCAATATGCACGGGGTTGGCTATTGGAGAGTGATTCTACCCTTATTTTTTATTTTTTAGAGGTAATATTCCATGAATTTAGGGTGATTGGAGGTGTATATTGTGACAAGGAAAGGACACTACAACTTGGAGTAGCTCTTCTACAAGATCAACACTTATTTTTGGTTGTAATCACCTTCCATTTATAGTAATGCAAATATTATATTTTTTCCTATATGTGATGTCATTATTTCATATATCCCAATATCATTTTGATCTATTTAATAGAGTACTTAGATGATACTACATATATCTCATAGTTTCTTGGCTTGTGTTAGCTGACTCTGCAGGTTCTGATTTTGAAAATCGGAGCTGGAATTGGAGCATTCAAGCTGAAGAAGGATCGAAGCATGCGTTTGATTCTATGTAGACTTAATTTTTTCGTATATTTACTTTAATGAAATAATTAGGTTCCTTGTCTCTCTATTGTTCTAGGTTTTCCACCAAACCTAGGGGAGATACTTTTCTCTGCAATCTTAAATCCCGCATAACAAAGATTATGCCCAGTTTAGCAGGGATGCTTTGGTAATTTTAGTAACGACATTAAATTTGAAGCTATGAAATCTTGGGACTGAATTTAAACATAGAATCCAGGTATGTAGTTGTGTTATTAACTCTTCTTTAATAACTTCCACTTTCACCACCTGTATTTTGAGAATCAATTCTAATTTTTTGAAATTAGGGCCTTACACTGAATTAATAAAGTGAAAATGCTAGGGGATAATTTTTTTTATTAACTTGAATATTTTTATGACCCAATTCAAGTGGACTCAATTAAAATTAAGCTCATTAAAATGTTCTAAAAAATAGTAAAAAATTACTACTATTTTGTTACAAGGGACTTCCAGAAATTCTAGATTTGTGAACTAGTAAAAAAATCCAAGTAGCTCAATCAATAATATGACTTTAAAAATTTATTCTAACTATACATAAATCTTGTGACTCTGTAAATAACATGCTAAATAAATTTATTAAATCATTTAACCATTATGGCCTACAACAAAAGAAGCATGAATAGTAAATTAAGAAATAAGATATGCAAGTGAAAAAGACATTCAAAGGAAATGAAAAAATTATACAAGAGGGATTTGAAGCTCCTGTGATGGCCAAGCCCAAGGAAACTAAGAGTTATATGAAGGAAACCAATATTTATAAGCTAAAAATTGCACTATCTTGCATTGAGCTAACGCCCGGTATTCAATTCACTCAGAGCCATCTCTGCAATTTCTGATCCAATTCGCATATTGACTGTGATTCAGCTCCTCATGTTGATTCTCCCCTGCATTCTGCTGAGGCCAATTCTTTCCACCTCTGCTCAGTTGAATCGCACTTTGCTTTGATCGTCAACTGCACTATGCCTAGAATCCATCATTGTTTGAGGCCTAGAAGAGGCGCTTGTCGAGGGCGGAGTGCCCGACAACCCTCCTCCTCCAACTCGGGCTCGACCTCTCATTCTTCGAGTTCATTTCTGGTCACTTTAATACTACTAGGAGTGGGTGAAGCCAGAGGTCTGAGAAATTCACTTTTTCTTGGGGCTCCCCCCAAACCCCTGCTTCTCCTTCTCCCCTCCCAATTCAATCCCATAATGCTCAGCTCCACATTCCCTGCGCTCACTGTCACTCCACCATGATTGCCAATATCACCTTTGATAGTCATGATGACTCTGGGCATGAGAATGACCAGGCTTTGGGTGCACCTAAGGAGAAGAGCATTAAAGCTTTACATTCCACTCCTCCTTCCAACAGCCTGAAGCGTGAGGAGCTCTACAGCAGCGAGATTCCTGGCAAAAGCAACGAGATTCCTAGCCTGAGAAATTCGAAGTGTGGGGGTTCTGCAGGCAACGATGAACTCCAGGAGAAGGATGAAGACCCCCATGACTATGGATGTCGCATCATCGAAGAAACGCCAACCAACTCTCAGGACTCCTGAACGCATCTCCACCTTCAGGTTTTTGTCTCAAAATTGTTTGTCTGGGCTTGATTTTTTGCACCTTGGTTCTATCGATTTTCCAACCCATATCTTTGTTTCTATGTCACATAGTCGGTTTCCCCTACGTGGGCAGCTTTTCACTATTTGTATGACTCTGAACAGGGTAATAGGTCTCATTTTTTAAAATTCTTGTTTAGTCATCAACTTTTTAATTGACAGATTGTTGCTTCACTGGGCAAGATCTTCGGAGGCTAAGACCTCTCTGTAATTTTTGTATCAATAATAGGAGTAGACCAATTCAGGAAAAAAAAAAAAAAAAATCTAAAAATTGCACCAAACTTTATTATTTGAATCACTCCAAGTACATCTCGGCAAGAAATGAAAGTGAAGTTGCTAAATAACAAGTTTTCTCCACAAAAAGACTAATAAATACATTCCCTAGAGGAAAATTTGAATTTGTACTCATAAAAATTCATGGGGAAGTAGTATCCTTGAAAGGAGTAAGCTTTCCCCTCCACAATTCCTCAAATAGTGGATCTAGTTCCCAACACTGGGAATCAACATTAAATGATAGGGGGCACATTCCTAGATTTTCTCAATCATTGGAGCTCCAAAATTTTTTTAATAAGTTCCCTATATCATGTTAATTTATTATCCAATCCTATTCCTCCTATAGTACAGAGAAAGTACCTATATTATCTCATCCTCCAAGTCTTCATAAGCTGCCCAATGTTCTCAAAATATTCTACAAAAATAAATAATATTAGGCACAAGTATGCAATTATCTCTCAACCTTCATAAGAACTTATTATAGCTAAAAAATATTATTGAGTGTAGAAGGAGAGATTTAATATAGCCTTTAGGGGGCTATAATATGTTATATGGACCTTCATTTGTGTCTAATTTGGAGGCCCATCACTCACATCAAAGAAAATTGAAAATACATGAAAAAGGCATGTTCAACATGATCTTTTCAGAAAATTTTCAATTTTCTTCGATGTGTGTCTACTCATAACTTTATAGAGTATGTAATTATTGGATGTAGAATTTAATTCCACATCCAATCAGTGTCTACACTTGAAATTTTAGTAATCCTATAAGGAGATAAGCTAAAAATACAGTAAAAAGAATAGTTCATTTTCCTTTTATTTAAAAATTTATAACTCTTATTTTATTATTTTCCTTAGGAGGCCCATTTTAGACCTCAAAATTCCCCTAGTATTTCTTATTTTCTTCCTATCAATATCCCAGTTTTAAGGTCTCCCACCTTTTTCTTTTAGCTTGGATTTTTCAATTTAGAAAATTCCTTCATTTTTCTTTGATAAACATGCATTTCTATCAAGGTATGCTTATCAAACATTTAATTTCTATCCAATTATGTTATTTATTATTTTCACTTAACTTAGAATTTCTCTCTAACCAAGCTTATAATTCCACCTAACATAATATTTCTCTCCAGTTATGTTGTTTCCCAATGAAAATATGTTATAGCAGACAAATTTCTCTTGCAGACAAGAGCGATCTCCCTAGATTCAAAGACAAATATATAAAAAAAAATACAGGAAACTACTATATTTCCTTAATCTATAACTGAAACATGATATATGAAATGTGCAATAATATCTTACTTCTCTATGAAATTATTATAGATGACCTTTCAATTCCTTCAAAATCTCTTCCTCACTGCGTCAAGAGAATATCCGCATAATGTAGTTAAAGAGTTAAACACGGAGTGAATGGAAATTACAACATATCATGTATCATAAAATTAATACAACATTTAGCTATAAACTATGCAAAATATCAAGGAGTTTTAAAAAAAACATCATAACAAGTGAAAATAGGAAAGAACCAATTTCTTGTGTTAAGCTCAAACAAGAAGGAGCAATACAACCTTAGCCTTGATGACTTAAGCCTCTTCCCAATGATCTCCAACCCTCCTCTTAGGTGACAAGATTTCAACCCTAATATGATAGAATACTTTTACATTCCAAAGTCCTCCTTTACCATTTGTTCTATGTTAAATTTATAGTCCAAGAGGAGGAGATTTGAGATCCTATTTCTATGGGATGAGATCCATAAACATAGAGATTAGGGTTCCACAAAGAGAGGGAGTTTGATTGATGAACCAAGGGATGAGAATGGGGGCTTCAGTGCAGGAGAAATACCATACCACATGGGTTCATATTGGGGGATATATAATGAGGAAAAAATGACATAATATATTGGGGGAGATATAGGGGGTAAAGGGTTTTTATATTGGCAGGTATAAAAAATGGATCTGAAAGTTAATGAAAAAATATAAAGCAGTATAAAAAATGTTCAGGAAAAAATGTATACCTAAAATATATAGTGAAAGTAGGGTATTTTTAAATTAGGAAGGTGTATTGGGTTTATATTGGTAGGGGGTTAAATAATGTAATTTTTAGAGGTATTTTCCAATATTTACTCAAATTAAGGGTATTGTTTAATATGTTGTGATCGCACGTGATATGTTAGAGGTTCATTAAGTGAATCCCTCGTGGGGATGACACCCATGTATATAGGGGCTCGAGGCTTTCAGTTGGGAAATATTCCTCCAACAATTTTTCTAGAAATCTCTTTTTACTTTTGCCCACGTTAAGATATTTGTGTAGTTTTTAGTGGAAGACGAAGTGCAAAATTGCATAGGCCACACTGATAAAAATGGAATTGCGCAGGTAATGCCTAAGAGGACTGTGCAAGTGATTAAGTATGGGTTTTTAATAGATGTATTCTAGGATTATTGTTTTCCTTTAGATTGCTTTGCTTCCAAAATTGTAGGGGAATTGTTGAAACACTTCATCGAATAACAAGAGATCCAAATTGGCGGTCATTTTCCTAACGGTGACAAAATGATGTGTAACATATTGCCCCCTAAAGTGAAAAGTCATTAAATATTTTTTAGGACGGAAGCACTTTACAATGCCAAAGATCGTATTAGAGACCACGGTTGAAGAACTAAAAAAAAGAATCAAGGGTTACAATACAATATATTCATATAATCATTATTGAGGTATGAATTCCCATACTCAGATCAAAAGTATATCAAAGAATAAATATGGAGATATACAAAGATCCATGACAATAGTAGACACAATATCTATGCATTCATTAAATATGGATCTATATTTACAGTCATGAATATTTTGAAACTTCCTGCAACCTGGATGGATGGAGCTAGATCTAGGGTCTTGGTCTTCATCTTTATCGATCCATAGTACGAATCTAACCATGAGAGTGAATGTCTTGAAGTCGTACATGATAGAAACCACCTAATTACCGATCAATGATGTGAACCATTAACAGGTGCGAGAGAAACCACCAATAATGAAAATGGTTCACAAGGTACCCTAGTACAATCTATGAAATGCGATTAAATGTCTTGAATTCGAACACTCATAGAATCATTCAATTGAAGTTCAATGACGATAAATTTTTTCGTTGAATGTGAGAAACCTTCTATTGAGGCATGATGGATCTAAGGTACCAATGGAGGTTTCTAGACCAACTTCCCAGATAATGAGTTGAAGTCAATAGGAAATTGTAATATTCGAAATCTAGAAATTAAGCAATATTTGACAAAATATTGGTTATAAAGTGTCACAAAATCTTATAAAAGATTTTATAATGCAGATCCTTCAGTAAATACAACAGCAGCAACCTTATACAACATTTTATGGGCAAAAGGGTGAGGAAAAGTGATGATTTTGGCCCTAAAATGAGTGTATTCAGAAATCTGCGTAAAAATAAGAGAAATGGAAGGATTTTGTTTTATATCAGGTCATGAGGGACCTATGCTCCAAATTTCAGCTCAAAAAAATAAGTATAGCTAAGTTAAACAGTTCCTCCTCCCCAAACTAGGCTTAAAAACCCTGATTTCCCAAGACTTGGAGTATGCAGAAATTACTGAAGCTTCTACAGCGTGATTTTATGAAGGGATTGGCTGCTTTTATGCATGAAAATTATTATGGAAACTTATAATTAGATTCAAATTATTTAGGCTAAGAAAAACAAATCTTTTCATAAAGGAAAGCTCCAAAAGAAGGGTTGCAACACACGAGAAAAGACAGCAGAACTATGATAGCGTTATTTTCAGAAATCTGAAGTATATTTTTATTGAGTTTCAGATCTATAACATATCAGAGGACAAACTGATAGATATAAATGGTATCTATATGAAAAAATGCCTTTTAATTACATTCACGTTGGGGATCTCAGCCGAAAGTGAAAGACACTGAATAGATCTGAGATCTACACCATGGATCTGTAGTAAAATTCAGGAATTTATAAAGAATACATCACACAAAATATGAGATCTTAATTATGACATGGATTGGTTGGCCAATCCACGGATCACCTCAGTGAAATAAAGAAGCCCTTTCACCGGAGATCTCTCCTCCAAACTGCTCGCAAATAAACACTGAAACTCTGCCTGCAAAATAATGCAGTTTTTGGAGCTAACTGCACTGATAAAGTGATGCACACTTTTTCCTCCTGCTAAGATAAGGATCTGGATCTCATAACAGCTATTACACTCTTCCCAATGGTTTAGATGAATTCCCCACTGAAAATATGCAATAGAACTCTTCAGATCTGAATAGATCTGATTCCACTTGCTGTAGCTCACATGGACAGCTCAACCCAAAATAGGAGTAGTGCTATAGATGTAAGGTGAAGCTTGGCCAAAATTCCAGATAGTGGGTCAATGCAACACAATCTCCTCTAAGAGACCCTCAAGGAAGGAGGAGGAATTCCTAAACACGAAATTCCTCTCTCTAGCTAAACAACCAAGAGAGTTTGAGTTGCTCAAGCAATCTCAAAATAAAAATAACTTCAACAACCTTTTCCTTGAGCCTTCTCCTTCCTTTTATAAGATGAGGATGTGCAAAACCCTAAACCACCTCAAACGAATTAACCCCTTTCACATTGGATCCTCCTTCTAGAACTATGCTGGGTCTTCAAAGTGGTTCAATGTATTTGGACTGATTAGTGATTTGGTTTTGTTGACCCGATCAAGTGGCTCAATCTTGTTCACACAGAAGTGGATTTTATTAAGAAAGCCCTAATTTTTCTCTGTTCACATTGGGCATTGATTTATTTTTATGTTTTAGGAGTTTTTCATGTCCTCCTTTACATTTTATTCATCAATAAATAAAATTAAAACAAAATGAAATATTCCTATTAGCTTGGGCTAATTAGGAATATTACAGTCCTCCCCTCCCAAATTTTTCTTGTCCTCAAGAAAGTGCAAGGATAGAACTGAAGGATGTCCCTTCCTCCTATTGTAGCATCCACATAATATGATCTTCCCCAAATAATGAGATGTTGTGTCAACAATGAATCTCCATATTGCCTCTCCCAAGCATGTAAATTGGCTGAATAGTTATCATCATGAATAAGTAGAGTACTCAAGAAGGCAATAAGGTGATTCCTAGAGTCTCCCTTGAGGCATGGAATCTGAAATGTAGTGGGAAACAACATTCCCATGTGGATCCTCCATCCCCAAGCAATCATCCACACAAAGTGAGTTACCTCCCAACATGGCAACTCCTGAAAATGTTCCTCCACCTTGAGATCCCGCAAAATAGGTGGGCTGAAAATATGCACATGGTAGACAAGATAGCCTACCCCACGCTATTCTCATCTCCACTTAAGATAAGTGTAGAGTGAAAACTGATCTTGGACTGCAAGGATATTTCCCTCAAGTGGCATCATGAAGACTAGATCTGCAAGGATCCTCCCTCCAACATTGTAAAACCAGTTAGCCCAAAATGTTCTATATGTGATGGAAAGAAGGGTATCATCATAAGGTATTCCATCACACACATGGCCCACCTCCAAGAGAAACAAGTGTTTGGTCATGGTGGCCACAACTCTTCCCATGTTCCCATTAGAACATGTACTGCAGAAAATGTGGGAACCTACTTCCCAAAAGGACACATCACAACCATGTGCCTCACTCAACATCATGTATCCCATCAAGATAAAAGAAATATTAGTAATTGAGAACATGAATATCATCATCATGAAGGAAATACTAAAGGTTCTATGTGATGCAAGAGAGTACCAACAGTTTCCCAAGTCTTCACATTGTAGTTTTATATGCTGCTGCTTTAAAAGAATACATGGAAAATTGTTTCCTGTTACATGGTTAATAATATGAATCAAATGAACATACATGTAAGAAAAACATATTTTCCCAAGGCCACATAAGAGATGGATGTCTCCATCATATAACTTGCCCCAATGTAGATCATGGAGCTCAATGAATAGCTTGCCCTCTTGTGGAGCAATGCACTGCCAAAAGATGGTAAGAGGATGCACGCAAAAGCTCTCACCATATGTTGGAAGCAAGAATATACATGGACTCATGAATGAATCCTCAATAATATTTTGGCACACTCCCATGAAGGGGGATGAACTAAGTGCTGCATGAAAGTCCTTCTCCTCCTGCTTGGAAACCCAAGTCAAGAAAAGAACACCACAGTAATAGTTGTCTCCATCTACCACTTCATCTTCTTCACCTCCTCTTTTCTCACCAAGTGCATCGAATGAGAAGTGATTTTGGGAATACTCCATCAATAAATCCTAGCTCCAAAGTGACAACATTTTTGGCCTATGCAAATAGGCTCCCATCAACACATAGCTCCAATATTTTACATGTAGAATGTCAAAGGCATCTCCCATAATGCTGCTACATATGAGAAGTCCTTCCCATGAATAAATTCCTTCTTGAAAATCTAAGGTCAAGGAGTAACCCCTTTGCACTATGATAGTGCCATCTTCTACTCCTGCAACATCATGAAAACTGTGAGAGAAAATCTGACGTTGCTCTCTGAAGAACATTACAAGCAACAAAATCTCTTGCTGCCTCTCTATACTCCCATCATCAAGATCATCTAGTGAAAACATGATGATTGACATGAAGAATATTATGTCAGCACAATGTGTCCATATTCCTTGCTGCTCCATGATGCAAGTATCCTGCCACATACCCTTAGAAAGAGAGTGATGACCAAACTCTTTCAAGAGCAACCAGCATAGCCAAGCCTCCTGCTGACCCGTGTCATAGATCTACAAATAGCTCTCCATCCACATCCACTCAACCAATTGTGGATGTCTCCTTCCATCATTCATTTTGGTACTCCTCCCATGAGGGCTACCATCATCCCAAATCATATTTCTTTATTTCATGGGATCTTGAAATGCAATCTTCTCAAGGATAAATTTGACCCTATGATGATCCAAATAGGTGGTAGGCAAAAACCTCCCATCATGATGTGCATAGTTCAAGAAATGTCCAACACAATCATGAGAGATTTTATCCATCTAAATATGTCCCCCATCTACTATCTGCTCCTCTGAGAAGGGAAGATCCTCCTTAAACTGTTGAAGAACTTTGCACTCCATGATGTGCTGAAGTGCACCTCCAATGAATTCTTCCCATGAGGTCTTCTCCTCATGCATGGCCTCCCAAAACCAAAGGGGCCTTGGATTTGCTGCAAGTAGAAGTTTCTCTTTGAGAAGGGGTGAGCTCATTGAGAAAGGGTCATCTGGAAGGGAGAAAGGGTTTCTCACTTCAAGATGTCTACCATCCATTATTCCACCCTTTATTTCTTCATGAATTAAGCTTCCATGTGAATGCTCCAATGAGGAATGGTTCCTCTCTTATTCCTCATTTCCTTTGCACAGCGCAGTGCAACTTCGTTGCTCTAAATCAGCAGCATGCAAAGATGTATATCTCTTCATACAATGTGCTGAAATGACAATAGATGAATTTTTAATCATACCTCGGTGAGATGTAGAAGCAAGAGCTTCTTCTGCAGCTATGTAGTCTTCCTTCATTACTGAACTTGAAGGCTTCTCTTCCAAGATTGTGCTAGCGCTGGTACAAGTCTCCACCCTCTCAATCTTATTGAGATCTTCTTCAATACCCTTCAAGGTCTGGAAAAGGAGCAGGGATATCTCCTCCTTTGTCATTTTTCCAAGTGGTGGAGCCATGCTCTTATTTCCTATATATAATAAATCTTATTTCTGAGGGTAGGAAGTGCATGGGTCTTCCTCTCCTTCTTAAAACCTTATGTAGGTCTCACTGCAACTTTCTTCTCCTTGAAACCCTCTAGGAGTCTCGGTGCATCTCCTTTCTCTTTTCTAATCTACCTCTTTGGAGAGGCCCTTCTTAGATTTGAACATTGATGAGAGTAATATCATCCTCTCCATCATTTGTATCTATGTTTCTTGCTATAATACCCCTGTAAATTTCCCTTTTCAGGAATATCAAAACTCTATTCCAGAGATTGACTGCAGGGGCATTTACTGGATATGTCACCTTTTAAAAAAAGGATGATATATA
Organism: Pinus albicaulis; assembly: GCA_034641835.2. Taxonomy (NCBI): domain Eukaryota; kingdom Viridiplantae; phylum Streptophyta; class Pinopsida; order Pinales; family Pinaceae; genus Pinus; species Pinus albicaulis. The sequence continues at coordinate 37,261 of JAXQQM020082718.1, read as the reverse complement.
GAGGATACCTAGCCATATACAGACTCTATCTATAGATCTTGAAATATTCCTCCTTCAGGGATTCAACACTTTGGCTTGAAGCCACAGGCTGAGCCAAAGATCTTGCTCTGATACCATTGTAATATTCCAAATCTAGAAATTAAGAAATATTTGAAAAAATATTGGTTACACAGCATCAAAAAATATCATAAAAGATGTTATAATGCAGATCCTTCAGTAAATACAATAGCATAAACCTTATACAGCGTTTTATGGGCAAAAAGGTGGGGGAAAGTGATTATTTTGGCCCTAAAAAGAGTGTATTCCGAAATATGCATAAAAATAAGAGAAATGACGGAATTTTATTTTATATAAGGTCATGAGGGACCTATGCTCCGAATTTCAGCTCATAAAAATAATTCTAGCTAAGTGAAACAGTTCCTCCTCCACAAACTAGGCTTAAAAACCCTGATTTCCCAAGACTTGGAGTATGCAGAAATTACTAAAGCTTCTACAGCATTATTTTCTTAATGGATTAGCTGATTTTATGCATGAAAATAAGTATGGAAACTTATAATGAGATTCAAATGATTTAGGCTAAGAAAAACAGATCTTTTCATAAAGGAAAGCTCCAAAAGAAGTGCTGCAACACATGAGAAAAGACTGCAGAGCTATGACAGCGTTATTTTCAAAAATATGAAGCAATTTTTTTATTGAGTTTCAGATCTATAAAATATCAGAGGACAAAATGATATAAAAAATGGGATCTATATGCAAAAATTCCTTTTAAGTACATTCCCCTTGGGGATCTCAGCTGAAAGTGAAAGACACTGAATAGATCTGAGATATACACCATGGATCTGCAGTAAAATTCAGGAATTTCTGAAGAATACATCACACAACAGATCAGATCTGAATTATGACATGGATTTGTTGGCCAATCCACAGATCACCTCAGTGAAGGAAAGAAGCCTTTTCACCATAGATCTCTCCTCCAAAATGCTAGAAAATAAACACTACAACTCTGCCTGAAAAATAATGCAGTTTCTAGAGCTAACTGCGCTGATGAAGTGAAGCACACTTTGGCCTCCTAGCAAGATAAGGATCTGGAGCTCAAAACATATATTACACTCTTGCCAATGGTTTAGATGACTTCCCCACTGAAAAGATGCAATAGAACTCTTCAGATCTGAATAGATATGATTCCACTTGCTGCAGCTCACATGGATAGCTCAACCCACAACAGGATAAACACTGTAGATGTAAGGTGAAGCTTGGCCAAAATGCTAGATAGTGGATCAATGCAGCACAATCTCCTCCAAGAGACCCTCAAGGAAGGAGGAGGAATTCCTAAACAGGAAATTCCTCTCTCTAGCTAAATAGCCAAGAGAGTTTGAGTTTCACAAGCAATCTCAAAATTGAAATATCTTCAACAACCTTTTCCTTGAGCCTTCTCCTTCCTTTTATAAGATGAGAATGTGCAAAACCCTAAACCACCTCAAATGAATTAACACCTTTCACATTGGATCCTCCTTCTAGAACTGTGCTGGGTCTTCAAAGTGGTTCAATGTATCTGGATTACATAGTGTTTTGGTCTTGTTGACCCATTCAAGTGGCTCAATCCTATTCACACACAAGTGGCTTTTATTAAGAAAGCCCTGATTTGTCTCTATTCACATTGGGCATTGATTGTTTTTATGTTTTAGGAGTTTTGCATGTCCTCCTTTACATTTTATTCATCAATAAATAAAATTAAAACAAAATGAAATATTCCTATTAGCTTGGGCTAATTAGGAATATTACAGAAATGATCTATTGTAGGATAGCCTATGGCACAAAACTCATGTCAATTTTTGAAGAAAAAATTTAGAATAATTCAGGACTAACTCAGGGATGGTCGATGCAATTGAATCCTATGACTTGCAAGGTGATTTTGACTGAGGTTGGACTTCTCTTGAATATATCGGTGACATGAAATTTTGACTTGGTAGGATCTTACTCAAAATGGATTTCCCAACCTAGACACAAAAGTGATGGAGTGTCATGTTCAATAGTGACATAATTCCCTTTTTGTAATGAAAAAAAAGAAATTTCCTTCCAATTTCCCCCCACCATTACTGGAATACCTCTTTATTTTTATGTAAGCTTGAGGAGGATAAAATGTGCTTGACCTGCAAGCTCATCCTTCGGATGAGTCCTTCAAAGTATTTTTAATGAACCCTTGGAAGGAGTGGTTTGGTCTAATCATGATTGATGAGTCCTACACTTTCAAATAATATTGGGTGTTTACCCCTGAAGATGGACTCACTTATGAAGTCCGAAACGTTGGGTTATTAAAAATACTTGGAACAATTTATTCCTCTATTTTGAGTCCTACACTGTTTACATTTGACAAGTCTAGTGAAGGGGTAACTTGATGTCATTTTGATATTTAAAGAGTTTGAAAAAGACACGAAAAAAAACTCATATAGTTCTTTCAACATAAACTTTTAATGAGCATATAGAAAGTAAAGCTCAATATTTTTCATATTTAGTGAGTGAGGAGAAAAGCATAAGTAGACTCAAAACTTTCCTATTTTCATAGAATTAGTCTCTCAAGCCCGAAAATGGAAAAATAATGCAGGAGAGAATTATTTTGACAATGATTAGTAAAAGTATACCTTTTCATAAATAGTCTATATGATCTGAAAAAGAGGTAAGCTTATATCAAGAATTTTTTTTTTTATTTAACGAGTTCGAAATAAAAAATAAGACTTGACAATATTTTCACATTTCAAGAGTCACAAAAGAGCTTAAAGGTAACTCTAGAGTTTTTTTTTTTCGTATGTTTTAAGAGCTCGAAAAAGTGATGAAAGTGTACTCATTTCACCAAATTTCAATTTAATTAACAAGAAGGAAAAGAGATAAATAAATCGACATTTTCATGTACATTTTATGATCATGAAAGGATAGAAAAGCAAGGTTGGGATTTTCATGAGTTTAACAAGTCTTGAAAATAATAACCGAAACAGACTCGAGATAGGTTTCATTTTTATACAAGCTTTAAATGGAGAAAAATTATGCTTGAGAGTGGTTGTTGGAGTGTGGCCCCCTCGAGTACTTTTTTGTGATAATGTTGTTTAAGTTTTGTTGTACACACTGCGCACATATGGTCAAAGGGACTTTGGGGTGTGTCAAAGCCTCTTAATTATTGTAAATGGTTAAAGGGAAAAACCATGAGTCTCAAACCATGGCTTGAGACCATGGTATATGCACGTTTTTTATAATGTAAATAATGAATAGTCGAGCGAGGAGAGATAGAGAGGAATGAATGAACCCATGATTTGTTTTGTTATGTATCTTAGTTAATCTGGGTTTTTTTATGGGTGGAAAGGCTCTTGCTAGCTGTGTACATGGAGACCTAAGTCCTGAGGTGTGTGCGGACTCTGTCGCTGTGTGCGCAGAAAGATATATTGTACTGGATAGAAAATCTCTTAGTAAAGGAGGATTTTTTGGTGAACTCGGGATCTTATGTGATTTATTGTCTTAGATTATCTTTATTTTCATAGATCTGGATCTATTCTATTATTTTTTATTTGATTCTATTAATGGTTAACTGCATCTGAATAAAGTACAATTAGCTACTCTATGCGAACTATATCAAAGTATTCTGTGAACGGGTTAGACTTGTTGACTATGAATGCGCAAATTTGATTATATCATTTACAGTAAGTATAATTAGAACTGCCACATCAAAATCTCCCTTAGGGTGTGGAAACCTGGTTCTAGTACCCCCGCATACTGCTTCAGGTGAGACAATGGTCTACCCAAGCATATCACTACTAAAAGGGCTAGTAGTTGGAGGGTTTTGTTGGTTGCGCGAATACTCTAAACTTGGGTCAAGACCCCTCAAGCCAAAAAATGATTTCATTGCCGAGATTGGGATCATTTTGAGGGAGATTTGATATGACACCCAACAAAGAATGAACTACAATATTGGCTTGACAAGGAGATACATGAAATTGTGATCCAAGAATACATAAGCTCTAAATTGTATATAGAATATTGGGCACAAAGTTATATCTACACAGAAGTCCGTGAAATTTTCTTTACTTCCTTTTCAACTGAGTTGCACGAGTGGTTGTCTCATCTTCCTGAGTTCCAGACCTGCACAATCGATTATGCGATCACTCAGTGGACCCCAGAGTTGGTACAACAATTAGATAAATCGAGCAACAAGTTCACTTGCGCGGTAGATAATTGGATCGGTAGTTTTCTGGGAGGATTTGTAACTAAATTAACTATTGATCAATTTGTATCATATTCTGAAGTTGAACGAATTTTTTTCAAGGGCCTTAGAGGTAAGTTCTTATGCTCTCTAAAAATATGGATTGAAATTCTATTGTGTGAAAAGGGTAATCTGTGTAGTCATATTGAGTTAATGTCCCGTAGAGGCCCAACTTCACGCAGTGGAAGAGATTAGAGAGTAGATCTAGAAGAAGTTTTTGTTTATAACCCTTTCAAAGGTAAATCTGGCAGTGACGAGGAGTCTGAAATCAGTAGCTCTGGTGAATCTACGGAGTCGGAAGGAGAGGGATCACAAGAGCAGGCTAGTCTTAGGTCATTGGCTATAGTTCAGATCCCATCGACTCCTGTCCCAAACTCATCTTACTCTAACAATCCATCTACTCCACCTCCACCTCCATTGCTAGACGTTGATATGGTTGCTTCTATGAAGTTACCTAATTTCTATGGTACCGGGAATTGAGACATAGACCAATTCTAGCTTGTTATAGACATTGTATGGATAGCATAGCATATCAATAATGAGGATGTTAATAAATTATGGTTGGCCACTGCTTTTCAAGACCGTACACTAGATTAGTACATAAGGTATGTGACAAAAAGACCCTTTGTACCTATTGATAATATTAAGGTCACATTTAAGGAAAAGTTAAAAAAAATAAAATCAGTTGCTCAATGTGTTACTGAGTTGAAGGAGATTTACCAAGAATTAAATGAATCCATATGGGAAGAGAATAAATGGCTGAAGCGCACCATCAGGGATGGAGGATTTACTATTGATGACACCCAACATAAAGAGTGGTCCATTTCTATGTTTCTACCACATCTACGCCAGCCCCTAAGTCAATAGAATATCGCAACACAGGCTGAAGCTGTAGAGATTGCAATGAAGCTAGAATCCTTGTGAGTACCAGTTGTGCTGATTGGGGATCAGCAGATCCAAAGCTAGTTGGAGGAAATGCACTTAGAAATATAGAGTTTTTGCAAGGACAACAGGAAGGAGGCATGCACAGATGTATGGTGTATACGTTGTAAAGTTGTTGGGAATCACAAGGATCATTGCCCTATATTCAATGAATATCTATCAGCCGGAGGACTAAGTTCACTGAAGAGTACAACAAGACCAAGTGGAACTCCTACATTATGGTGCACAATGTTTCAAGAAATGGGTATGCACACGATATGCTTTTTCCCAAGGATTGGTAAATATATCCCTGAGCTTAAGAAACCTTTATGCAAATTTATCTCATCGGTGGGACATGATGAGAAGCACTATTGCAACTTTGATTTGATGATTAAATGAGCTGACCTAATAGGATGCACGCTGAAAAAACCTCATCATCATCCCCATATGGGCATGGTGGATTCCAAACCATAGGAAGAGGAAGAGGATGAGGAGCTAGTCAAGGAAGGAGGAAACTCATCTCCTATAATTGTGAAAATGTGGGTCTTATGCGCACGAATGTCAAAATCTAGCACAACAGTCTTGCAGGAACTATAGACAATTTGATCATGTTATTGAATATTTTGTTGTTTTGATTGCAAAAATGCAGGAAAATAAACAACAGAATCCCACTCAAAATATCCATATGGTAAGAGCTTAGCTGCACAAAGAATAACCAAATGTCAATATCGTTACTAGGAGTGGTGCAACCATTGGTGAAGAAAAAGGGAAAAGGCTTGAGACTGATCTCTGGATCCGAAAATCACCTGAAAAAAAAGAAGGAAATATTCAAATTACAGAGAGAAAAGGAAATTTTTTTAGAAGCGAAGAAGGGTTTTGTAAAAGTGGGCACCTCAACATCAAGAAATCCTATGGATGTAGTTGAAGGAGGTGAAGAAATAAATCTCTTCTTGTAGGCTTGTATTAAATTATTGCGCAATGATGAGGTGCTCAATATTCAGCTCAAAAATAAAAGTTTTCATAATTTCTCAAAACTAGGACGACCGGGTAGAGCTCATCACCAGTATTCCAATGCAACTCATTTCATCAAAATCCAAGTTCGTATGAGTAAGTTATGGCTTGCTATCTGTTTTCTCAAAAAGCTAAAAAAATTGCAAATTGGATAGGTTGTTGACATGGTAGCCCAGTCAGCAAAAAGGAATATTCTAGAATATTCTTCAAGTTTCTGGCAATGAGGTTGTGACAAGTGGCACTTTCTAATTGTTGGGAAAAATAATGAGAGGGGGGGTGAATCAGTATTTAGAGCTGACAAAAAACTTTTTACTTTTTCACTCTCTTAAAACAATACGCTGCTTTACTGAACCCAACTCGCATATACAAGCGGATATCCTTAAGAAAACTTGCGTATGTCCAGAGATCTTATTATGCATTTAATTATTTACTTAGATCATTGCATCATTCATTCATCAGATGTTTAGTACGCAGTAAGCATGTGCAGTAATAACAGAATAAACCATCACACATAAGCAACACACATGAACACCAGTATTTAAGGTGGAAACCCAATTCGGGAGAAAACCACTTGTTCTTGTCATCTGCATCTTCAATATTTATTATAAAAAAATTCTTACAAAATTTTGCACTAGCGTAGACTCATACCGGCACGCGAGGGCACCCACTGCGAGAGAGAACAGCCTTAGTACGTTCTCCAGACCACTCTTTACAGAGAACAACCCCCCCGATCTCTCATTTACCAGCCTCTCCTGGAAGGGAGCTACTACCCCTTGCTCTCATTTACCAGCTACCACTAGAAGGGAGCTACAACCCCCTCACTGAAGGCTTTGACCCTCAGCACCACTGCGGACCACGTTTCATCAATTTTCATACTGGATCCAACAGCTTCCACACAACATACCTTGTAGGCCACTTTTCATCAGATTTTCAGACTGGACCCACTCCACACATTTAAGGTCAACATACATCAAACTGAAACTTATAACCCCATCAATTCATTCATTGAATCATCAACCAATCAACCAAAAACTTGATCTTTAATCAACATAATCAGCATCATAATCAATATTCAAACAACCTAGATCTGTATGAATACATCATTGACAGATAGCAGTAAAACAACAAAACAAATCAGACATTTCATTCCACACACTTCAAAAAAACCCTATATTCTATACACAGTTTTACTTCACTGAACCTACGTATATACGCGCTTTCATAGAGACAAACCTGTGTATAGATCTGGAACTATTTCAGAAATGACCTTTGATTTCATACGCACTTTTGCTGAAACGAACTTGCGTATATATGCGCTTTCGCTGAGATGAACATGCGTATAGATCTGTAACATTTCATAACTATGCATCTCTTCAGATCAGATAACTCAGATCTCACCCTTTACTTCATCAAAGATTCACCATATCACAGATCTAAACATTCCATAAACAGATCTAGAAAATACATAGTCATTTCAGATCTACAGATCCCTCTTCATCATTTTCTTCATAGGTGCATTATTAATTCAGATCAATCAATAAACTGTTACCCATTCCATCTAGATATAATTCAGAGTGAAGTATTCATTAAACCCAGACCTATGCACACACTTTCACTATGATCTTCTTCTCCTTATATAGATTTAGCCTTTGTCAATACCATGAGTCAAAACCACTCAACTGCTGATGGTATTCCTGGATGGGATTAAATAGATAATCTAGCGCTCAATAATGTGGGCCAATACCATGGTCATGTCCCCTGGTTTTATAAATTTAGAGCTCAAATAGGCATACGCTACTTGGTACGTACTTTTACGCGTACATACACTACTTTGCCTTTACAAACCCGCGTATGATTTGTGACATATCTTATTCATCATTACTCTGGCACTTACTAGAATTTATTTCTTTGTTACTTCTAAACTTCTCTATAGATACATCATATTTACATCATTAAAAAATAGGTTGCTATCCAAATACAACTCATCAAGTTAGTTTCCATCAAGGACAACTTCATCAAGTAGGTTGCCATCAAGGACAACACATTGCATCATATTGCCAACAATCTCCCCCTTTTGACTTGATGGAAACCATGATGGTGTTTGATCACCACAACAGATAGATACATTGATTGTAACCATTATTCAGACACCATGATACTATCCCCTTTTGACATCAAGGGAAAAGGGTGGATCAAAACCAAAAAAATGTTTTTCTTCTCTTGTAGAAAGAAGAGCTCTATAGATCTGATGTGCACTGAAGTTACCATGCTCCCCCTGAGTTCACGCTGAATCTTCAAACATATTTTTCAATGAAGTACATGACTCTATGACCTTTCCTATCACCAAGGACTCATACTTACATCAATGATCCAACCAAGTGGATTTACATATGTAACTCAAGTACCCAACCAAGTGGGTTTACACATTTTGACTCAACTACCGAACCAAGTGGGTTTACAAATTTGAAGAAGTCCTTACATGACTGAATATAACAATTTACATCATAGGTCTCAACATAACCTTTTCATAAAATTACAAATATGACTTTTTATAACTAATACCAAAAATACCTCAAGAGAGAGATCATATTTCAGAGCCATCATAATGCCAACAATGCATTACTCTCAACAAGGCTAATGCTCCCCCTGAAACTATGCTCCCATCCTTGAGCTGACTCACTATTTTTCTTATCAGAAAAACATACACTTCTATCTCCAACAAAACTCGCGTGTATACGCGGATTTAGTTCATGAAACCCGCGTATGAAAAGTGAAATATTGAAAATTTCATAGCTCCATTTTCTCCTGGATTTATACATTCTGTACTTGTCTTCTGTTGTCACATTAGATGCACTGTTAGAAATAAACACAACCAAAATTACCAAACCAACCATGGGAATCACCATATATTTCTCCCCTTGTGATGATACATTACTGATTCCTATAATGTATCTCACATCACTCCTACAGTCATTATGAGAAGTAAGCTTTAGAAGTGGAAGACTGCAGTAGGATTATTATCCCCTGCATTTTTGACCGGTCCTCCTTCTTTTTCCATCTTTGCTTGAAAATTCTTATTGTGTGCTGGAAATTATCCAATTTCTTAGATCTATTCATCCTGCATTTTTTTTCTACATGTCCATACTTTTTAAAAGCATAACATCTTGTGTGACCAGAAAAGTAAGCATAGGGATCATAATGTGTTTTTCTATTCTTTCTTCTATTACAATCAGTTGCTTTATGACCAAACTTGCTGCATGAAAAACAATATCCCTTAAAGAAACTTGAGTGCCTTTCTATGTAGAATATGTTTGTTTGTGACTGAAACAATCTTCTTCTGCAATTGGCTGCAACATGCCCATAATTATGACATTTAAAGCATTCAACATTATTGATCAAAGGAGAGAATCAATTGATGCTTATATAGCTAGGAGGAAAAGATTTCTTTTGAGAGTTCATGATTTTCGGTTGACCTTTTGTTTCGTTCAACACTTCAGGTTTTGCATTGATATCCTTTGAATCTTTAACACTTTCTTGTGAACTAGATTCTCCTTTAACAGTTTCATGAAAACCAATTTAACAGAAGGAGACCTTTGACTACTAAGAATATTGTCCAGAATCTTAGTACTATCTTGAAACCTCAAGAGTTTATCTTTTTCTTCTAATTTACCTTTTAAAACGTTTACCTCAACCTCCAATCTTTGGCATTGCTTCTTCATACTTTCTTCGACCCTTATTCCTTCTTCTACTTTATCATTCAATTTTAAAATCTCTTCTTTCAACCCATTTTCTTGTTCTTCAAAAGTTTGTAAAAGTTCTTCATTCTTCTTATTTGATTTTTCCAGAGCTATTTTGAGAGAGATGATTTCTGCTTCAAGTCTTTCACTTCGATTGGTTACTTTATCCTGCATTCTTTGATACATTTCTATTTTTCCATTCATTCTAGAGATCTTATCTTTGTATATAGATTCCTTATTTTTAAATTGGTCTTCAACATTAATCTTGAGATTTTCTTCTAGACCCATACTGTTACTTTCACTATCATTTTCACTATCTTCACCATTGCTTGCATAAGGAAGTGAATCACAAGAACAAGGATTAATACCTTTTGCATCATCTTCATTTCCTTCCGTACATGATATATTCTTTCCTTGAGTAGCCCTCTTCTTTTGCTTCCTTCCCATTGTGACGGATCTCCTTCAAGTGATCCAGCTCCTTCAGAAGGACTTGCTCTGATACCAATTGTTGGGAAAAATACTGAGAGGGGGGGTGAATCAGTATTTAGAGCTGACTGGAAACTTTTTACTTTTTCTTTCTCTTAAAACCATACGCTACTTTACTGAACCCAACTCGTGTATACATGCGGATATCCTTAAGAAAACTTGCGTATGTCCAGAGATCTTATTATGCATTTAATTTTTTACTTAGATCATTGCATAATTCATTCATCAGATGTTTAGTAAGTAGTAAGAATGTGCAGTAATAACAGAATAAACCATCACACATAAGCAACACACATGAACACCAGTATTTAAGGTGGAAACCCAATTCGGGAGAAAACCAACGTTGCTGTCGTCTCTGTCTTCAATATTTATTATAAAGAAAACTTCTTACAATTTTGTACTAGCGCAGATTCATACCAGCACACAGGCGCCCACCTGCAGAAGGCTGCAACCTTCTCTCGTTCTCCAGCCACTACTAGAAGGGAGCTCCAACCCCCTAATCTCGTTTACTAGCATCTCCTGGAAGGGAGCTACTACCCCCTGCTCTCATTTACCAGCTACCACTGGAAGGGAGCTATAACCCCCTCACTGAAGGCTTCAACCCTCAGCACCATCATGGACCACGTTTCATCAAATTTTCATACTGGATCCAACAACTTCCACACAACACAACTTTTAGGCCTCTTTTCATCAGATTTTCAGACTGGACCCACTCCAAAATTTTAAGCTCAAAGATCATCAAACTAAAAATTATAACTCCATCAATTCATTCATAGAATCATCAACCAATCAACCAACAACTGATCTTTAATCATAATCCACTAGCAGCATAATCAACATTCAAACAACCCAAATCTGTATGAATACATCGTTGACAGATAGTAGTAGAACAACAAAACAGATCAGACATTTCATTCCACACACTTCATCAAAACCCTAGATTCCATACGCACTTTTACTTCACTGAACCTGTGTATATATGTGCTTTCAAATAGACAAACCTGCGTATAGATCTGCAACTATTTCAGAACTGACCTTTGATTTCATACGCGCTTTTGCTGAAACGAACCTGCGTATATACACGCTTTCGCTGAGATGAACATGTGTATAGATATGTAACATTTCATAACTATGCATCTCTTCAGAATAGATAACTCAAATCTCACCCTTTACTTCAGCAAAGATTCGCCAGATCACATATCAAAACATTCCATAAACAGATCTAGAAAATACATAGTCATTTTAGATCTAGAGATCCCTCTTCATCATTTTCTTCATAGGTGCATTATTAATTCAGATCAATCAATAAATTGTTACCCATTCCATCCAGATATACTTCAGAGTGAAGTATTCATTAAAACCCAGACCTATGCACACCTTGCACTATGATCCTCTTCTCCTTATATAGTTTTAGCCTTTATCAATACCATGAGTCAAAACCACTTAACCACTGATGGTATTCCTGGATGGGATCAAATAGATAATCCAGTGCTCAATACTGTGGGCCAATACCATGTTCATGTCCCCTGTTTTTATAAATTTACAGTGAAAATAGGGATACGCTACTTGGTATGTACTTTTAAGCGTACATAAGCTACTTTACCTATACAAACTCGCGTATGCTTTGTGACATATCTTATTCATAATTACTATGGCACTTACTAGAATTTCTTTCTTTGTTACTTCTGAACTGGTTTGTAGATATATCAGATTTACATTATTAAAAAAATAGGTTGCTATCCAAAGACAACTCATCAAGTCAGTTTCCATCAAGGACAACACATTGCATCATATTGCCAACAATCTCCCCCTTTGGAGTTGATGGCAACCATGATGGTGTTTGATACTGAAATCACCATTATTCAAACACCATAATACATAATAATCTCCCCCTTTGACATCGAGGGTGAAGGGCAGATCAAAACCAACACAAGGTTTTTCTTCCCTTGTATAAGGATGAGCTCTGTAGATCTGATGTGCACTGAAGTTACCATGCTCCCCTTGAGTTCACGCTGAATCTTCAAACATATTTTTCAATGACGTACATGACTCTATGACCTTTCCTATCACCAAGGACTCATACTTACAACAATGATCCAACCAAGTGGATTTACATATGTGACTCAAGTACCCAACCAAGTGGGTTTACACAGTTTGGCTCAACTACCCAACCAAGTGGGTTTACAAATTTGAAGAAGTCCTTACATGACTGAATATAAAATTTTACATCATAGGTCTCAACATAACCTTTTCATCAAATTACAAATATGACTTTTTATAACCAATACCAAAAAGAACTCAAGAGAGAGATCATATTTTAGAACCATCATAATGCCAACAATGCATTACTCTCAGCAAGGCTAATGCTCCCCCTGAAACTGTGCTCTTGTCCTTGAGCTGACTCACTGTTTTTCTTATAAAAAAAAAATACGTTTCTGTCTCCAACGGAACTCACGTGTATACGCGGCTTCAGTTCATGAAACTCGCATATGAAAAGTGAAATAATGAAAATTTCACAGCTCCATTTTCTCCTTTATTTATACATTCTGGACCTGTCTTCCGTTGTCACATTAGATGCATTGTTAGAAATAAACACAACCAGAATTACCAAACCAATAATGGGAATCACCATATATTGCTCCCCCTGTGATGATACATTACTTATTCCTATAATGTATCTCACATCACTCCTGCAGTCATTATGAGAAGTAAACTTTAGAAGTGGTGGACTACAGTAGTGTCAATATTCCCTATGTTTTTGACCAGTCCTCCTTCTTTTTCCAGCTTTGCTTGAAATTTCTTATTGTGTGCTGGAAATTATCCAATTTCTTAGATCTATTCATCCTGCATTCTTTTTCTACATGTCCATACTTGTTACAAGCATAACATCTTGTGTGACCAGAAAAGTAAGCATAGGGATCATAATGTGTTTTTCTATTATTTCTTCTATTTCAATCAGCTGCTTTATGACCAAACTTGCTGCATGAAAAACAATTTCCCTTAAATAAACCTGAGTACCTTTCTGTTTAGAATCTGTTTGTTTGACTGAAAAAATATGCTTCTGCAATTGCCTACAACATGCCCATAATTATGACATTTAAAGCATTCAACATTATTTATCAAAGGAGAGAATCGATTGATGATTCTATAGTTAGGACAGAATGATTTCTTTTGAGAGTTCATGATTATCAGTTGACCTTTTGTTTCTTTCAACACTTTAGGTTTTGCATTGATATCCTTTGAATCTTTAGCACTTTCTTGTGAATTAGATTCTCCTTTAATAGTTTCATCAAAACCAAGACCAAATTTAACATAAGGAGACCTTTGACTACAAAGAATATTGTCCAAAATCTTAGTACCATCTTGAAACCTCAAGAGTTTATCTTTTTATTCTAATTTACCTTTTAAAATGTTTACCTCAACCTCCAATATTTGGCATTTCTTCTTCATGCTTTCTTCAACCCTTCTTCCTTCTTCTACTTGATCATTCAATTTTAAAATCTCTTCTTTCAACCCATTTTCTTATTCTTCAAAAGTTTGTAAAAGTTCTTCATTCTTCTTATTTGATTTTTCAAGATCTGTTTTGAGAGAGATGATTTCTGCTTCAAGTCTTTCACTTCGATTGGTTACTTTATCCTGCAGTATTGGATACATTTCTGTCTATCCATTCATTCTAGAGATCATATCTTTGTAGATAGATTCCTTCTTTTTAAATTGATCTTCAACATTGATCTTGAGATTTGCTTCTAGACCCATACTGTTACTTTCACTATAATTTTCACTATCTTCACCATTGCTTGCATAAGGAATTGAATCACAAGAACAAGAATTAATACCTTTTGCATCATCTTCATTTTCTGCCGTACACGATTTCTGAGATATCTTATTTCCTTGAGTAGCCCTCTTCTTTTGCTTCCTTCCCATTGTGACGGATCTCCTTCAAGCGATCAAGCTTCTGCAGAAGGACCTGATCTGATACCAATTTTTGGGAAATATACTGAGAGGGGGGGGGGGGTGAATCAGTATTTAGAGCTGACTGAAAACTATTTACTTTTTCTTTCTCTTAAAACCATACACTACTTTACTGAACCCAACTCGCGTATCCACGCAGATATCCTTAAGGAAACTTGCATATGTCCAGAGATCTTATTATGTATTTAACTCTTTACTTAGATCATTGCATCATTCATTCATAAGATTTTTAACGCGTAGTAAGAATGTGCAGTAACAACAGAATAAACCATCACAAATAAGAAACACACATGAACACCAATATTTAAGGTGGAAACACAACTCGGGAGAAAACCACTGCTGTCATCTCTGTCTTCAATTATTATAAAGAAAAATTCTTATAATTTTGTACTGATGCACACTCATACCAGCACGCAGGCACCCACCTACAGAAGGCTGCAACCTTCTCTCGTTCTCCAGCCACTACTGGAAGGAAGCTCCAACCCCCTGATCTCGTTTACCAGCCTCTCCTGGAAGGGAGCTACTACCCCCTGCTCTCGTTTACCAGCCTCTCCTTGAAGGGAGCTACTACCCCCTGCTCTTGTTTACCAGCTACCACTGGAAGGGAGATACAACCCCCTCACTTAAGGCTTCGACCCTCAGCACCACCATGGACCATGTTTCACCAAATTTTCATACTGGATCCAATAGCGTCCACACAACACAACTTGTAGGCCTCTTTTCATCAGATTTTTAGACTGGACTGACTCCAAACTTTTAAGCTCAAAGATCATAAAACTAAAACTTATAACTCCATCAATTCATTCATTGAATCATAAACCAATCAACGAACAACTGATCTTTAATCATAATCAACTAGCAACATAATCAACATTCAAACAACCCAGATCTGTATGAATACATCATTGACAGATAGTAGTAAAACAACAAAACAGATCAGACATTTCATTCCACACACTTCAGCAAAACCCTAGATTCCATACGTGCTTTTACTTCACTGAACCTACGTATATATGCGCTTTCACAGAGACAAACCTGTGTATGGATCTGCAACTATTTCAGAACTAACCTTTGATTTCATACGTGCTTTTTCTGAAACGAACCTGCATATATACGTGCTGTCACTGAGATGAACATACGTATAGATCTGTAACATTTCAGAACTATGTAGCTCTTCAAAATAGATAACTCAGATCTCACCCTTTACTTCAGGAAAGATTCACCAGATCACAGATCTAAACATTCCATAAACAGATCTAGAAAATACATAGTCATTTCAGATCTAGAGATCCCTCTTCATCATTTTCTTCATAGGTGCATTATTAATTTAGATCAATCAATAAAATGTTACCCATTCCATCTAGATATACTTTAGAGTGAAGTATTCATTAAAACCCAGACCTATGCACACCTTGCACTATGATCCTCTTCTCCTTATATAGTTTTAGCCTTTATCAATACCATGAGTCAAAACCACTTAACCGCTGATGGTATTCCTGGATGGGATCAAATAGATAATCCAACGCTCAATAATGTGGACCAATACCATGTTCATGTCCCCTGGTTTTATAAATTTAGAGCGCAAATAGGCATACGCTACTTCATACGTACTTTTACGCGTACATACGCTACTTTGCCTTTACAAACCCACGTATGCTTTGTGACATATCTTATTCATCACTACTCTGGCACTTACTGGAATTTATTTCTTTGTTACTTCTGAACTTCTTTGTAGATAAATCAGATTTACATCATTAACGAATAGGTTTCTATCCAAAGACAACTCATCAAGTCAGTTTGCATCAAGGATAACTTCATCAAGTAGATTGCCATCAAGGACAACACATTGCATCATATTTCCAACAATCTCCCCCTTTGGACTTGATGGGAACCATGATGGTGTTTGATACTGACATTACCATTATTCAAACACCATAATACATAATATTCTCCCCCTTTGACATCAAGGGAAAAGAGCGGATCAAAACCAACACAAGGTTTTTCTTCCCTTGTATAAGGATGAGCTCTGTAGATCTGATGTGCACTGAAGTTACCATGCTCCCCCTGAGTTCACGTTGAATCTTCAAACATATTTTTCAATGAAATACATGACTCTATGACCTTTCCTATCACCAAGGACTCATACTTACATCAATGATCCAACTAAGTGGGTTTACACAGTTTGGCTCAACTACCCAACCAAGTGGGTTTACAAATTTGAAGAAGTCCTTACATGACTGAATATAAAATTTTACATCATAGGTCTCAACATAACCTTTTCATCAAATTACAAATATGACTTTTTATAACCAATACCTAAAAGACCTTAAGAAAGAGATCATATTTCATAACCATCATAATGCCAACAATGCATTACTATCAGCAAGGCTAATGCTCCCCCTGAAACTGTGCTCCTGTCCTTGAGCTGACTCACTGTTTTTCTTATAAAAAAAAATACGCTTCTGTCTCCAACGGAACTCACATGTATACGCGGCTTTAGTTCATGAAACCCGTGTATGAAAAGTGAAATACTGAAAATTTCACAGCTCCATTTTCTCCTAGATTTATACATTCTGTACCTGTCTTCTGTTGTCACATTAGATGCACTGTTAGAAATAAACACAACCAGAATTACCAAACCAATAATGGGAATCACCATATATTGCTCCCCCTGTGATGATACATTATTGATTCCTATAATGTATCTCACGTCACTCCTACAGTCATTATGAGAAGTAAACTTTAGAAGTGGTGGACCGCAGTAGTGTCAATATTCCCTACGTTTTTGACCGATCCTCCTTCTTTTTCTAGCTTTTCTTGAGACTTCTTATTGTGTGTTGGAAATTATCCAATTTCTCAGATCTATTCATTCTGCATTCTTTTTCTACATGTCCATACTTGTTACAAGCATAACATATTGTGTGACCAGAAAATTAAGCATAGGGATCATAATGTGTTTTTCTATTCGTTCTTCTATTGCAATTAGCTGCTTTATGACCAAACTTGCTGCATGAAAAACAATATCCCTTAAAGAAACCTGAGTACCTTTCTATGTAGAAAATATTTGTTTGTGACTGAAACAATCTGCTTCTGCAATTGCCTGCAACATGCCCATAATTATGACATTTAAAGCATTCAACATTATTTATCAAAGGAGAGAATCGATTGATGCTTCTATAGTTAGGAGGGAATGATTTCTTTTGAGAGTTCATGATTTTCGGTTGACCTTTTGTTTCTTTCAACACTTCAAGTTTTGCATTGATATCCTTTGAATCTTTAGCACTTTCTTGTGAACTAGATTCTCCTTTAACAGTTTCATGAAAGCCAAGACCAAATTTAACATAAGAAGAACTTTGACTACTAAGAATAATGTCCAGAATCTTAGTACTATCTTGAAACCTCAAGAGTTTGTCTTTTTCTTCTAATTTACCTTTTAAAATTTTTACCTCAACCTCCAATATTTGGCATTTCTTCTTCATACTTTCTTCAACACTTCTTCCTTCTTCTACTTGATCATTCAATTTTAAAATCTCTTCTTTCAACGCATTTTCTTGTTCTTCAAAAATTTGTAAAAGTTCTTCATTCTTCTTATTTGATTTTTCCAGATCTGTTTTGAGAGAGATGATTTTTTCTTCAAGTCTTTCACTTCGATTGGTTACTTTATCCTGCATTCTTTGATACATTTCTATATGTCCATTCATTCTAGAGATCATATCTTTGTAGATAGATTCCTTATTTTTAAATTGATCTTCAACATTGATCTTGAGATTTGCTTCTAGACCCATACTGTTACTTTCACTATCATTTTCACTATCTTCATCATTGCTTGCATAAGGAAGTGAATCACAAGAATAAGTATTAATACCTTTTGCGTCATCTTCATTTTCTGCCGTACACGATTTCTGAGATATCTTCTTTCCTTGAGTAGCCCTCTTCTTTTGCTTCCTTCCCATTGTGACGGATCTCCTTCAAGCGATCAAGCTTCTGTAGAAGGACCTGCTCTGATACCAATTGTTGGGAAAAATATTGAGAGGGGGGGGGGGGTGAATTAGTATTTAGAGCTGACTAAAAAATATTTACTTTTTCTTTCTCTTAAAACCATACGCTACTTTACTGAACCCAACTCGCGTATACACGTGGATATCCTTAAGAAAACTTGCGTATGTCCAGAGACCTTATTATGCATTTAATTCCTTACTTAGATCATTGCATCATTATTTCATCAGATGTTTATTAAGGAGTAAGCATGTTCATTAATAACAGAATAAATCATCACACATAAGCAACACAC
This sequence comes from Pinus albicaulis, assembly GCA_034641835.2. NCBI lineage: Eukaryota > Viridiplantae > Streptophyta > Pinopsida > Pinales > Pinaceae > Pinus > Pinus albicaulis. The sequence goes on along the minus strand of JAXQQM020082718.1, from coordinate 18,597 downwards.
ATGAACACCAGTATTTAGGGTGGAAACCCAATTCGGGAGAAAACCACCACTGCTGTCGTCTTTGTCTTCAATATTTATTACAAAGAAAACTTCTTACAATTTTGTACTAGCACAGACTCATACCAGCATGCAGGCACCCACCTGCAGAAGGCTGGAACCTTTTCTCGTTCTCCAACCACTACTGGAAGGGAGGTCCAACCCCCTAATCTCGTTTACCAGCCTCTCCTGGAAGGGAGCTACTACCCCCTTCTCTCGTTTACCAGCCTCTCTAGGAAGGGAGCTACTACCCCCTTCTCTCGTTTACCAAATACCATTGGAAGGGAGCTACAACCCCCTCACTGAAGGCTTCAACTCTCAGCACCACCATGGGCCACGTTTCATCAAATTTTCATACTGGATCCAATAGCTTCCACACAACACAACTTGTAGGCCTCTTTTCATCAGATTTTCAGACTGGACCCACTCCACACTTTTAATCTCAAATATCATCAAACTGAAACTTATAACTCCATCAATTCATTCATTGAATCATCAACCAATCAACCAACAACTGATCTTTAATCATAATCAACTAGTAGCATAATCAGCATTCAAACAACCCAGATCTGTATGAATACATCATTGACAGATAGCAGTAAAACAAAAAAATAGATCAGACATTTCATTCCACATACTTTAAAAAAACCCTATATTCCATATGCACTTTTACTTCATTGAACCTGCATATATACGCGCTTTCACAGAGACAAAGCTGCGTATAGATCTGCAACTATTTCAAAACTGACCTTTGATTTCATACGTGCTTTTGCTAAAACGAACCTGCGTATATACGTGCTTTCGCTGAGATGAACATGCGTATAGATCTGTAACATTTCAGAACTATGTAGCTCTTCAGAACAGATAACTCAGATCTCACCCTTTACTTCAGCAAATATTCGCCAGATCACTGATCTAAACATTCCATAAACAGATCTAGAAAATACGTAGTCATTTCAGTTCTAGAGATCCCTCTTCATAATTTTCTTCATAGGTGCATTATTAATTCATATCAATCAATAAAATATTACCCATTCCATCCAGATATACTTCAGAGTGAAGTATTCATTAAAAACCAGACCTATGCACACCTTGCACTATGATCCTCTTCTCCTTATATAGTTTTAGCCTTTATCAATACCATGAGTCAAAACCACTTAACTGCTGATGGTATGTTAGCCCAAGAAATTTCTTACCGGTTGATAGAAAGAGGAATGTCAAGATGTTTAAAGAATGCCAAGAAATTGATGTGGCCTAACTTCCCCTTTCATTGTGTAAATTACACTCTGAATGATTTCGAACATACTGAGAAGGAAGTCATTAAAATAAGAGATCTTAAGCTTGCAACTGTCCCAGGGAGACAGTATGATCCAAATAAAGTAGCTTTCGATTTCACAACTTTGGTTCAAATTGCTAGGTTTGAGCATGAACCCAATGAATTTGATGATTTATTTGTCTCTATTGAGAAATTTTCCCAAGTTTATAACTTGGCTAAATCCAAGTTTCAAGTGGAGGGTATGAACAAATTTTTGCAGTTTAGAAGTCATAGATTGCTAAAAGCTCCCCTTGAGCAGCTGAGGATTCCTTTGCAAGAAGCTGAAAGTATAGAAACAGAAAAGGAAGACACAGCTATTAAGATAGAAAAATAAGTGTCTACCAACAAAGATGATATGCATACTGAGAAGGAAAATACAGCTTGCAAACTTGATGTTCATATAGAGAAGGAAAATACAGGTACCAAGACCGATATGCAGTCTGAGGAAAGAAATACAGGTGAAAAACCCAATGATCAACTTGAAAGAGAAACAACCATGGAAAGAGTGGTAAATTCTACTGAAATTATTGTTACTGCCCAATTACTAAGAAAATATGAGCAATTTGAACAACAAATTGGAGGACAACATAATCCTCAAATTGATAGTTTGAATAATCAAGATATGGAGATTATCCCTGAACATCCATCAAAAGAAATTGTGTTGAAAGTTGAAGAAATCCCTCCTTTGGATATCTTTTATAGTCCTAAGCATAGGCCTGTTGTCAGGAAACAAAGGAAAATAAGGAGAATAGATCAGAAATCACTTTCATCCCCACAGGTTGAATTCATGAATATTTTCTGGAAGAATACTGAGGTAGATCCTTCAGAGGATCTTACCAAACTATCACAATATGTAGGTGCTTACAGTGCAGCCACTATAGATAAAGCTCCTAAAGTCAATCAAAAGATAAAAAAAAAGGACTCACAGATAGAAATGCTAGAAGAAAAGACATCTAATGATCAGCAAAAGATAATGTAGTTGGAGCAGTAGTTATCAGAAGAAAAACTCAGAGCCAAACAACTGGAAGAAAAACTGAGTATAGAAAAGAAAAAGCTTGATCAACAAGCTTTGAATAAACAACAACAGTTTTCCCAAGAAGTGTCCAAGTTACAAACCCTGTTGCAAAATGAGAAAAATGCCAAAGCAGAGCAAGGAAAAACATTTCAAGCAAGATTGGATAAATTTAAGGATTATCCTAAAATTGACAAATTTAAAACTGAAGCTCTAGAAACAAATAAGCTATTTTCTCAACAATTAGATGATCTCTATCAAAATATTGCACAAGTATAAACTTTATGTGAAATAACATCTTCCCTTATTGATGTATAAGTCAGCCTCAGACTTGAATTTGAAAATGCAGATGACAAGATATCAAAGTTTCTTTCATGGAAAAACTCAGAAGAAGGAAAGAATGCAAATCTTCCCAAGATCGAAGAAAGACATAAAGAAATTCTATTTGCTGAATGGAAAAAATAGTTGATTAAAGAATAACAAGCTACATCAAGGGCCAGAGCTATGACGAAAAATCTAACACAATTAGTTAATGATATCTTATATGTTATTAATTTAATTTCAGATTGTATTCCAGGTAAATTACCAAAGGTAAAAGAAGCTGATACCAGGTGGAAGTAGAAATTTATCAAAAAGAATCAGAAAATCAGAAAAATTAAGGATATTATGTGGGATATCATATGGACATACTTAATTAAACCACACAGTAAAAAAATTACAATCAAATTCCTTTCAAATGCCATCAATTGCATCATTCCAGAGTTATCCGATGCCATGTACACTGGTCAGTTGCATTTGAGGCTGAGTCATCCAACCGAAATCAAGGATATACTCAAAATATGCCATCTCAGCACACTGAATACAGGATAAAATCAATGAATCTATTTTATTTATATATCGCAAGTCTTTTTTAGGATCTTCGATGATATTTTCTAGCATAGGTTATAGATAATCTGTTTTGTTAATTTCTTATTTAAACTCCTTTCATGCATTTAGAAAGGGATCTGGAATTTGTAATAATTTTTACTTGGATGATACATTTTTATACTCCATTGATAATCTTATTTTTTTATAAAGGATCACATCCTGTGATTTATGGTGAATTACTTTTAAGAATTGCATTTCTGTACCTTGGAGGTTGTTTTAAGTTAAAGCATATGATCTAGATATTGAGGTTCATCACGAAATCTTAATGAATCTGGTTTTTTTATCGATTTACTGTTATTTTCTTTATGTTATGAATTATTCTCTTTGAAATTTGCTATCATTTATATATGCTTGTCTTTTACAAATATTTTTGTGTCATATCATTTCTGAAGATGTAGAAATATTCATCTATTATAGTATATGCAAATGATATATAGAATTATGAATGCGATGTGTTATTCTAACTCTGTTTAAATTCTTAAACAGAGTTATCATTATATGATATTGCATCTTTCTGTTGAATAATAATACATTTTCATGGTTATTTGTTTAGCTGAAATCATCTTTAAGTCGTATTCATATTTAATGCCCGGGTTAGTTTTAGAATTATTTGCAAGTTATAGTTTAAATTAGATAGATTATATCAGTCAGTTAGTTCCATTATTCACCTACACAAACACTTCATTACCAATCCATTCACTATTAGGAAACTTGTCCTATAAATCCAATCGGAGCCACCACACCAAACGGAAAAGGAGTTTTCCTAAGGTCCCGACTGGGTGGTTTTCCCCGATGTTTGAAGTAGCGATTTTCGAGGCGTCAACAGTAGGCCACAAGTAAAACCTGTAAACCCCACCAAATTAATAGGGAGTTTATTATTTTTTAATATTTTAAATTGTATACGTGGGTCAGATATGAGTTGACCCACATCTACACGCATAAAATTCCAGGCAGAGTCATGTATGGAATTCAAAATAATGTTTTTTAAGAAGTTAACCAAGTCTAAATGGAAGTGGCTCCCCAAGGCCAATGTATAAGTCATGAAGTATATATAGGTGATAAATGATGCTATAAAAAATGCACCCTAATATATGAGGTCATATGGGGTACATGATGGCCAAAATGTGTTATGTGCATAAGAAAGAATCTTGCGAGGACTAGAGAGGACTTCACGAGATTTCAGCCTACCAAAAACCAGTGAAAGAAATCAGAAATAAGGCTCATGTATGAGGTGAGAATACACATGCTCAACAAAAGAAAATAATGTTTGCATATCAAGTATGGAGTGGATCCGATATGTATACAAGTATAACTGAACTGTAAAGTACATAGTGAATCATTTGATCACTACACGAAAGTACATATCAAAATCATGTCCAAGTATCACATATAAAATATTGATCAATGATGTTGCAAAGGTATATGATTACTAAAGTCACAACTGAATCTCTAAATAGTAAATCATAAGTGGTGGAAAAAATGGTATTGCACGCAACTCAGGTGCCAACAAATAGGATGTTGTTGTGATGAACTGCAACATATAGGGGTGGATGGTGTCACTAACAGAAAACTAAAGGAGTTGTCAAAGTTAACCAAAGCATGCTAATGCAAACTCGAGGTCTTCACCGATCTCTATGGTACAATTATACACAATGGGAATAAATGAGCTGAGGTCGACCATGTGAGGAATCGTTTGATTACCGGTCATTGCTGTATACCATTAAATAATGCGAGAGAAATCACCGATAATGATGATGAGAGTTAATGTGCCCTAGTAAAATCTAACAAGTGCTAATAAATGAGTTGAAGTCGAACAATTAAGATAATCTACCAATCAGGAGACATTGATGTATTCTCACTGTTGATGGCGAAGGAATCTACCACTGATGACTACAAACCCTAAGGTACTGAAAAAATGACTCTAGACCTTATTCCTAGAGCAATGAGTCAGAGTCGATTGGAAAATATCTGCCGGAAGGAAGGAATTAAGTCATCCCACATCAATCCAGTGTGAGTGTAACCCGCAGGCCAAAATCTGGAAGGAACTGGATGAAGAAAAGTGAAGTGACCAACCCAAAGCACATTTTTGACATGCACGAAATGTAGCTATCACACAACAGAAACCGCATGAACCAACCAATAATGAAAGTTGGCAAAGTGGCAAGGAATCCACCGATAGGGTCAAATGGAAACCAAGGCACTGCACGAATCTCAGGTGTGATAATGTAAGCTAAAGTCGAACACAAGGGACTCAGTCAAAGACCCATGGTGTTGATCAAATGCTGAGCACAAGGTCACATATCAATGATGTAAATAGGACTAGGGTGTGGCTCTAGGTTTACTCTCAGAGAATTTTTTTGAAGTCAATAAGAGACAAACCCATCGGCAAGAAGTCAATGGAGGCCTTATCAAACCAACACGAGCAAAGGACCAAATAGTTGATGTGATAGAACAATACTTTAATAGACCAGGATGGTCAACTAAAAAATGAGTCAAGAGACACTCAAGAAAGGGTGACTCAAGTTTACTTCCCTTGAAGAAAAGCACGACTCATTTGACTATGGCAGCATATGATAACTTTGTATAAGTTTATCTTGCAAGAGGCATGAAAAATCCCTCTATGTGATTGGAAGAGATAACCAACCGGGGGATTAATGGCTCAATAACAAGGTTACGGCTTCTCCTAAGTCAAAACTAAACCCATACAAAAATGGAGAAAAGACTTAGATTTTTTTGTCCTTTGTTCAAGGGTGACACAAATGACTCTTTAGCTACCATAAAATGTGGAAGCAAAGCCCCGTTCCCACTCTTTTTGGAATATTTGATTTTTTTGGTCTTTTTCATATTTAAATCCTGAAAAAAAAAAGAATAAAGGAATGCCTATAGTCCAATGGATAAATGGAGTGTTGATAAACAAATGCACAAGTTCTTGGGATAGGAACAATCCTATGCTCAATGCAAGGTGGCAAAAATTGGTAAGTGACACTCATAGGAATGTTTCATCCATGGGAAAACATGTCAAGTTGCGAAGGCTAAGTGATTGCATGGTTGATATTGTAGAAAGACATGGTCAAAATATGGCTTAAACAAGAGTCCAAATGAGGCCTGCTAAAGGCCAAGATATACAAATGGTCAATATGTAATGCACTAAAACAACTGAACAAAAAAATGGGAGCCTCTAGGGTATAAGGAAAGAAAAATATAGTGAAGAAGAAGAAGAATGAAGCTTCAATGCATAAGTCATGGTGGGACTAAAAAGGACTCTCGAGCCTACACAATTTGGAGCATGGGCAACATATGATAGTGAGGATCTAACTAAGAAGCACATGTAAAGGATGTCTCTACCATCATATCCTAATTTATAAGTCAACGATTGAAATTGTTTTAATAATAATAACATGATGGGGTCAACCCGATGGCAAGATTTCAGTATGGAGGCTAGTATGAATAAGTGCAACGAAAAGTGAATTCCCTAACCTATATGCCAGTTCCGAACAAAAATACCTTCCATGATAGGTCAACGGTCATGGAATTGAAGCATAAATGGAATCATCTTGAAATCACCAGAATGGACCTGAAAACAACCTATCTGAGCACTTACAAGCCAAAAGGTTAAAAATTCATGAAAATTTTCAAAAAGTGAACACAAAAGAAATTTGTTCATTTTTTTTGAATTTGGGGCATAAATAGGCCTTTTGGATTCACATTTGGTCATTTGTATTGTGAAGAAGTTGTGAAACTGCTATGGATCAAAAAATCCCCTTCTTGGAAATGGAGCAATTACCCACCGAATCGATCCAAATATTTTAGGTAAGCCTCATACTTAGATTAGTCATTAATTTCTTTATCAATTCAAGAAAACTTTTAAGATTTTTACCATAGAATTTATGTTTTTTTCTAAAACCCTTTGTGTATACGTGGGTTCAGAATTATGAACTTGCGTATAGACACGACTGTGTATGAATGAACTCGCGTATGCACAGAGCGAAATTTTAAAATGAAATTCTAAATGGATTTTGAATGAAATGATGTAGGATGACTATTAGTTGGAGGGAAAGAGAGAATATAACTATTGATAATGAGGTCATGGAAGACCAGTTATCCTTGTATATAGTCTGGGGATGTGGATTACTGAAATTCTTCAAAATTCCAAACATGAAAACGAACACAAGATTGCTCGAAATGCTTGTACATTATTGGGACCCAGATGAGGACTGTTTCATGATATATCACATGCCACTAAGGATTGAAATCAAGGACATTTACTTCATAACCGTACTCTCTCAAAGAGGGGAACCAGTAAATCTGCAGGGCAAGCCCACAGGAGGGTTAAATGTAAAATATTATATTCGAATTTACTGTGTTGAGGGTACTCAGAAGGTCGGGACACAGATACCAAATATATATGTTCAAGATTTGCACATGAAGATACTTCTTTTCACCTTTGTGAGGGTAGCCGGATCGACTTCCTTACACCAGGTTTCACGAGGAAGCATGAATCTGGTAGTGGATTGCTCGACTACATTATATGATTGGTGCACAGCCTTATTGACAAACTTGAAGAAACAACTGACTTCGATCTAGAAGAATAAGACAAATAATTTTGGTTATGGGACCATCCTATGCACATTCTTCTTCGAGACGATTTCAGGGCTTCGCCCCAATATTATCTCTACCATTAGCAACACTCGTGATCCATAGATAGCTATATGGGAAGATCTGATGAAGGGGATGGGGGATGGTGAGGTCCTCAAGACTACCTGGGATGATGATTTCTTCCTTTGGTGGGGAGAAAAAGTCATCGTAGTAGAGGATTGTCCCTATGCTGGCATGGATTTTAGGGGAGATCCAGATTTGACCCTTCCACCCATTGCAACATGGGGGGCGACTGGTAAGATCACACAATGATTTTTTGGTCATATGATTTTTATTTTTTTCAAATGATATGAAAATGAAAAAAAAAATGTTATGAAAATTTGACTTATGAATTTATGGATCATGTTGCAAACTTCAGACCAGTGAGACCTAAGGGCTTCCCAAGGCACAGGCGCTGCAAAAGAGAAGCTGAGGATTCCGCAAAAGACCCAGGGAGGCACTCCATGCTATACAAAGAAAATTGGAGGGGTTGACTCACCAAGTCCCTATGGCATCCATAAAGGAACTCCCAAAGGCTATACAGAGACGTATGATTCGAGTACCATGCGATTGGGTGTGGTTGTTCCGCCATGTGGCGACAACTATAGTGTTCTTCCATAAAACCTACCTTGGGTAGGTCCCACAGGGATATATTTTGTTTATCAGATGATTGTAATATGTTTTGATGATGAACATGATTGGGCATAAACCCTAATTTTGTATATATATATATATATATATATATGAAGCAATTGTCCCATATGTACAATGATGACTGATGTTTTTGATATTTTAATGTATTGAATGATTAATATTCCAATCATTTTCCTAATTGGCTAATGAATTTGCAAACGAATTTTCTGAATGAGGAATGTAAATGAATGTAACATAATGAAATGAAAATAAACGTACTTTCAGATTAATCACATCATTAGGATTAGGTCGATGTTTCGAACCAACTAATGTGGTTCATCCTCAGGAAAATGTGGAGAGACTAATCAATATGAATGAATAAATAGTCGAGATTGACCATTGCCCAAAAATAGCGGTTGAGAACTAGTTGTTAAGAACTAGCCATTAGAAATTTAATTAGCTAGTTAAAAATATAAATTAATTAATTAAATAAATTTATTTAATTAAATAAAATTTTATTAATTTTTTTATTAAAATGGGTTTATAAATTATTATGAATAGGTAATACGGAGGGGTATATTTTTTAATTTAATAAATAAAATAAAATAAAATTAATTAATTAATTATGTAGATAAAAATAAAATAGATCAATAAATTAATTAAATAATATATAACCAAAAAATATAAAAATAATAAATAAGCAGAGTTACCTAAGAAGGAACTAGGGAGGAGCAAAAATTTTCATAAATAAATAAATAAATAGCTAAATAAATAAGTAAATCAAAATTAATTAATTAAATATAATTTTATTAAAAATAATGTTATTAAAATAAATATAATAGGTAATAGGGGGTAACAAATTTCAATTTAATAAATAAAATAAAATTAATTAATTAATTAAAAATAAATCAATAATTTAAAAATAAAAATAGAATAAAACAAAAAAAATTTAAACAAAATTTACCTATCGAGACCTAGGGTCCAACTCTTAATTTCTAACCATCATCACGGTTGAGATTCTTAGCATGTCGTTCAATTTAGATGTCCTCCCTTAATTTCCTAGGGTGGAAGTGATATACCCTGGCAACAACTTTAGAGTCTTCAATAAAAGCATGGTGGCAGGAATTTCCACATTTTCAGCAAGAGCTTAGGTATGAGACTGATTATATCTAATATCCGTAACATGTTCCTGGAGTCTCTGCCTAATGGATCGACCTGTTTCTCCTATATAGGGAGTTTCACAAGAACAAGGAATCAAGTATTTCCAGGAAATGTTGCATCTACACTATTTATTCATTGAGATCGATTAGTCTCTCCACCTTGTCCTGAGGATGAACCATGTTAGCTGGTTCGAAACTTCGACCTAATCCTAATGATGTGATTAATCCGAACGCACTTTTATCTACATTATAGATCACAAAAGTCTTAGATCTAACATTATTACCCTACACAGAAGGTAAATGTCTGATAAGGCTTGTCAGTTTGAGCGAGCCCGAGCACAAGTGACTAAGAAGAAATCTAATCTCACGTTTCTTAAAAGATGTAGGGATACATCATTGATTCTGTTTTTTTCCTGTGTTTCCCACCCTCTAAATTTCTCTAAAAACAGGATTATTTTTCTTAAAGTTAGTCTCGCTTTGGTCAGGCCAGAGATTGGTAAGCCCCTCCATAGTTCCTTCTTAGGTAACTCTATTTATTTATTATTTTTATATTTTTTAGTTACATATTATTTAATTAATTTATTGATTTATTTTATTTTTATCTAAATAATTAATTAATTTATTTTATTTTATTTTATTTATTAAATTAAATTTTTTACCCCTCCCTATTGCTTATTCATAATAGTTTATAAACCCATTTTAATAAAAAAAATTAATTAAATTTTATTTAATTAATTAATTTATATTTTTAACTAACTAACTAACTTTCTAACGACTAGTTCTTAATAGCTAGTTCTCAAAGGCTATTTCCAGGCAATGATGCATCTCCACTATTGATTAATTGAGGTCGATTAGTCTCTTGACCTTCTCCTGAGGATGAACCACATTAGCTGGTTCAAAACATCGAACTAATATTAATGATGTTATTAATCCGAAAGTACTTTTATCTACATTATGGATCACAAAAGTCCTAGATCTAAGATAATGAAATGAACGTTGCAAAAAACGCACTCTCAGAAATAACCGATGTAAAAATGGGTCTCTAACATGATAGGTGTTATTTAATTGTGAAACCACCAATTGTGAATCCAAGTATACTACTAACGAATCAACACCAACAGATATTTCCTCCGAAAGTAGTTTGACCACTGCAGTGTACTCTGCCATAGTATTCGTAGTAGGACCAATGCATACACCCCTTGATACTAGCAACTAAACGAATGGATAGTAATCTACCCAAGCCGCAGAAGCAAGAATCCGGGTATGTTGACTAGCACCATCAACAAAGCCAAAATGACATCTCATCCAAAAACACTTGTCAAATCAGATCAAAATCATCAAAGTCACATGCAAAATCAATAGACAGATATATACAAAAAATACAATATATACAAACAAAGAAAATGCTAGGAAAAATCCTAGGCATAATAATTCTTTAGATAGATCCCATTTTTGGGATCCACTAACTTTTTTCCATCGAAATCAACCAAGGCATAAGCTCCCTTCTTTAGGACCTTTTTAACATCGAAATAGCCATACCACATGGATTTGAATTTTATTACCCCTAAAGCATCCTATTCTTGAGCATAAACCAAAACAAGGTCACCTTTAGAGAAAACACTAAGTTTTACCGCCTTATCATACTCAACCTTCACTCGTTTCTTATGAGCCTCATTCATCGTAGCTGCATCTCGCCGCTGCTCATCGAGATGTTCTAGATAAACAAGACGTTCTTCGAGACTTGAAGTGTCAGGAATAATCTTGACTTCCAGCTTAAGAGAAGGAATCTTGAACTCAAGAGGAAATATTGATTCCAGCCCATAAACCAGTTGGAACAGAGTGAACCTAGTTGCAGTCTTAATAGACATCCGGTATGCCCAAAGAGCAGGATATAACATGACATACCAATTGTACCTGGCTTTATCAATTGTCCATTGAAGGATAACCTTTAAGGACTTGTTTGCGGCTTCAACCTACCCATTTGGCTAAGGATAATATGGAGACAATTGCTCCTGTTGAAAACCCAATTTAGTAGCTAGTTCAGCCATCATGGTGTTCTGAAAATGACTATTGCGTTAGTGTGTTTGGTGCACGTATGTACGAAATCACACCAACTTAAGGGGTGTGGTTTTACCTCTTATGTTATTGGTAACATGGAGTCAACCAAGTTGGTGGAACATGCTAGAATACAACACATACTATATAGATAAATATTGTGCATATTCAAATATGAAAATTAAACTAAAACTAAATCAAATAATAGAAAATATCTAAATAGAGTCAAACAATTTCAATAATCCAAAAAATGATGCTGACATCCCCTCTTCTTGAGTGCTGGTAGGAAATGAGGATGAAACTTTAACCCACTTTCCAAGGGGTCATTAGAACTAGGGGTTCTAAGTCCCAATGCAAGGATGTCTTTACTTCCGAGCTGCCTTGGCACAAAGTCTCCCTCTCTCTACTATGGTGGACTGGAGTTATTTAATGGCAAACAGCTGAGTCCCCTGTATCTCTACCCAAGACCACACACTGTTGGTATTCCCTAGGGAAATTCTGGCCATCATAACAATGTGCTCTCCTATTTCTCATCTCTTGGTGGCCCTTTATAGGAGAATTCAAATCCTTCTTGCCTCTCTTGGTACATTATGGATAGTGACCCAAGAGAGGAGGGCGATTCCATTGTGTGCCACATTTATTCCATTGTGTCCTCCCTTGATGTCCTAAGGAGGCTTAGGTGGTTGTCCTTAGGCGACTTCAAGTGTGGGATCAATGTCTTTGAGTGTGCCTTGTGGTCCTAGAAAGTAACTTCTACCACTCCCAGGATTGCGCGATTTTTGGGTCAAAAGGCGTGGAAAGGTGCATTTATCAAAGGATTTTGCGCGCAAAGCCACATTTTACTAGTACTTCTTGTATGAAATTTTATTTTTCCATAGAACCTTAGATATTTTTAAATAGTTTCATATTCTCTAATGTCTCTCAGCCCTGTAAATCCTTCTATCTGCCATTAAATAATATCACCTTTGCTTGTACGATTTTCCAGTGATAACAGTTGCCCCCTAATGTGTGACGTCTAGGAAGAACTGTATAGCTGAAATACATTATAGTTCCTTTTCTCTATACTGTGTGTAGAGAAGGAGAGAGACCTATGTTGGCCCCCTGTAATTTATGAGAGTGGAAAGAATAAATGCTACAGGGGCCACATCAGAACCACTTTAGAATCCTAGGATCTAGCCTTCCTGGATTCAGAGAGGGATCTCCCTATTAGTGTCTTTGAATGATATATATTTATGATTAATTATGATATTAGGCTAGTTATGAAGCTCAAAGGAACTTGTTTGTTTTATTTATTGGTTCAGATGAATATCAGAAAAGGAAAAGGTCACTAGAAGGGCGAAGGTGAGAGTAGGTGAAAAATGTTTTAGCTGATAAGATAGGTCAAGAGACAGTATCAATCCATTGGGATATGGAGTCACAAAAGGATTTAATTGTACAACAACTCTACAAGGGTTTACATGGGGCAAGTCATCTATATCAAAGGATCTCCTTAGATTTATTTTTCGCATGAAACATCAAAGTGTTGTGAAAGAAGAAAAGTTAACAACCAATTAAGAATCTATTAACTACACTAAACAAGAAACGCCTTTCGAAGTAACTGTTTGAATTAAGCCAAAGGATAGGGCATACCATAGACTTCTTTGGACAAAATTTTACTAAAGAACACTTTTCAGACAACAATCTAGTAATCTAAAAGACTAGTTTCAGAAAGGAGAAAACATATAAGAAAATGAAGGCCGTCCTAAGATTAGGTAAGAACTTTGAATCTATCCCGCTTTTGGCATACTCTAAAGGGAAACTTTCAAAACAACTATTAAAGACGTGACTAGAGGATAGGGCTAACCGTAGACTTCCTTGGTTTAGACTCTACTTAGCATGTAATGAAAATATCATTCAAGAACAATGTCTCAAGTTTTACACAGCAAGACATGGGCTCACCAACATTCCTTGACTGGTTATACTCTATTGAATCATTCCCAAAAAAACTATTAGAATAAAACAAAGAGATAAGTATTTCAGATAGAAATAGGGTACTTTGCAGTAAATCCTACTCTAAATTTTCTGTTCTTTATCAGAGAAAATGGACAGCATGAAAAACATAAGGAAAAAAAAATACAGTGAGGAATAACATCACCATTAACATATAACAGGATCCCATGAATCAGCTTGTATTATTGATGTTCAAACCAGTTACATTCTTCAAGTCCAACAGGTCTTTACAACTCTAACTTCTCTTCTCAGCCTAGTATTCTTCAATTACATCACAACACTTCAATAGCTTCAAAAACTATTTACACTTGATAATAATTCATCTAACAACCAACCAACCAACCATTTACAATGTGCTCCTCCTAGAGTATTTATAGATGAATGGGGAGGTGGAGTAAAAGAAAGGGTTCTAATTTTTTCATTTAAGATAAGAGTAAATGCTTCTCGACCTTAGGGAATTTACATAACCCAAGACAAAGAATATTTGATGTTTTAACTCTATTAAATGAATTTTTTATCAACTTATGAGCTACTTAGTCACTTTTGTTGACTTTTAGGCATATTTGTAGGCTGGCAATAACTTCTGAGCTGTCTATGTAAAATATCTCTGACTCTTCATTCAATTTCTATGCTTTTGAATTAAATAGGACTGTAGGTGACATTTTTGGGTTCTGGGGGATTTAATTGCTTCACTGATCTGGCATTTGAAGTGGTCCCTTTGCTGATATTTCTTATTTTGTGGCTTTAAACACTGATTTTGGCCTTAATTGTGCTTTAAGGCCTCATTAGTCCATCTTGGATCATCTTTGACTTTAAACTGCATATTTATCTCATTAAACTACAGATTAAGCCTTTGTTCTTTAAATTTTATGCTTAACCTTTAAACTTTAATCTTCATCTTTAATCTATGATTTTCTTCACTGTTATTTTGTACATGTGGCTTTCTGCACTGAAGGGTTTCGCTGGAGTAACCAATTTTCATGGCTCATTGATTAAACATGGAGATTCAACCCTTTATGTCATTTTCTGTGATATCAGGCCTCAAAGGATCATCACCCTCGACCGTTAATCACTTTCCTTGACTGTACGATGGCTTTTTGTTTAACCACCACGAAACCTACACAAACAAGCAATAATCAAAATAAAACCTGTGTTTATATAGCTCTAACTAATTCAAAGGGTTCGGTGAGGGTGAAGATCAATGCGAAAGGAGGAGAATGCGCAAAGGATTTTTATGGCAAAAGGGCATAGAAACTAGGGTTTGAATTCGAATATGGGCGCGGAATTTAATGATAAGTGATTTTGCGGAAAACCAGGAGTGGTTTTCACGCAGGGTCGAGGTGGTTTGTGGTATTATGCGAATTGGACGCGATCTGGTCAAGAGGATGACACGTGTTCCCGTCAAAACCACCAGTTTTCAGTTTCACGCGAAAGTTGCACGATGGAGGAGTTTGGGTGAAACAAACGTGAAATGGAATGGTGACCATTTGATCTGGGCAATCTAAATCGATCGTTGTGAGTGAGCGCGACAGACAGACTTGTGCAGTCGGATGGGACCGGCAATGACGTCAGTTGTCTTGTCATTTAATGGAATGTTTAATTGGCAGGGGTAAATAGCAAGGATGAGCGATGATCGTTGGATGAAGGAGATCAACATCTCAGATTATATCGGCAGAGAGGCATTTGTAAAAGATTATCGGGAGGAAGGTTGGTGAGGCAATGGAGCGAGGACCGTTAGATCAAGGAGATCAATGGTTAGGATTTATTTAGGGGGGACCATGGTGGACGGAGGGGGGAACAAGGAGAAACCCTGTTGGGCATTGGATCATAATGAGATCAATAGTGGAGATGAAATCGGGGGCATGAATATCGGCGGAGAAAAAGGGTTTGGGAATGAGGAAATGGGAATCGCCGAAGTGTAATGGCCTATGGGAAAAAGCAAAATGTGATGGTCGTCCGATCTGGGAGCGACCAACAGTCAGGATTCCATCAGCGGAGATAAACATCGCCGGTGAAAATATAGAGAAGGCAGATGGAAACGAGGAGGAGTGAAGTCTGATGGCATGAAAAAGGGGCTTAAGGCCTACAGTTGATGGTCACAAGCCTTGGTCTTATCGTAAAAAGGGGCTAGGGGCTTAAGAAAAAAGCGCTTAAGGCCCAAAGTTAAAAGGTCAGGAAATAGGCTGAAATGGGGTTTTTTGAGGCCTTTTGAGGGGTTCCGATAAGTTAGAAAAAGGGGTTTAAAACCAAATAAAGAGGATTTATAAGGTTTTTAAGGGGATTTTGAAAATAAAGCATAAAATGAAGAAAATGGGTGACATGAAGGGAATATTTTGAAATGGAGAAATGATGAGAATTATGACTTTGAAACAATCCTTATGAACCAGCAGGGCTATTTGAAGGCTTTTTAGAGTTAAGATATTCAGTGAGATGGGTCCTTTGGAAAGGAGACACAACGAGGCTTCAAGAACTCACATATTTGCTCCAAATTTTTTTCTTGAAGCTAATAGATTTGTTTTAGCCATCATTAGTTATGAATTTTTTTTATGGATGGCTAACAATGGCTCCACTTAGGGAGGGCAGCTCCTTGGAGGTGTCAATAACCTCTGAGATAAATCTATGGAAATTAGACCAGTGCCTTTGTATTTTGCTGTACTCTAACAACCTATTTATTCTTTGATCATGCTACTTAAAAAGTTGATCAGTATTTGTATCCAAAAAATGATTTTCTCCCAAACATTCTACCTACACTGTAATGTTCCAAAATTTTCATGCAGAAAATTGGAACATTAATTTTTGCTAATTTCACATAGGTGGAGAATAAATGGGTAAGGATACCCATGAATAATGAAAATCACAATAAAATCCCTCATATTATGAGAAGGGATAGTTTTGTATTTGATTTCACACCTCCATGTGTGAAAGGGAGCTATTTTTCAAAGTGGCTAGGTCAAGTTGACCAAAGTCAAACTGTGCAGGCTATGAGGTGGAAAGCACAATGTGGCACAACGCAATAGAGAAGGAGGGAAGATTCCTTGAGAAGGAAAACCATAATGAAGTGTGGCCCCACGGAGAGGGAGCTCACAATTGTATAAGAGGAGGGCAAGACAACCATTTTTGCTCATGGATGGATTATTGATTTTCGTTTTCTTGAGAGACAAGGAGCATAATCCTGTTGTTTAGAAGAGTTGCTGGAGGAATTCATACTTAGGATTCCTTCCTCCTCATGAGAGGCCTCTTGAAAAATTTATCTTTAGCTTTCTCCACATCTTGGCTCAAGGCCAAAGCATTCTCTTCCATCACATCATTATTCTTGCAGCAAGAAGACATTGTGTTTCTGTGGTTACAGTGGAGGTTTCCACCACATCACTCTGGGGCTTGATTTGCAGAGAGAGGAGTCTCCATTTAGTGGAGATATCATTGAGGAGTCTTATTGAGCTCATTTGCAGATTTTGGCAGCAGGCCAAGCTTTCTCCCATCTTCATCAGCACAGTCCCTTACATAGACTGCGTTATTTCAGAGTTAGTTTGCAGTGGGGGTTTGCACCATCACATTGGAGGGAGAGATTTCCAGTGTCGGGATCAGCCTTGCACTCCAGAAATCCTTTGGAGGAGATTGATTCAGATTGTAGAGCAGATTCTACCATCTCCTTCTATTTTGGTTATGAGTTGCTGCAACTACCTAGCAACTCTGGCATTTTGGTATTTTCCCATTTTGGACATATAGTGTAGTCAATCCTCTTAAGGATTGTTGTATTATTGTTGTATCATTATTTTTATGGGTTGAGAGCACACTCCTCCTCATTTCTTGAGCTCTATTGCAATATCATCATATTTCATATTTGTATGCAGCAGTGTCTCCATAAGACTACGCAGTCATAGCTAGGGCAGTCTATGCAGCAATATATTTCATGCTTTCATGTACTTGTTCTTTGAGGATGATCATTCCCTCTCTTGAGTGCTCTTTCCCTCAAGATATTGTACACTTATTTTGCTACTATGAGCTAATACAATGGTTATGAGTTCTTCTATCATTTTCTGAGATTGAAGAAAGTTTGATCTTCATTATTTGTTTGCGTATTGTTGCAGCTTATCCCTTTGAGAAAGATCTTCTGAGGAAGAATTATTTACACAACTATAGGCAGAGTCTGAGAAAAGGCCAGATAGCCTCCAGTTCTCATCCTCTCTTTAGAGGTGACATAGCTGGTAAAATCCCTCTCAGTCAATCTCTGACAGAGCCTTGTTCATATTTCCGACAAAGGAGTTCTTCAGCGGTGAAAAAGATACTGATTTCCATTTCGGGACATCACAGTGGTATCAGATCATATTTCTTGGCTCAACCTATGGCCTTCAATCCCAAGAAAGAAGAAATCAAGATGATGAAGAGGATGAGCTTGTTCTCATAAGTTCTTAGAGAAAATAAGAACCTCTCCAAGGAGGAGAAGCAAGAAGAAGAGGAAGAACCTGCACTTCCTATTCTCATCAAGGAGACCAAGAAATAAGCAAGAAAAAGGCTCCATATTTTGGAGAAGAAAATAAAAGGGTTGAATCAAGGGCCAACTCTAGATTTTTCCATGAGGATTGTGAGCATGCAGCTACACACCAGGGGGTACAACGCAGTCACATGGCCAGCTTTTCCATGATAAGAAAAGAAGAAGAAGGCATACCAAAGAAGGGAACTCTTAGTGGTTTCTTACATGAGTATGAATCTCAAACTCAAACGTTTAGAGATCACATCTCTTTCCTGGAGTTTTGCAAGATCATGGTGAGGAGGAGCAAGCAACATGATGAGGATAGATTTCTTCTATCTGTCTTTGATGGTTCCTCTACTTATTC
>JAXQQM020086203.1:0-29660 GCA_034641835.2 Pinus albicaulis | reverse complement strand
ATTATAACCCACCCGGCTTTCTAGATGCAGAAGAAACGAAAAACCTTTCTATTATATTCCACCCAGGGGAGATATGATGCATTTCGGATCTCGTCGTTTCTTCTTCGCTCGGCGAGACGTTTTCTTCCGCTAGTAAGGACGGGATACTATGATTGAGAATTGCTGTTTCATTTACGCGCCCCGAACCGAACGTTGCTTTGATAGAGGGATATAGAATGAACCATTATAGATGTTCTTTTTCAATTCCAATACCAACTTCTTCCACCCACCCAGAAAGAGAGGGTTTGGTTGCTTCATCTGTCTCGCACCTAAAAAAGAAATCCTGTAGCACCTGAGAAGAGAAATCGACCTTGATGTGGAGAAGAAATCCTGCTGCACCTGGAAAAAGAAATATCTATGCACCTGGCTCGAATAAATCCTGATAACCTGGAGAGCGGGGAAAGAGCAACAAGCAGTTTACGCTTGAGCAGCCACCGTGCTTAGATTTCTACTAATTGAATCACTGCATTCGGGGACTCCCTTGTTCTCTTAGGTGCGGAGAGACCTTGACCACTCCAGATTAGATTGGGAATTGGTATGGGATGTATAATGTATTATTTCTCGTTAGGGTCAAATCTGCGTTATTGGTGGAGAGAATATATGCATTACCGTTCGCCTCTGCGTTCTGTGTGGAGAGAATAGATCCGTGACCCTTTGCCGAAGATCATGTCCAATAAGATTGAAACTAAATGAAAGTTTTCAATGGAGTTTGGGAAGTGATGATGGGCAGTTGCTCTAAACATATTCACCCATTCCTTATTTCCATGGAAAGACCAACGTGTTTATTATAGAGCAAGTTGCCTAGCTTGTGGGGCAAGGAAATGGAAGTAGATTGCTTCTTCATACTTGCACCCCGGCGGGACTAAAGAAGCCGGGGTTGGGTGGCCAGTGGGCTGGGCTGGAAATAGACATAGACATAGATCAGAGGAGAGGAGGGTAGGGGCCTTCATAGTCGATCATAGCAGAGAGACACAAATAGCCGGTTCTCTTTGACTGATGGTCAGTGTTGCCAATACTCGTTAGTCGTTCATTGTTAATAGCCAGTTGGAATTGCTGAGCCTTGTCTTAGTACCCCTTGGCATAGCCAGCTTGTCATAGCCAATAGCCAATAGTAAGATATCCCCTTTCAGAGACACATTGATAGAACCGATAGAGCTGTACCCTACGGGGTTGTACATACGGAACAATGGGGTCCTACCTAGAGTGGATGACATGAACAATGCATTACTTATAATGCACCTGGTGATGGATCGTGCGATAGACAGACACTTAGTTGCAGTCACGCTTGTCAGGGAATGACAGTCAGCAATGTGGGGGGTAGCATCAGTTAGTGATTTATTCTTTTATTGATTGATTAATTGGACAGAGGGCTGGTCTAGCGGAAGTAGGAAGTGGCATCGGTTAGTGACTGATTGCCCACATCTATAGAGAGATAGCACATGTTACCCATCTGAAGGCATTGAGAAAATACATGGGGTTGTTACTTACAAGCATTTCAATTGAGTTCCACGGATTGGATTGAAAACCCAATTGTCTTCTAATTAGGCTGGCCGGAAGGAGCGGCCAGAGGGCACGGTTGATTTAGCTTACCGAGGCAAAACACAGGGTTCCTACAGCTACTCACAAGGCCTAATCACAGGGGCTATTCAATGAGTCTACTCAATGGGAGGGGTCTAATCAATGGGGACTAATCCAATGGGAGAGGGAGGGCCTAATAACACAGCAACACATAGAGCTAATCGAAGGGGACTAATCGAAGGGGACTAATCGAAGAGGACTAATCCACAGGGAGGCGACTACTCAATGGGGCCTAATCCTACAGCTACACGTAGAGCTACACATACCGCATACACACACACAGATTGACAGGAGGTACGTGCCATTCATAAGCCGTAGTAGCCAGTTGGCAGTATGAACTAGAACGTGCAGCATGAACCTCTTCAGTGCATTAACCTCAGGAACCTCTACTCATCAAACCTCTACTTTGCTTTACTTATGTGTGTATCCACGTTCTAACCACCTCGTGTTAACCACCTTGTGAACTGACTCAACTCACTTAGTGGAGTGTTGCATGCCCTTACTAACCACTTGCTTCATTACAACTTAAGGGGAGGTAGACAGACACTATGATCTTGTTGGGTCGGGCTGAACCCATATACTTTTTCTTAATGGAAGACAGCATTGCTAGAACCTTTAGATCTTATGGAAGTGGGTGGCACAGGAACAACCCTTCCCTTGGATCGTACGTGGAAACGAAACTATTTATGCCTTACTGATCAGATCTTACAAAGGCGGGTGGGATGGATGGTCAATCAAAAAGCCTTGTTGGACAGCCTTCAGACTACTACATCGCTAGGATATGCCTTTTCTTACACTTACTGAATCAAGGCACTTATAAGGGATTGAAAAGACCCGGGATGGGAGGGGATGGCATGATACAGCCTTATTACCCTTCTTATACCTTACTTATGTGTTTACTTATTATCCGCCCACCTAGAGACCTATACTATTGGATGAATGAAGAAGCGCTCGCTTAGTTAGTTGGTACTCCTACTTACCTTCTCTTAGAAGCACCAGATGGGTTGGGTTTATCCCTTACCTCAGGCCTAGACCGGTTACTCACTGCCTGTTTTGCACCTTTTCTTATTAGGGTACCTTATCCCTGAACTTATTGCCTTCAACCTAGGACATGGGATGAAGTGATGATGCCCAACCTCTTCTGAAGCCAGCGAAGCCAGGAAAGAATAGAAGTAGGGGACAGCAGATATTAGAATACCTTACCTTGCTTTACCAACCCACCTACCTGCTAGAACTAGACCAGTTCGACCTAGACCTATTTAGGAAGGAAGGAATGCACTTAGTGTAGTTAGGATGGAATGCTATCAGCCCCTTCAATTAGAAGCTGCTGGTATCAGTATCAAGACGGGATCACTTCGTCCCTCATCTTTACCCTTGATCTTCTTTACTGCCAAATCCTAGGAAAGAGAGCGAGTCATGCCCAAACTATATACCAGGAAGATCAGTAGGGTACGGCACTATTATGAGACCTTAGAAGCACCGGATTAGATGATACTATCTTACCGTTAGCCCTTATTCACCCTAGGAAGGATATGATGGAGTAGTATCAGTAGTAGTTATGCCCTAAACTATTGTTGAACTAGTCAGGATGACTAAAGTAGGCATGAAATGCAACCCTTTCCCTCGGTTTACCCACTCTTTACCCACCTACAATAACTAGACCTTTAGCCTTCACCCAAGAAACCTTACCTTGTGGCCTACTTTCACTCTTTGAAACTCAACAAACCATACAAGCGAAATCATCCTTCCAAGCAAGCAAAATTACCTTCCTACCTGAACTGATTAGACTAAATGAAACATACAAGCTATCTCCACATAAAAGCTATCCTTCCAAGCAAGTCAACCTACCTACCCACAGTAACTTATTTTCTACTTATTATAACCAACAAACCAGCCCACCGAGCTAGCTTTACCTAGCCATACAGCCCAGCTAGTTACCACCAGACCCATCAACTCATACCCATCAATA
Source organism: Pinus albicaulis (assembly GCA_034641835.2). Classification (NCBI taxonomy): domain Eukaryota; kingdom Viridiplantae; phylum Streptophyta; class Pinopsida; order Pinales; family Pinaceae; genus Pinus; species Pinus albicaulis. The sequence goes on along the minus strand of JAXQQM020086203.1, from coordinate 26,074 downwards.
AGACAAACCAGCTATCCTTATTACTAGACCTATCCAAAAGAGCTATTCTACCTAGCTAACTCAACCAAGCTCAATCAATCAAGCAACAAAACGTACTCTGCCAACTAGCATTCAATCTTTACTTCATTCAATCAAGGAAGCATACTAACCCTCCATAAAACTCTCATACTAATAAACTTTATACCGCTTATAACACCTATACTCAGACCCTTATACTCACTCTATCTCCATACCCATCCTACCTTCTAGCTAGCTATACACATCTAGACCACAGCTAGCTCTATCTATCTATCTGGCCTATATCCCTATCTGCCTAACCTACTTACCCAACCTTACCTGCCTAGCATACCTATCTTTCTAGAATATAGCCACATCCTTCAGACTAAGACTATTACTACTGATAATACAGCTCATACTCATACCATATCAGCTATAGAGGTTATGCTTATAACAATTATAGTACCGCCTTCGCAACCCAAAAGCAATTGATCAGCTAGGAGGAATAGACCTATTGAGCTTGCTACGACGGGCTCGACACACGAATCAAGACCAACCAACTATCCCATTCCCCAGTACGCATTCAGTCCGCATTACACACATTCCCACTTTCAGTTCAATATGCAGTACCCAATACGCCCCCATTCTACCGTACCCCCCTCCATCCACGCCATGCATCCACCCGCAGTCTCGCATTCACTTTCCCGCATTCAGCAGTACGCCTGACAAGTACACGTCACCCAAGGCAACGCATAAGGCACCTGCTCAGTACACCCAGTTCGCTTTACCCATTCAATATGCATTACCCATTCAGTGAAATCCACAGTCCCACTTTTCGTATCCACACCTGCCAACATCTTACGAGAATAGCGTCCCCATCATTCCCCATCTCACAGCACAATCGCTCACGTCCCCTTCATTCACTGACAGACTAATTATATATAATATTACATACCCTTCATTCCATATCACGTCCACATCATACTCAGCTAATGGCCCAAAAAACTCCCCATCTCACGTCCCTTCATTCCTACCTCATGACCCAATATGAGGCGCCATCACAGAGATGGGCGGTCCAACGGGCACAGGAGACATCCACCAAGATAGATTGTCCACCGGACACTAGCAATATCGACCCAGATAGGCTATCCAGACTAATTATATTTATTACTTGATTATAACTTGCTGATTAGAGTTACTGCTAGCTGGGACTAAATTGAAGGTAGTCAAACCCGACTAGGCTGGTCCAAGAAACAACGACCACACAGGCTGGTGGGACAAGAAATTAACACGGCGGCAGGTGAAAGAAAGAGGCTTACTTACGGGTTTCCTGCATGGCTAGATTGCGGACTCGCTTTTCTCGCTTGCTTGCTGGCTACACCAACCCGGCAGCTGTTGCGCCCCTTATGTTTCTTATGCGACAGGACCTTTTCTGAAGACACTTCTTATATTAATTCATATTATTACTCCATATTTGGTCCTTTTGTTCTATCTTCTAAAGCACCTCACCTTATATATGATGTTATATCTTGATTATATTTATCTATTTATTCCGTACTCCCGGACTTATGATATCTTACTGACCGGCTTGGGTATGTACGAACTTAGACCAGTCATATTACCTTTAGCTGGAAGGTAAGGATTACTAAAGTGTTACCTATAGCTACCAACTCACAACCTACCTGGCGTCTTCACTTCGTACCTCTGTATACTCAAAGATGAACTGATACTTTGATTTGAGCTTGGTACACACTTAAAAACCACCACTTGCTTTACCCACCTGAAGATCTAGACCTGCCCTCTGCCTTTTGACCTAACAGCCTACCTTCGAGTCTCTCTGCCTTTGAGCCGACCATGAACCTTGCATACCTTGCATACTTGCCTCTTTGAACCTTGCCTGCTGAACTCAACCTCTCTTGCTGCCCGTCTATCTCTTTCTTACCGCTTTAGATCTGCTCTATACCCAGCCATCAGACTCATACTCATAGCGCTAATACTCCATAACACTCATACTAACTCCATCTATCTATATAACCATCCTACCTTCTTTCTAGCTATACACATCTATAACACAGCTAGCTCTATCTCTCTATCTCTCCCCTTCTACCTATCTGCCTATCTGCCTAACCTACCTACCCTTCTTTGTAATGCCTACTCCTGATAGTTACCCACCTGAAGAACTTAGACCTGGTCCTCTATACCACCAACTTCATTAATCGTGCTTAATGGGGACAGCTAGTAACAACCCTTCTCTTAGAAGGACCGAATCAACCCACCCTTACCCTTACTTGATTACTGCCTTAACACACTTAGTGGATGGAGTGCTGCCTTACTTATAAGCATTTGATTAGATGGAAGGGGGACTGGCTTCACATACAGAGAGCATCCGGTTACGGGCTTCAACATAGAGCGGTGGGTTACAGGCTTCAGAGCATTAACCAGCTTACAGAACACTTGCTTTATTATGCGGGCGGGGGTACCGCTATTTCTATTTTCCGCTATGTCCCTACTATCCTACCCATCATACGACCTAGACATGTTTGCCCGGATCAACTTACTTTTTCAGCGCTTAGGAAGGTACGGGACAGCTAACCTATAGACCCGAGCAGAATGGCATGGCAGGCATGAGACAACCTGCCCTCCTTATGTATGTGTTTACGAACTACCTGTACGCCTTAAGAACTCCCTGACCACTTACTTCATTAAGCGCTTAAGATATATCGCTAGTCACCCTTCTCTTATCAGCTGGTATCAAGACGAGATCAGACCAACCTCATCCTACCTTTACTTACTACCCAACATACATACCAGACAACAGAGCACCAGAACTTCATATCCCCTTCTTAGACACACAGTCTTGTTAGTTGCTTCTATATACGTAATATTATTTCATTGAGACTTATTCAAGCATTGATCACTCCGTGCCTTCACTTGCCCCATTCCCATTATCTTAGATAGATAAGAGATAGCCCCACCTCACTGTACGGGGCAAGGCAATAAGGTTAGCCCAACCCTATCCCTATCATTTTACATCGCCCACTCATTCCATTAAGTAAGGCCGACCCCCTATTCCATCGAGTGAAGTAAGTAGAATGGGCCAGCCCTCCTAACTCTTTATATCCGAGGGACTCATACTGATCTTCAGGTGAGGTTAGTAAGGCTGCTCTATTGCTAACTATTTACCCACCCACCCCAATCCCCAGCCTACAGGCCTAAAGACCATAAGGGAGAGGTGCGCAAGCAGGCTCGACTAACAGGCCGCCATCAATGAAATCGCTTGTCCTTGCTCTCGGAAGAGCAAGCGATGAATCCCTTCCTCAGGCAAGGGGTTTATGCTATTTCTTTTATTCTATTCTATCCCATACTAGGATGCCTTTTTTATGATAGCGTTTATTGAATAGAATGGTACGTATTTATCCAACCAGTAGAGCATATATCCAGCTTCTTCAACCCCTTCCGCCCTATCTATTCCTCTCTCTCCCACCCTCCCATGGTCCAGCGGATGCCTTCTCCTCTCAATGCTGCTCCTAGAAGTTATGTACCGGCATAAGCTAGTGTACCTAACTATATACATACATTTTCAGTGTTCCCACATCCATGTAGTTCCTAAAAGTATAGTGCATTATCATGTGTTTCAAGGAGTGATGTGCATTTGTACAGGGTCTTGCTCCAACATACCTTGGTATTCATCCTTGTTATGTAAAACACGTTACTAGGGGTGGTGTGCATTAGTGTGTGTTCCAAGCATTAGTGGTTTGGGATACATGGCCCCAGGGATGGGATCTTAATATGGTGGCTCTGGAGCCGCGCAAAGGAAAGCTTTTAGGAAATAAAGATTAGTAGAGTTGGGCTAGCTATGATTTAATGGTCCTAACTGACCAGCCCTCATTGTATAAGACTGTTATAAGCCTTGCCTAGATCGCCGTACCTGACCAGCCCTCACTGGATAGTATTTATACCCGCCCATATGATACCAGCCCTGAGAGACCAGTCCTGCCCGTATCATCCAAGAGGAGACCTGACCAGATAAGACCAGCCTCTATGACCGGTACCTCCTTCGTATACCTGACCAGACCATATTGTTTCTCTATCCAATCTACTATCCATTTGAAGTGGGGGGTGATTGTAACGATTCAGTAGCAGGCTCGGTAGTAGGTAAGACAATAAAGCTAATAGGGAAGGGTGTGGAAGGTGTATCCTCCGTAAAGTACTATCAGGGAAACGAAGACGAGCGACCCCCGGGCATTTTGCTTATAGCCTGGAGGCGGAGCGAAGTACTGAAGCCCGACTCGAGCTATCCCGAGACTAAAGATCCGTTGGTGTGTGCTTCCTGCCTGGTTGAAAGGTTATAATGGTTGTGCTCAAAGCGTTGGGTACTAGTCAACACCAAACCTGAATGTGGGTGTATCAACTGACTACTGGATTTCAGACTGTCCATTGGACCGTTGTAAGGCGTATTGCTCAAAGCGTTAAGTGAGTAGGGGTGTAAAGGGTAAGATGAAAAGGTTTGATTTCGCGAGGATGCCGCCCAAGAGGTCATAGGCATAGTAACAAAAGGCTGATTTTCGAACTGTTCCCAAGGCGTTTTCCAGGGCAGATTCAAAGTCTTATTTATATACTATTCCCAAGTAGGAATTGGATGAGTTTCCCAAGTAGTAGGTGCATTCATTATATATTCTATTATGGCAAATGGTAGTTTTGGTTCATTTATTTCAATTTCAAAGCGACTTTTCTATATTATTGCCTGCTCCGATCCGCCCATAGGTAAATCTCTATCTCCTGCCGTCCAGAGCCTGCCCTGCCATCAATCCATGAATTGAAATCCTTGCTTCTAGCATTCGAAGGCTCCCAGCAAAGCGTGGTAGTATCCTCGGCCATCCATCCATCCAATGTGAGCATTCTGCCTAGAGAAACGTCCTTAAATGGCAATCTTTAGAAATGAAAAGTTCATTTTAGAGCCCGCGATGAGTCATTCCCAACTGGACCTGCTGAAAATCAGATTGATTTGAATAATAATGTCAAATTAGAGTGTTTTGTGGTATCCGTATTAAGTTGACTGGGTGCTTGCTCCCGACGTTGTAGCTTAGTAAAAATAGAACCCTGTAATCCGTATAAAGATCTAGGGCTGGCATTATATATGAGATATGCATTTTTTATTTCTTTATTCCGCGCTCTGGGCCATGACGGGTCAGCTCTTGTTTTTCCCCCGGAGGTATCATGGTATGTGAACGCCACTAATCAACCAACCAACCAACCCCACGGACTAACGTTGTAAGTGTATCAAAACGATTTATTCCCAAGGACTCATGGGGGAGAAGTGAATTCATAACTCAACAAACTCATGCTGTAAGTTGTCGAAGGATATCCCACGTACTTAAGCTGTAAGTGAATCCCTGCAAAAAGCTGTTCTATCCTGTTTAGGATCCAAGAATAGTTGCGGGATCTAGAGGGGGGAGTTTACGGGCCCGAGCCATTGCTGCAGTCTGTTTTTTGTGGAGCGGTTGGTTCCTAACTCCCTTCCTTCCCTCCCAGGCAAGCGTATGAATCCATCCTGCCAAATATAGATCAAATTGATGGAACCGTAGCCCTAGAACTATACCTCTTCCTCGACCCTTGACTCTATACCTCGAGCTCTACCTCGAATTCACTTACCGCTGCTGGAGTTGCATTTTCATTTATAATGCATCACTTACAATCCACCTCAGGATCATAAACAGACACATGGTTTCATTCATGCAAGTCAGGTAATGACAGTCAGGGAGGGAGGTGTCCAGCTTGGATAGATCTTAGTTTATTGCCTACAGATTCGGACCAGGCAACAAGTCGCCTTGGAACAGTTTTCACAAAACCGCCTAATTCAATATTTTGATTTATACAAAATTGGTTTTTAGGAGGTTCAAGGAGTTGGATCATCGGAGATACTCAAATGAAGTTCTTTTTCATTCAAATTGGCTTTTCAGGAAATTGCTCTATGAATCGACGGAACAATAGCCCCTGACCTCTTTCTACAACTCAACCCCGAAATCGACGGAATCACAGCCCTAGACCCTTTCACCTCGGCCCCCCTACAGAACAGGAGTTCCTACCTTGACTGGGCTACTCGGCTTGCCTACTTGAATAGAGACAGTAAGAACACATGTTTTTTACTTACGAGCATCTAAATTAAGTTCTACGGATTTGATTTATAACTTATTAGTCTTCTGATTAGGCTGGCCGGGAAGGTGTGGACAAAGGCAACTGATGAGTCTTCCAAAATAGGCGTTCCAACTGATACATCTTCCGAGAGAGGCGTCCACATCATTCCCAATCTAACGTCCCCTTCATTAACAGACTAATTAGCTTTCTTACTTGATCTTAGCTAACGTACCCATCATATCCGCATCTCATGTCCCGATCATACCCAGCAGCTCTCGTACCCCTAAACTCCCCTTCTAACGGCCCAAGAAACTCCCCCTCTCAAGGCCCCAGCATTCCCAGCTCTCGTCCCGATAAGCTCCCCTTCTCATGGCCCAATAAGAGGTTACATCCACAGATAAGGCCCTACCCCAACCTACAACTCCACACTCCCCTACTCCAAACTCCAAACTCCAAAAACAACTGCCACATCTTCCGATAGAAGTGACCCCAGAAGTCAATGCCGCTTGTCAATGCACTCGATTTCAGGTGTCGATGCTTTCTTGGATGTTTTGGAACCGATGCACGATCTTTGATGCACCTGTTTTTCAAAGTTGCTGAGCCAATTTTAGTATAATGACATATATAATGCAAGCTTAGAATTCTTATCAGATATTGATTTTATCAATTGCCTGCCAGATTCGGACCAGGCCAGAACTTTATATAGTTATAGTTCCAATTGATGGTATCCCGATTCGGGTGGTTATCTTTCTCCAAATGAAATAGATTGAGTTCAACAGATAGAGAACTGAATGCTGCTACTGTTGCTGGCCCGAAGGAGGAGCGGCCAGGGGTAAGTAGGTGAGGTGTAGCGCCCATTCCCCAAACTCACACACATTGCAGACAAGGTGCCAACAGATTTGATATAGTGATGTTCACCCAAGTCGGCACGGAGAGCACAATGACATGCTGCTGGTCGTATCGGAACGGTCAGGAAGAGGTTATACACTGAAAGTCCATTCCCCTCCTTTCTACACCCATCCCAAGTACCCTTACCGACAGACCACGATAAAAGGAACACATCAAAGGATCTCCCTGAGTTAAGTTACCCATTACTGGATACCCATGAGAGAAGGACCACATCAATGGCCGAGAAGAAGGAAAATACCCCCAGCCAACATACCTGAGATAAAGAAAGAAGATATTTCCGCCAAACGAGAGAAGTACCCCCATGAACGTCTGTCTTTAATTGAACATAACGTGTATGCTTTAAAATAACATCTTTATTTCATTGAAAATAATATCTTTATTTCATTGAAAATAACGTTAGTATCATATTGAGTATCGATATAGATCGGTAGATAGGTATAGATCACCGACTGGCATTCGATCACGGATAACTTGGCACGAACACCTACGGGGCACGGGGGATCATTTCCACTAGGTGCGTACAAATCCTTCCTGGTCACGGAGAACAGGTAACGTACGAATATACACGGACTAGAGCTTCATTCATGCACCACCGACCAGAGCTTGATGCTGACTGAGTAGAGCTCCCAATTGACTATAGGTTCATGCTGACCTTAGAGTCATACTGCCAACTGGCTACTACGGCTTATGAGTGTCACGTACCTCCTGGCAATCCGTGTGTGTAGGCATGGTGTAGCTCTAAGTGTAGTAGTACCTCAGTGTCCGTATCGGTAAGTTAGGTGGAAACCATTATGGAAGTAAGTCACCGCCTACAACTACATACGCCCCATTATTTTGATTGATCGATACTTGCCCCATGAGGAAGGAGCCCTACTGCTCGATATCACACCGATTAAGAACGAGCACCGGTAACAGATAAGGCACCGGTAACTGAGACAGAAAAGCGAGGTACGAAATAAGGAGCAAAGGCTGGGAATCAATGCTAGTAATTGCTTCCCTCTGGTTGTTGAGGAGCGTTCATCAATATCGCTTCCTTGTCGTGGATGGTCAGGGTTAGGTCAGGTAAGGTCAAGCCTGGTCAGGTCAGGAGCTTCCAACCTTCCTTTAGCTCCTATACTTCGGCTATAACTCCCTGCCTCCTCCTCCCTAGTCGAGGTAAAGTTGTCTACTGGATGGTGGTAACAGCTCCATGGGCTAGCTTCCGAACTGGCTTAAACGACCTGAACTGAACACCTGATGGGTGAGATGGGCTATTTGCTTCTTCTCAGTATCCCGCCTACACCCCCGGTTAACCGTACCTCCCTTCAATCTATCTATCCATCCAACTATGGATACCATCCTTCACTCCCGGTTGTAACTAGATAGCACGGTCCGAGCGAGCATCCGACAAGATATATAAAGAAAGCAGCTCAAAAACTATTGGACTCTTATTTCTAACGTTTTGATGGATGGTTATTCTTTAGACCCCACCCTCCAACTAGCTCTCAATTCAAGTAAGAGCGGTACCATTGATCCATCCCATCCACAAATAATTCTTGTGCCTGGCCCATACGAGTGAGTGCTTCTTCCACAAATTCACAATTCAGTGTAGCGGTCGAACGCTCCCTGGAGAAAAGTAAAACTAGGGCTTCGCGCCTCTGCCTCCAATAATGAATCCGTCTATGGGTTAATGCACATATATAATGCATGAAGTACTTTGGCTCGCACGAAAGACGACGGGAAGCACTGGGCCTGCCTGCCTGTCTTTACTGAAGGGCACTTAGCGGGGCATAGGGCTTATCGTGAAGCAGGTTCCATAGTGAAGGTTGGCTCTCAGCAGGTTGCGTAGTGAATGAAGCAGTAAAAGTACTGAATGAGGGGTGGGCTATCGTGCGTTCGTTGGGTGCTTACCGAGATCCATCCCCGCCCCGCTGGCAGTAAGTAGTACTAAATCTTCTAGGGTGGTCCCCCTGCCCCAGGGTGTGGGAGCAATTACTTTTTGACCTTCTGAAAGGGACAGTCTTTCCCTTCCCCGATTACAGGCCCGTAGGGATTTATTGCTCACCTTCTTCATAGAGGTGAGGGACTCGGCCGAGGTTACGAGGTCGAGGAAAGCGCGATGGCGGCGATGGCGGCCCTCCTTTGTTGGTCGAGCGATAAATCCCTCACCATATGAATAGTGAGTGACTCCGTCCCTTTAGTCGAGAGTTTGGCAGGCTCACCCTCACCATATGAATAGCGAGCCCCCTAACGGGTCCTCTGGGTCCTTCTCTTTCCCGCTCTTTCCAGGAATGAACCAGGATAGAAGATATGATATTATCCTTCCCTACTGCCCATGAAATCACCTACATTCTTAGAGGATAATAAAGGTAAAGGGTGGTATTCCCAGGAGTGACCCGCCTATAACTGTGAAAGTTAAGGAAAGGATAGTAAGGATTAAGGGCAGGAAAAGCCACATAGGACAAAGACGCGCTACTACATGTCATGCCATTACAAGAAGGACCATGAAAATGAGGTTTTGTATAAGGGGCTTAATATTAAGTACTAGCTCCCGCATGTGATGCAGTGCAAAAATGATCATAAGGATGACCGAGCATAGAAGTTTTCCCATATGAAGGTAGGCGAAACGTAGGAGGTCCTCCACTATAAGGGTTTCCATCTGTATTATTACGAGTGGAGAAGTGAATCTGACCAAAAGGATTGGAGGTAGAAGCAACAGATCCTCTAACTCCATCCACAGCGTGGGATGTCCTCGGTTGATCTCGTCGAGTGGAAGAAAACCTTTTCACCCGCTCAATATTGTTCCAAAAGGAAAGGGTCCTACTAGCCAATCTAGGAACAGCCACCCAAGACAAAAGGTAGTGCGGTGCTAGTCTAGTCTATATAGTAGTGCTAAGGGTCCCACTATCTTTTCAAGAGAATGGGAGTGCTTCTCTAGCCTATCTAGAAGTGCCAGTGTTAACATCCCGTTCATCTGTCTTTCATTTACTAGAGAAACAGGAGTGCCAGCCTGGCCTATTCGTTAAGGTGTAAAATGAACCATAATTGCACCTCAGATCTCCCTCATGAACAAAGATGAAATTATATGGATGCACCCTCGCCTAATGAAAGGAGGTCAACTCGGTGGTTCGATTCGTCGGTCGGTTGAGCCATTTCAGCAACTAATGGTTCTCTAATGAATGATAAAGGAAAACCTAAGCCTTTTGCTAATGGGAAGCCCCTTCTGGAACATGGTGTGAAAGGGATGGGGATAGGATCCTTTTTCTTCATTAAGACAGCAGCACCCTCCCTATTTGCATAACCTAAGCAAGGCAAGGTTAAGTGCTTCCTGAATCCACGAACTTCACCACATGGATTGATTGCATGGAGGGATGACCTGGTTATGCTATATCAATTTCACTTCACAGTTAGAAAGCTAAGTTGCGGGAGGGAGAGATCGTTTGAACTGATGGATTCATTACACTATCCAGTCGCGGGAGAAGCATAGGTAATAGCATAAGCAAATTCATTCAATTAAGGTCCCTAAGGGTATAGGTAGGGTATAGGTGTGGTAACTTTCATTATACCTGATATGATTCATAGTGTAACATATTTTCCTTAATGGGCCCATAATGAAATCCAAGCCTTGTGTCCTGCCCCGTCCCGTCCGGTCCCGGGGTCAATCAATCATTCCGTCAAACCTGCCCCGCCCCTGTTCCCGGGATTTCCTCAGCAGTCGTTGTTTTAATCTAGCCATTGTCTCACCAAACGATAGCCTCTCCACATGGGTTCGTGTTCGTTCGACCAGCCTCGTCGATTTAGCTCCATCAAGCCTAACGTCTAGCCACCCCAGGCAAGATCCAAAGTTTCTATCCGGATCGAGCGAGGGTAGGGACGACTAATAAAAGCAAAATGGATGTCCGGAGGAAGTTGAATTCTATGTAGTGAAGGATGTTGGATTGTTTCTATCCGGTTACCCGGCTCCTAATGATAAGTTGGATTGTTCAGTTAAGATTGGTCCCCTGCTCACTTTCTTGCTAGTCGATGGTAACACCCAACTATAATAGGTAGTCCATCTCATACCGAACTCAACTACGGTTCTAGCCCCTCCCGCTACGCTACATTGCCGTGTATTAGGCGGCAAACCAAACCCGGTTGGAGGCGAGTTCAACTATCGGACTCCTCCCTCTCACGGTATCGGGCGTGTGAGAGCTCAAGCTGGTTCAGTGCTTTCTCGCCCCACAGTTGAATTCAGGGGGAATGATTAAAAACATAACTTTCGGGAAAGAGCGGGAACAATCCAATGAGAGCCATCCCCACCCCGTGGGAACGGGGGTTCACCACAGTAGTGCTCCTGTCGAATTCTAAGGAAGGAAGGCGGGACACGAGAAGAAGCTGAGCCGATGGTAACGACTCGGTGCTTGGAAAGCTGATGCTTGTAATGATGGATTGGGACAATGGCGTTGCCCCTAAGCAGGCGGAGGCGATGGTCCGGCTCGGGTTACCCACCGGCATGCGAAACTGATATCACGAACCCCAACTAGAGGTTATTTAGGGGCCATTGTTCGCATCATTTTATTTCCTGGACCGGTAGTTAGTCTCTGTCCGTAGGTCCATCACGAACCACCATCCTTTATCTTATTCATTATTGAAGTTCTATACCCGGTGGAAACGAATCCTTTGTTCTATCTCGTCGATGCTTTGTTTCGGTGTGTCTTTGTAACAATCGGGATGGAAAGTGAACAAGAACAGCGCGCGAGACGAGAAGTTCGGGTACCTCTTTCGCCACTGCCGATTGATGCTGCTCAGGAGAAGGTTCTCAAACAATTCATGGCCTCCCCGAAGAAACCATAAAATGACTATGCTTTCTCCCATCCCGATAATCGGATGGAAACATATTCTATACGTAACATGCCCCTCTTGTACCTTTCTAATAGCTAGTCGACGGAGCAAGGGTTTTACCCGGTGGGAAGAAGTGACAACATTGGATTGTGAAGTGTTTATTGGCCGGTGCCATATACTGTGATGTATTATGTCCTAGGTAAGGAAGGAGGGAACGAACAAAGCTTGTCTTACTCACGGAGTTAACAACTATCTGAATTACCCATCCGTTGAGGGAAGGCCCCCATAATTGTAGTTGAGGGAGAGCTCTCCTTAAACTAGCATTAAAAAAGAAAATAACAAAAGAACAAGACAGGAGTAACAAAGACAAGGCAGAGTAACAAAAGACAAGGCGAGAATCACTCTGCTTAAGTTTCTCTGTTACGCTTTGATAGGCGGAGCTGTGGATGGAGTGGTTTTGTTTCTCACATGCTGCAAGACAGGAGATGCATACGGCCATGTGTTAATGCGATGTTCAACAACGGATGGATCTGGTCTGGGCATCATACCGAATATGTTGAAGTGAACACTAAAACTCTTCGAAGGGTTGTAATGCGCAGCCTCCTTGGGAAGTAGGCACCTCCAAGAAATGTGTTCTCGGTAACTCCCGGTTGTAACGAGAGATATCTGCACAACGATGGTGAAATATTAGCCATGTTGCCTTATAAATACATCTGGAGAGGAGAAAGGAGAAGAGTACATTAGTAGATTCTCTCATTGTTGGGCGGGGCATACATAAAAGAAAAAAGGTAGCGAGTAAAACAAAGGAAGAATTGCTTGCCGACGAAGGAGGGAAGGAAGGGATAAGTGAAGGGTGCATCGGTGACGGAGCTGGTTATTCGAGTTTCAAAAGGTGCATCATACACAGGTCGATCAATCGATCACTCACATGTCTCACTCATAGATGGTAATACTTCTACAACAGAAACTCATTATCCTTATATTAATGACTTACCTTGGCTTCCTCCCTTTCCCTCTCAAACCCCTCCCTAACCAACTAACTCATAAGCAAGGATGAAAATGAGCGTGCCCATCGCCGGTTCGTCGGCATAAAACCAATCCTCATCTACCGGACCAAGCTCATGCCCCTAAATAATTGCTATTTGTGGGGCTCCTCTCCTGCTTTGGGAAGGAAGGTTAAATCGACGGCTAGAACTCATGCCTAGCAGGGCCCTCCTTTGCCGTAACGAGGTGTCGCCGAACTATAAGACGGTTACGGTGGGTGAGAGGCAAGGCTTTCTATGGAGGAGCGAACTGAATGCTCGGTACGAGCTCGCCTGATCCTCTATCATTTCGAGAGCTCTCCCACATCCTCGGCTTTCACGGAAAATGGGTAGGTGAACGCGACTCCTGCTGCACGATGTTCGGGGGATGGTGAAAGTTGTTCACTGGGGAAGTTAAAAGCCTCAACTAATGCGATAGTCTCGTCCCCCGGGCGAGGGCTGCTGTCTGGCATATAGTTCCTCCTTCATTCTGACAATCATCGGGGAGTTGGCAGCCTAGAGCGGTCACCATGCCCTCGACTACGGTTCATCTCCAACTTCTATACCTTCTTCTGCTGCAAGAGCGCTAACCAAATAATACGGTATACACCCTGGAATAATGGTGGTGCCGATCCGGCTCCCTCAGGGTTCATCGTCACATCTTAGGCGGAGCTGGTCGATGGATGCTCCCTCAACGAGATCGAGAAATAGAAGGTGTTCGACGAAGAGTAACATATCTCTGTCTCTGTGACAATGATACCGGATGAGTAGGCATCGTTAGTCCCCCACGGGTGGCGGTCCTCCCACCGTGGACAACTCTCTGCTTTGTTTGGTAGGCAAGGGTGTATGTTTATTTGGATAGGTAAATGGTTAATGGGTTCTTGTACACAGTGGAGTGGATAGGCATACATTTAGATAGCCCCGCACCCAGGTAGTTGAGCTTCCATCCAACGGGATGATAGAGTTCTGTGAAGACGGAAGTCGTTACGTACGAAAACTCACGGTGCATCGCCAGGCTCTCCACAGAACTATGATAGTTAACTCGGTGAAGGTTAGTCTCGGGTGGCGACCCGAAAGGTTGACCCCGCACAGCCAGGTAACTAAGGCGGTGGGGGACAGAGGGAAGATAAAGGTGGACTTTCTTTCTAGCAAGTCATTTCGGCATGCTTTCATTTGGGATAACGACGAACGGTTACCATCCAATTTCCTCACGGAAGGAAGTCACTATCATGCATGCAGAGGCATGGTTCAACCTAGGTAGGCGAGCCTTCATTCTTTCTTTCTGCTTTGTCCATCTTCGAGCGCTCCATCGAAGCTAACAATAACAAGGATCTTTCAAAACTATCCTCTTGATGGAAATGTTGACTGCTGTCCCAATGACACCATATAAAAGATCTGTATCTATCCGTATTACTAGATTACTGTCTAAAGCTGCCTCATCACCGGCAACCCAATGAGAATCCCAAACCAGAATTACTAAATAGCGCTTTAATGCTTTGCTCCATCCTAATGGCACCCAATCAAGGGTTATCGCCCCTCCTACATCGCAAGATAATGCTATCAGTTGCACCAACTAATGGTATCTGTCTGGGTCTCTTCTAGAACTACCTTCCCGAGATAATTGCTCTATGAATATCCCACCCCGAACGTCTTCGAGCCTCTATAAATTCACGAGTCTTGTGCTACTGACATCGCTGCTTCACTCTGTGAGGCTTGCCATCATGAACATGAAAAAGAAAAAGAAGTCGATCTCGATGTAAGGCATGTCCGGTCTCTCCCCCGATCAAACTAGTAAGAAAATGCTAGGTAGTCCATGGAGATGCAGATTCGATATGACTAATAGGATCACTAGCGACGCCGTATCGCCTAAAGGTATTGATTCGAGTCTCTTGGTCACGTGTGAAAGCCCACCTAACTAAAGGCAGAAAAAGGCAGGTTAATGAGAGTACGTCTCACCTAAGAAAAAGGTACTCGATTACCCTCGATGAAGAGCGAGAAGAAGGAATAGTTGTAGGTTGTTTCATCTAATAAGATACTAAATTGCACAAGACCCGTAACAAAAGGTCTTTATTCTGATATGAAGCCGAATTTACACTGAGGAAGGATATCAAAATTGATTCTTTTGGGTGAACCTCGCCTAATAAGATAGGTACTTAACTACTCGGATGTGATCGGCGGGTCTTAGTTCGATGTGTTTTGAAGTAGTGTAAGGAAGGGAGGGACGGAGTCTCGATGCTGTCGCCCAGTGCGGTGTAGTGGTGTGGTCTGTTGCGCCTACTCAGGTGATCGGTGCGTGTGATTCGGTGTGTTTACACGCAGGTAGCAATTACGTACATCCCGGTGGTGACTTATGAGGTTGTTTACATGATTAATTATTCCATGGAGATATGTTTACTATAGGTGTGACCGCGGGGTACGGGATCGAGGGTGTAAAAGCCATCGGGTATCAATGAATACTTCATGAGCGCTACGTATCATAGCAATACTACGAGCTATCTTCAGTATTATGGAGTGAATACTTTACGCAGGCACAGCATACACCCAAGCGATGCTCGGGGTTATATCTCCTCGTGGAATGAATGGAAGGTAGTGGAAAGGGCAAGGGGTGGGGGGTACGAGACGACGTGTTTTGAGGAAGAACCTTATTCTACATGTTTAGTATCATCGAGCATGGAGCGGGGCGGCAAATGGCAAGCTGAACAAACATCGGCAAGGTCTTTGGTGGTTTATTTGAGTCTGATTCATATTCGGTTGAAGGCAAGTGATAGAGACGAACGGAACTTTTGACCATAGTAACTATCTGCTGAGATCCCTACTAGTGACCATTTTATAGTAAGCCGCGGCAATGGAGACGAGGAGGCGAGAGGAATTGGTAAGTGGTGGATCACATCAATAGGTCATTTATGTGTAATCATCATTCCATCATTTGTGGTGGGTGCACGTAGTAGTTTAGTGAGCGCGGTAAAGTGGAGATCCTCTGGGTGCTCATCCTGCGTGTCCGGGGTTAGATATTATTACCCATATCCGGTGGTGTATCCGATGCCCGGATCCTTTCGAGTCGCGGTGGCACCAGCAAATAGTATCGTGACATCGGTGCCTAAGGCAAAGGCGAGGGGTAGAAATCCATAGGCGGTTGTACATGCTTATCCGGTCGAAGATTGATACCCCGACGGCATAGTAACGTGGCCATAAGCAAGCCGAAGCCGATCGCCGCTTTACAGTTCCGTGTCTGGTGGACGGGCTCCCTTACATGCTTATGTCGACCCCTATCGGACAACACGAGTGAGCCCGGAGAAGAAGCGACACGGTGTTCGCCTAACATCATGCCTACTAACGACTTCCTTCCGATTTACATATTGATAGCCGGGCCAAGAGAAGCATAGATGAGCGATTGAAACGTAGTTGCTCCGGTTGATTCTCATCACGTGTGGTATTTGTGTGATGTATGAAAATAGGTTCCATAGGTATTAGGAATCTTGAACTCTGAAAAAAGAAGTAAGGTATTAGAATAATAGGTATTAGTGGGTAGGAATCCTTAAGGTTAGGTATGAGCTTCTATGATTAGAAAGGAATTAAGAGAGCATCTCTATGAAGGTAGAAGGTAAGAAGACATCTTAGAATATTTCTTATACTTAAAAAGGTCCGGAGAACACGCCACGAGGGCAAGGAATTAGATTTATTAGACTTTTATTAAGACACATTGTCATCTTGGTAAGAACATGATGAAAAGATGAGGATGGAGGATATTGGAATCACTTCATATGGAGTTAAATGGGTCCTTATGAGAACCTGGAACCACCTCTTGGCTGCCTAGCAAGCCTTACTTTACATACTAGATTCTTGGCTTTCTCTTTATTGGCGTTGAAAGAGAATGAATAAATGTATGTATGGGGTTTCTTTCATCTTTTGTGGAGATAAATTAGTTCTTGACATGGTTATTCAATATTCAGTTTGAATTAAACTGAATAGAACTAATAGTCATGTTGTCCGAATGAATCAAACTAATCTATGTCTTCGGGGATGAGTTTGCTAGTTTCGATTGGGCAGTTAGGTGGTTAGGTTCTATTCGTTTTTGCTACTGTGATGGGATGGATGTGCTATGTTTGGGTGGGCCCCAGCAGCCGGAAGGGTGTGCCAGTTGGTGTAGTTTCCAGCCATTGGATAGAGAGCCTGAGCATTGGACGGGTGTACGGCATGGCATAGATCCTGGGCATGTTTTCCGGCTCCCCATTGATTGAATAGATGTGGCCTAGCCATTTAGACATTGAGATGGATGGTTCTTTGCACAGCGTAATAGGTTGGGGGTGTTTGATGGACATGGATAGCATTACATTGTATAGGTCCCGGCTATTGGCTATTGGATGGGAGTTTGATCGCTTCGCTACTATAGGTGACGTGTTACAGTTGGCATTGGTCCTGGGTCGGGGTATAAAGATAGTTCCTAGCCATTCGCATTGGATGGATACGGGCATTGGATTGTATAGGTCCCCGGCATTCATTGGATTGGATGGATGGGGCGCTGATCTGTGCTGGACTATATGACGGGTGCTGAGTTGTATTCATTCATCCGTTCGGTTGTTCCCCGATGGATCGTGTTAAGGGTCAAGCCTGTTGGTGATTGCATCACTGCGCGTTTGTATCGTTTCCTTCGTGCTTGGTATACTCCCACAATGTCTTTCTATCCTGCTGTGCCTTGTGCAGCATCGGAAGTATAGAAGGTAGAGTCAGTTTCTCGCGTGAAAGAAGCAGATCCGGGTGCAGATGCAAATCGAGTCACAATCCCACCATCGGAAACAGAGGCAAGAGCTAGAGCAGCAGAGGTGAGGGCAGGAGAAGCAACAGAGCTGATTCAACTGAAACTGCTATATCAACTGATTCTGGATTGGGAACTGCCTTTGCTCCAGCTATCGACGCTACTGGGTCTTTATCTCAATTTGCTGGTGGTTCTGAGTCAATTAGGTTAACTGATTCTTAACTTGCTTAAGCTACCTCATTAGTAGGTGCCGGGGATGCTTTAATATGGCTTTCTAAGCCACTCTCTATAAAGCTTATCCTAAACACCTCTACGTGGCTGGTATAAAAAATACCGGGGATATCAAAAGGATGCATCACGCCCCTATCAGCTTCATTCAAACCTCAACGTCTCAACAACCTTCTATTCAACAACACCTTCTCTAGTTCAGGTAAGTGCTAAAATCCTTCCCCGATTACAGGCCCGTTTAGTCGAGAGGGAGGTTTTCAAATATTATAAGGTCCAACCAACCTTATGTTATGTCTGGTCCGAACCTGGCCGTGACAAACTTTCTGGATCACTTGTACCCCGGTTCCTCCCTCCCCTCCGTAAAGGGCTGTTGGGTATGGCTGCGAACAGACTTCCTCGAACAGAAAGCGAACAGACTGCGGATGGCTAACAGAAAGCGGGAATGGTAGGCTTTAAAGGTTTATTCGGAGGGTAAGGCTGGTAAGGTTAAATCATCAGGCAAGGAGGAAGGCAAGGAGGAAGGCAAGGTTTGTTAAGAGGCAGTATGGCGTAGTTTTCAGGATATTCTAAAGGAGTAGTTTGGTGAGGCGGTCTCAAGTAAGAGTTTCAGGAGGGTGCAAAGGAGGCATGAGTCATTAAAGGTTCGTTCAGAGGTTATAGGGCGAATAGTGTCAGAGTGTAAGTAGGTCCAAATGAGGGTATATGCATAGGTTCCCTAGGCTAGTCCCACCCAATGCATAGGTCTGAGGCATAGGGTCCCAAGTAAGAGTTTCAGGATGTTCCCAAGGAGGATTTTAAGTTACCAAGGAGGAGGGCATAGGCTGAGCTTCAGGATGGTCCCAAGGCTGGGGGTAGAGGCAGTAGGGTCTAGGGCACAGGTTACCGAGTATATTCCCACCAAAGGCTGTATGTATGATTTTTCCAAGTAAGATTGTAAGGACCCGGAGGGTGAGGTAGCGTTAAGCGGTCTCGCCCGACCCAAGGAGGGTGAGGTAGCGTTAAGCGGTCTCGCCCGACCCAAGGAGGGCGAGGTAGCGTTAAGCGGTCTCGCCCGACCCAAGGAGGGCGAGGTAGCGAACTCGAAGAACTAAAAAGAGAGGGCGCTTTCCTCGACCTCGTAACCTCGGCCGAGTCCCTACGGGCCTGTAATCAGGGAAGGATGTTTCGAAGAATAAGGTTGAAGAGGTTTCCAAGGCTGAGGTATGATGATGGAGGGTAGAGAAATGGATGTACAGGCTTAACCAGAACGTGTCTGCTTGAACAAACTCCTATCCTGCCATTGTTTAATATCTTTCCAGTGTTTAGTTGCACCAGGAAATACATGGAGTGGTAAGGTTGTTGCCCCCACCTAACTCACACTTTGGGGGACGGTTTCTGGATGTAACATAATTTCCTGTATTGCAAGTGCCGTACTGTGTGCTGGCGCCATACCTTGTGTTGTACTGTCCCGTGCTGGGTGTGAACATACGCCACTAACAGAATCCAAGCCGTTAAAGCCGTTCACTTAAGCCATTCACTTAAGCCATTCACTTAATAGTTTTTGTTAAGCCGTCCACCACTAACAGCACAAGCTATGATAGCATTATATACGTGCATATACAAACACTATAAGCAAAGCACCACCTCAAACTCACTCACAAGTTATTGCTTAACTTCCGTCCCCCGTCTGTCTGATCTTGTCCAGTATCTGTGTAAGACTCCAATTGGTATCTGTGCCCGTGACTTACACACTCGAGGTTGGTTCTTCTGTATCGATCCGTCCATCAATCCGTCCAATCCGTCCAATCCGTCCATCCCAATCTGTCCATCCGTCCTGGGTGAGGTGTTCTTTCTGGGTACTGTCCTGGGTAATGGGTACTGAACTGAAAGCGTAAAGGTGAAGGGAAGGTGTCAGAGGGAAGGTGTCAGAGGGAAGGATCGTTCATCGGGTGAAGGCAAGGATCGGTCAGAAGTCAAGGGTAGGTAAAGGTGAGGCCAGAGGTATGGGGGCAGCGGAGTGTCAGTATGTTCCCAAGTAGGCGTTCCCAAGTCAGTATGGATGGGTGTAAGTTCCCAAGGATGCGGTTCCCAAGGATGAGGGATTAGGTATGAGTTTGAAAAGGCTAGTCCCACCAAAGTCTGTAGGAATGAGGTTTCCATCCATAGTTCCACCAAAGGCATAGGTTTCCAAGGCTGAGTGTAAGGTCCCAAGGAGGGCATAGGCTGTAGGTCGGAGGGCGGATTATTGAGGTTAGGTCTCTAGGTTAGTGTCTCTATCATTGCAGGTCCGTTCAGTAAACCGCTACCGGTCAGTGGAAACACATAATGTCAGGTAGTATGTGATTTGTAAGGGTAATTGGTGCACCCACCTCACTAACACTTATGTAGTTCCATGCCCTAAGGCCACCACTTATTCCGGCCAGCAGCATCATAAGAAGATTCAGTTCTCAATCCACCAATCCGTGGAACTCAATATCACTCGTCAGTTGTTATTAACATGGCTCGATATGCTCGTAAGTAAACAAGCATGGCTCAACCTCTTTAGGTGGGAAATGACATATATCTCTCGGGTATGATTGAACGCGCGGGTATACTTGATTGAACGGGTCCTTCTATCTCATCAGTCAGTCACCAGTCAGTCACCAGAAGTAACCCTTCAGCCTTTTTAAAACCTTTCACCTTTCACCTTTACCCTTTCAGCATAAGCCAAGGACAACAAGGACAACAGAAGGAAGGAATCAGCCAGGAAAGGAACCAGTCAACAGAACCCTTTCACTTGATCTATCGCTAAGGGCTGCTGTCTTCTGCACCGAAAAGGAGATCCTATGCTGTGCTTGTCGTACCGAAAAGGAGAAGCCACCAGGGAAAGGATAAGCTCGGTGTACAGCTCAGCTCCGCGAATACTTCAAATCAAAGTAAGCAAGTAAGAATGATTCGAACTTGACAGCTTCCAAGCGCTTTTTCCCACCTACCGTTAAGCCTGGGGGAGAGAAGCCTACCTGGGGAAGAGGCGTGCGCTGGGGGAAGAGGTGTAAGCTAGGAGGATCAGCCTACCTATCGGGGGCAGAGAACTACCTACCGGGGGTGTACGCTAGAAGATCAGCCAGTTGTGGGTGGGAGTAATTAGCCGAGGTGTACGCTAGAAGATCAGCCTATTCCCGCCTAATAATCCCGCATTTATGCGCTTTTCGTGTTCGAATCATTCAAATCCCTCTTCAAATGAAAGACAGAGAGTATCAGGTAGTTGGTTAGGTCAAGGCTGACCAAAATGAATCAATGAAAATAGATGTTAACATATATAAGATCAATTGAAGGAACGTAGTCGCTTGTCCGCACCGGGCAAGGGGCTGATACAGCGGGTAGAGAGCGAGAAATCTCCCTCATTCATCAGAGTGGGGATGGCATAATGACATATATAATATATGCATTTTCTGGGTTCATTTTCTTCATGCATCTGGAAAACCACTGAATCATATATAAGATATTGAAGGAATTCCGCTACTAGAAATTGCAGAATCAGTGATCGAATATTCCCAAACGGGAAAGAAAGAAAGAGAAATCTTTCGTGTTGACAAGGTCGGTTCATCGAGCCGCAACATACGTGGATGCATCTCTCTCCTAATTGTTGGCGCTGGATGGCATCTCTCCTAATTGTTGGCGCAGCTGGAGCACACGCCCGGCTGGCACCCAAATGGGCAGGATCTATTCCAAAAGCCCATGCTTCCGGGGCGGGGGAGCAAGTACATAAGCCCGCCACCGCGGTATGGGCCATCGCGCGCTACTCTGGCACTGAGTGCGCTCAGGAGAAAACGGTTGGGAGGGTTAGACGCTCCTGGTGGGTTGCAGGAACCACCTTCGTTCCATTTATGCAAAGCTCGAAATGAGGAACGGAGGCCTGTCTCCCACTCACATCAGCACTCCAGACCAGCAGCCAGACCTTGGTTGAGGAACATCGAAAACCTGACAAAAGCAGCTTTCAAAACCTACTAGTCTAGTTCGATTTGCAGAACCAGTAGCCCTGGTGGAAGGCACCGGCTGCTTCATATCCAATCAGGATGGATTTCTAGATGAGCCTATCTCGGAGAAGAGAAGTGAAGAAGGTTTTGAAGGTGGACAAAGCGACCCTTACAAAAGCAACTTCAAAGCACGTATTCTGCCAGTTATCATCGGTAGGTGTTACGCTAGCCCAGACATGACCACTTGGTTGCGCGGAGCACCATAGCTATATAGGACCTTCCTATAGAGGACCGTGGTAATATAACATTCCCGATGATGTCCCACACTAGCTAGCCCCATATCTAGTAACAATTACTCCAAATCTGAATGAATATTCCTCCTCAGATCGATATAGAATGGAAAAGTGAACTCAATCACTAGCTAGCATCAGAAGCATGCAAGGATGGTTCACCTGAAGAAGAAGGGTTAGGAAGGAGAACCACCCACCTATTCAGCCTCACTAATAAAGGCGGAAAAGAAGCCTCTCACTTACCCGGACTCAGCTACCTGGACTCATTCAGCTAGGAGAGGTAGGGAAGAAAGGATAAGCTTGACCCGGACTCCACTCCGCTTAGATAAGAAGGTAAGATAGGGGACTTCATCCTGGAAGACTAGACTAGAAAGGTTGGTTGTTCCACTGCGGGACTGGACTAAACCCCCTCTAAGCACCTTGCCTTGCCTTTGGGAATCCACTAAAACCCCTAAGTCTGCCTAGAAAAACGCTCGATCAACACCCCAAATGAGAATCTATCCTGAAGGGGTGAAGTGACCATAGAACGCCCTTTGAAGCCTAAAGAGGAATTGAAATCCATCCAATTGGTGCTGTATCAAGTCCGTGCTGTGGAAAGGCGGTAGTGGAGCTGGTAGAAAGACTGTTACTTACCCTTGTATTAGATCAATTCTGTTTTATTTTTATGGATAATTACATATATAAATTGATTGGCGAATACGGGAATTATTGGCTATCCTATGCTAAGGCTAAGGGCATGTGGAGGTTTGGCATGCATGCGGAGTATTGGAGGAGTAAGAGGGAAGATGACCTGTTCACCTCGCACTCTGCAGCAGCATAAGATTGCAAGGCAAAGGCATAAGAAGCAACGCAGCCCAGAGATCAATACGGTCTTGGCAAGGAAAGAAAGCCCTCCCAACACTATTGGGTAGGGATGGGACCAATGGGTTAGGCCCTTGCTTGGTGGGAAGGTCCATCAAGGTCCAGGGAAGGAAATACCCATTCGTAGTTCTAAATAAAGGAAAGAGACAATCTTTCTACACCAATCGATCCGGGTTGAAAAGAGCGGAAACTCCGTACACAGCAATCCATTTATAAAAACCATTTCTTTCCAGCTTGCCTTATAAATGAAGGGCATATCCTGATCTACCAGAAGTGGAAGCCGAATCAACGAAGGATTGCTCACCTGACAATGGCCCCCCCACCCAATAAGTCACTTAGGCCCCAACTTATAAGAAGGGCCTGAGTGAGGTACGTTTCATGATTGAAGTCAGGCGCGGCAGCTACTTAGCAGGCGAAGCGTAGTTCTTTCTATTGCATGAATAGAATACGCTCCGAAACGAGCAACAGGGAAAAAACGTTCCCCAAGCTGGAAATAGATCTCTGTTTTGGGCACTTTTTAGGCTTCATCCTTTTCTTTTTTTTACTCCCCCTCTCGATCCAGTCAATGAATGAGTCAGAATAGTATTGGTTCTGCCAACTAGCTACAAGTCATCCCCTCGCCACGATTCGGTCCTCCAAGGCCTGCTCATGGCTAGATCGACCGGGGGTCCTCCGGCGCTTCGACCGGGGGTCCTCCGGCGCTTTTCTGATTCCCGCTCGTCTGTATCGTTACCGGGCCCGATCGGCCTTACAAACCACTTGCTTGAAAGGGTCGGGCAGTATTATTAGATAAGGAGGGATGTGGGCGGAAGCGGGCAAATGAACACAGAAGGAATGGGTGGGCGCTGCTATCGGAACCATAGGAGAGAATAGAGAATGACTGGTCCTCTCTTCAATGCTTGCATCGGACTTACTTAGCGACAGAGGGGCAAGAGCCATCCCGAACCAAGCTTATCACGTGAACCATGGCTTGTTATCGTACTCATGGGGAATAAATAGATAGGGTGAAGATCTAGTGCTGTTGTTGGGCTGGTCATCATCCCGACCTCGCTAGTTAGTTCTTGGGCTACACTGAAGAGTAAGTTTGGGGCTACACTCGCTATTCAGGGTTATACGTGAAGCCTACCCGCTTGAAAGCCTACTCTTGCCTACCCTCAATTAGAAGTTAGATATATGTATACACTTTATGGTGCAGGATGGGAAGGAAACTTTCTATCTCCAACTACTTTGGCTGGAAAGGAAGGCAGGCAACTAGGGTGGGGAGCCAGTTGAACTACACCCTGAATTTTCGGAGGGAAGGAAAGGAAGTAAAATACTCATTACTGCTTAACGTAACTGCTTTAGGGCAACTTTCACTGCTTAACTAAACTAGCACTGATGAACGTATTTATGAACGACTTAACTATAGCTACCCAGCTTTTATAGCTACCTGGCTACCCGGAGAGGTTCTATATCCCGGTATAGACATTCTGGTATAGGCCGATGCCCACTCACGAAGCTTCCTATCTTTTTATTGTGCCTGCTATGTCTTTTTTGTGCCCGCACCCAAGCAGCAATAGGCCTGTCATACCCCAAAGAATTCTTTGTGTTTAATTAGAGTGGACCACTGGTGTTTGTGTTTTTGGACAAAGTAGTTGTTGTCCCAATGCAGTCAGAAGCTCAATTCTGTAAACCTTCGATTTGTGAGCACGTGATAAAAAATGAAATTCACATAAACCCGAACAGCTCACGTAAACCCGAAAAGCATAGAATAACAAAATTAGAACCCTCTCAAATTGAAGAGGAGCTAATAGACCAGCTGTCCTTTCTTTCATCTCGCAGTTGGACTGGCTCTAATCTCGCAGTTGGACCAGCTCTCTCTCCATTAATCTCGCTGTGGTACCTCGCTGTGGTACCGGCTCATTTCTGTCTCGCTCGACAACCAGCTCTCGTACGCAATAGGTGTTGGCTGATCCCTGCAAAACAAAAACTGAGTAAAGTAAGTGTAGTTTGTATACGTAATATAGGCCGAGGGGGGGACTGCTAACCAATATGACAAATTCTGTGGGTCTGACCGATGTGCTTAGCTGACCTGGGTATTCCATCGTATCCGACCCGTAATGTCATGCCGTAATGACGTAGAGAGTATCTTGGGCTAACAGTAATGTCGTACGTAGAATCATCTTGGGCTAACGGTAATGTCATCGTTCAATAGTCTCATCGGCTAACGGAACTGATCTAATTCTCTCTCGGCTCGGCTAAGCTCCTGGAATAACGTATGTATATAAATATCTCTGCAGCTAACGCAACTGTAATTCCGTCTGTGACTAATATGCTAATGCTTCTGGTATTCCATTCCGTATATGAACTAGGGAGGTCATTCTTATATACAATATATAACGGATATATAACTATGCTGGCGCTGCTGTAATAACATATATAAATATGCTCCATTCCTTCCTCCCTAACTTCCTAAGTGGGCTGGGTTATATTCAACCACTGAACCAGGATACATAACTAGATCCGATGTATAAAGGTCCGTTCTGTTGCTGCGAGCTCTCGTTGACCTGTTTCTAAGGGCCCTTTCATATGTTGTAATTTCATCCTTCCTTCTGGGCCCATCTCTCGCTCTCTCTCTCTGGGACCATATATCATTCATTCTGGGCCCGGCTGTTTATCTTTCCTCTCTGGGACGAGCTCTGATTGCTCTTGCTGTGGGACAAGCTGATCTGACCCTGCCGTAAGATCTGGGACTAGCTTTCTTCGTTGGACCATTTAAAAATTCCTTCCCTGATTACAGGCCCGTAGGGACGGAGTCACTCACTATTCATATGGTGAGGCCCGTTAGGGATTTATCGCTCACCTCCCCAAAGAGGTGAGGGACTCGGCCGAGGTTACGAGGTCGAGGAATGAATATCGCTTGTCTGTAATCAGACAAGGCCCGGTAGGGACTCACTATTCATATGGTGAGGGTGAGCTTGCCGAACTCTCGACAAAGGCCCGGAGGGTGAGGTAACGAACTCTCGACTATAAGGCCGCCATCGACTCGGCCGAGGTTACGAGGTCGAGGAGAGGTACCGAACTCTCGAGCCTGGGCCGCCATCGATTTCTCGCTCGACCGACAGGGGAGGGCCGCCATCAATGAAATAGATTATATATGTCATT
>JAXQQM020070273.1:0-108928 GCA_034641835.2 Pinus albicaulis | reverse complement strand
ATGTGTTACACCAGCTTTTGGTCATCTAACCTATTATTATTAGATGAACCCAAGTACGCCATAAGACCAATTTTACCCTAAGTAAAATTGCTTTCACCATATAAAATAACTCATTTGTTTATATTTCCTGGTCATATTTAACCCAAAATAAGGAACTTAATTAAATAAATCCTTATTTATTTAATCATTCCCTAAGAATAAGTTATTTAAATCATTATTTAAATAATATTCTTAGTTAAGTTTGACTAAATCATCCATAAATAATTAAATAAACCATTATTTATTTAATTATATTCCCATCACTTCCCTAAAATGATAAATAAACCATTTATTTATTTATTATTTATAAATAAAGGAATTGACCCAAGTCAAGAACCCTTTTCCCTCCAACAAATATAATAAAATATTTCTAAAGGGTGCTTCTAGAATTTGATTAATAATATTTTATTCATGCACCGAGTTCTAGACTGCCCCAATATTTTGTTATAAATAGGGGGGTTTTCCCCATTCATTAGTCACCTTCATTGCATTAGATCACTCTGGATCTACTCTTGGTCACCATTTTCCATTTTTGTTTTATGAACTCCCATTGAGTTCCATGTTTGTTTTTCTACACCAATAAGAGAGAGGAATTTTAGATCTGAAACACTGAGGACTTCCAAGAACCCATCCCACCGAGGAGAACTGGAAAACACCTTTCTTGTTTTCCTCTCAGGTGCCCCATTCTTTAATATAATATAAAATTCTTTTAAATACATTGTTCTTGTCTTGTTCATTGTGTTAGCGCTCAAATCTACCTCAGGCTGAAATAAGGTAAAACTCTTTGACCGCCTTATACACGCTCGGGCCTCGCAGGGCATGTCCATGAGAGGAAACAGGAGAGGGCTCTCTCCGGTCTATCTCGGGCAAAGGATCTTCTGGGGGCTGAGATGACTTATAATGAACAATGAATACTGATTTTAGGCTAGTAAAGAGATAGGTAAGTTTGATTTTGATTTTTTGGGTTTTTGTTGGAGAAATGGGAAAAAACAATTTTGGGTCTGGGGATAAGGCCAGATTTTTGCAGAATTCGAGTTGAGGTGAGGTAGGCAATAGTCTTGATGCTTTTGATCGAGTATATGGATGGATAATAATGACAAGGAGCTAAAGAGGGCAAGGGTAAACATGGATCCTCTCCAAAAAGGCGAAAACATGTAAAACTAAACAAATTCAAAGGCAGAGCACTAAAATCAATGGATTCAACCTCATTTACTCATTCATTTAGTTTCAGAAGCATATGAAAGGAATGGCATACATTAAAAATGAAAGAAATTACAATAAACTGAGATAAAACACCATCAAGAACTGAAAGCCACAAGAATCCCAACAGGTGCTGCAAAACCTCTGATCTTCCCTTAGCCAAAATATGAAAAATATGTACAATAGTATGCCAAAATTTTCCCAAGAGTCCAACCCGTAGAATGTCTCAAAAATTACATCATATAGACCTCCTAACCCCTTCCCACACCTCTAGGGGTCGAATTCCTCCTTCTAGGAGAAATTCCAACTAATTCTAAACAAAGAATTGGAAAATAGGCATCTAAACAACTTGCCTCTAAAAGGGAGGAAACTGATTCTTACATCTGATTTTTACTTTTTTAGGAGTGAATCATCTAGAAGAGGTAAAAGTAAGTCAAAGTTACATTCCAAACATAAATTTACATCATGATAACTCAAAAATTTCATCCCCAAGCAAAACTGGTCCCAACTGGCTGAAATCTTGAGCTGGAAGGTGAAAAATCAGCCAAAATCTATATGGGTAGCGCTCCATCTCTGTATGGGTAGCGCGCCTTATATGGGTAGCGCCCGTGTTCTCTGCAAAGGGCTGGGAAGTTTAAGTGGGTAGCGCACCTTATGTGGGTAGTGCGCACTCTGTATGGGTAGCGCGCACCTCCAAAATCTGTCAACAACTCTGCAAACACGTCTTCGGCCCTCCACTTCACAAATTCGACTTCTGCCTTGCGGATTTCTTGCAAATGATTTTGTTTGCCATGTTTTATATATGAAGAAAATATCTCATCAAATCAGATTTGATTTCAAATTTGTTTGATAACCCACTTTCATAATTTTTGGCATTTGACATTTGGTCATTTAATACAATGCTTTTCTTTTGGCTTTTCTGAGTTTTGGACTGAAAATACTTGTTTGTCTTTTGCAGGGATGCGGCACTTGGCTTTGGAAAAGATCAGAGGCTTGCACTGAAGCTTCTTATGATGAAATAAATACAATTATTACAAACATGAAATTAGACAATTTCTAGTTCCAAAATAGAGTTTTGGACTAGAAATGTCTTCAAATGCTTTTGATAATAAAAATGTGAAATAGAAAACTTGCGAAACCAACCTCATGGCCTGCGGGCTTTATGACATGTATGCAAAGGACTTGAAAACCCTAGACTCTAGGACTAAAGACTTTTTTTAACGAAAACAATCATTAATGACCATGAATGAAATGACTATGAACTTCAGTGATTTTTGAGGAATTTTAAATAGCCCTGCAGGTACAAGCATGAGGAAACACAAGACAACCAGACCCCCTCGTCAGTCAATGGCATGCTCCTAGCGAAATGCAATGAAGTGGAACAAGCGAGACACCTAAGAATGATATGCAAAAAGCGAAATGATCTCTGACGGAGGGCTGTAAGGACCGACTCTAACATTGGCTCCAATGGGGAGGGTGGCTCCATGGAGATGCCAAGAACGGCAGATCTCTGGGGGAGGCAGACAGTGCCTTCATCCATTGGGCGATGGAATCATTATTTGAACGGATAACACAAAACCTTTGACACATTTATTGAATGAAAACTTGACTGAAAACTGACTGAAACTTGACTGAAACTTGACTCAAACCGACTCGATGGAAAACTGAAATAACTTGAAAAAACTGACTCAACAGACCAAACACAAATGACTCATGACTGACTTAAAACAAGACTTTACAAAGCTTTTGGAAAAAAGGCAACAATCCATCAAGATTTGGAATCATGATGACAACCACCTGCATACTAATGAAATATGTACAATCATGTATAATTGGCTTTCCAATGTAACCAGTCAAGCATATGGCTTCTTGACTGATTCTTCTGATCAGATCTGCTGGTCAACAATACAAAATGATAACTGGGCATCCAAAAACATAATTGACCATGATCTCCTTCATCACTGAATACTGCAATACTCACCTTTACTGCTGACTGTAACAATTTTTCCAATGGATCATGAAAAACATGAAGATTTACCTCCTGCTGAAAGAACATGGTGTCCTTTTCACCTACTTCTGATATTTCTTCATCATGTACTTCAGTAAAAATATGTCCCTGGGCTTCAAAAAACTCTGAACAGGTAGATGAGCAGATCTCCTCTTGTAAAAACATTTCAACACATGAAACATATGAAGAAGAATCTGAATGAAAATCCTGAATGTTCTGATCTTCTACAGTCTGAATGTATTGTAGGTCATCTTCATATGATATGACAGCCAGATTATCATGTTCCTCATTACATTCATCAATTATGAGAAAAGCAACTTCAGATGATTCTTGAAACCCAAACATGACCTTTCTATCATCTACCATAAGTTCATCCAAAGGAACTGTTTCACTTACTTGAACGAAGATC
The DNA here is from genome assembly GCA_034641835.2 of Pinus albicaulis. Taxonomy (NCBI): domain Eukaryota; kingdom Viridiplantae; phylum Streptophyta; class Pinopsida; order Pinales; family Pinaceae; genus Pinus; species Pinus albicaulis. The sequence continues at coordinate 105,272 of JAXQQM020070273.1, read as the reverse complement.
TCATCTTGTTTTGCATAAACTGACTGAATTACCTCATCATGAAGGCTGTGTTCTGCTGACATGAGAACATTTGGATCAAAAACTTTGTCTATGATCTCAACAGCAAAATTCTCCTTTTCAGGATTCGGTACAAGGTATGCTTGGTCATTACAATCTAAATCTGGATCTGATATGACTGAGTGGACATTATCACAATCTGCATTTGAAACTTGACTTTCCTGCATGTTGTCTTCTTCTATTGACAGATCTGAAACAAGATCTTCTCTTTCATCACTTTCATCCATATAGACATCTTCAACCTGCTGATCTATAAAGCTGCTTACAGGACTGTCATCCTTTTCAGAAAAGGAAGAAGGTCCACCATCACCTTCTTGACCATGTGCACACTGCAGATCTACGTTAACTTGAGCTGGAACATGACCTTTCAATAGCTGATCTATCTCATCTTCAGACAGAGGAGATAATACCTTTTGTTTTCTTTTGCTCAAACAGTGATTGTCTTCATTGATTTCAAGTGAAGGAGTATACAAATTTTCCTCATACTGCTGATCCATTTCATGTAATTCCTGTTCACTGTCAACATGCAAAATGGCTTCATTTTCCACCGCACTAAGATCTTGATCCTACTGCAAATTTTCATGATCTTCTTTATGGGTATCCTCTAGGTTCTCTTCATGTTGCTGAAATGGATTTTCATATAGGGCTTCCATGATCTCATCATCCATGAAATTATCATCTTCATAATATTTCTCAAGGCTTTCAATAAAAGTAGAAGCACGTTTGCAATAGTCATGAACTAAATTTAATGATGGATAAGATACTTGATATCTTTCAATGAACAGGGCATGAAAATCCTTTAAACAATAAATACAGGCCAGCGGAAAATTTTCATACCAAGATTGGGCTTCACCTTCTAGAGTGGCTAGGAATATCTTCATCAAACAATCTTCAGGAAAAGCTACCTTCAACTTGCGAATATGCATGTGAAATCTAATCAGATGTAAAGCAGCATCCTTCTTACCATCATCTTTAAACGTAGGCAGATTCCTTGACCAATCTACCTTGGGCATCTTATTCGGAAAACTTGGAATGTGGTCTCGGCTCATGGGAGCGTATCTTCTCGTGATTCGGTCCATCTTGAAAATCTCACAGCTACTGATCTCCCTGCAGTGAAGTCACCATGAAGCATCGATTTCTGGATTGTTCAAAGGAATGAAGTCGCTGTGTGAATGTTTTCACTTTCCGATGTGTCTCAGATCGTCGTCCACCATCAACATCGTATCTGAACTTGATACACATATCAAAATTTTATATAGGTTATACATGACAAGCTAGACCGAGATCGACCGTTAAATACATTCTACTATGCACTCGCAGCAAGAGCAGCTTCCTCATACACGAATAAGACTTCGAACTGGGCCCTGTAGCTATAAATCAAATAACACCCACAAGCAAACCATGTTCTTCCCCAGTATGGTCGCCACTATGTTAGCACTCAAATCTACCTCAGGCTGAAATGAAGTAAAACTCAAGGCTACATCAAACCACGCTCAGCCTCGTAGCTAGCCCTACGAGGACAGGAGAGGGCTCTCTCCGGGTCTATCTCGGCAAAAGATATTCAAAGGGGCTGAGATGAATTATAATGAACAATGAATACTGATTTTAGGCTATTAAAGAGATAGGAATGTTTGATTTTTATTTTTTGGGTTTTTGTTGGAGAAATGGGAAAAAATTTTTTTGGGTCCGGGGATAAGGCCAGATCTTTGCAGAATTCGAGTTGGGGCGAGGTAGGCAGTAGTCTTGATGCTTTTGATTGGGTATATGGATGGATCACAAATACAAGGAGATGAAAAGGGCAAGGATGAACATGGATCCTTTTCAAACAGGCGAAAACATACAAAACTAAACGAATTCAAAGGCAGAGCACTGTAAACAATAGATTCAACCTCATCTACTCATTCATTTTAGTTTCAGAAGCATAAGAAGGGATGGAATACATTAAACATGAAATAAATTACAATAAACTGAGAGAAAACACCATCAAGAACTTAAAGCCACAAGAATCCCAACAGGTGATGCAAAACCTATGTTCTTTCCTTAGCCAAAATATGAAAAATATGTACAATAGTGTGCCAAAAGTTTCCCAAGAGTCCAACCTGTAGAATGTCTCAAAAATTACAATATATAGATCACTCTAACCCCTTCCCATGCCTCTAGGGGTTGAATTCCTTCTTCAGGGATCAGTTTCAACCAAATTCTAATCAAGGAACTAAAATCTAAGCAAACTAACAACTTGCCTCTAAAAGAGTGGAACCGATTCATTTACATGATTTCACTTTTTTCAGAAAGTGTGCTTTCTAGAATAGGTAAAAATGAGCCAAAGTTACATGCCAAACATAAATTTACATCATGATAACTCAAAAATTTCATCCCCAAAAAACTGGTCCCAACCGGCCGAAATTCCGAGGGCCGGAAGTTGAAAAATCGTATTAAAAAATATATGGGTAGCGCCCCTACCCAACGGGTAGCGCGCCTTATATGGGTAGCGCCCGTGTTCCTTTGCAAAGCCTGGGAAAGTTAAGTGGGTAGCGCGCCTTATACGGGTAGCGCGCACCTCGTATGGGTAGCGCCCACCTCCAAACGCTGTCAACAACTCTGCAAACACGTCTTCGGCCCTCCACTTCACAAATTCGACTTATGCCTTGCGGATTTCTTGCAAATGATTTTGTTTGCCATGTTTTATATATGAAGAAAATATCTCATCCAATCATATTTGATTTCAAATTTGTTTGATAACCCACTTTCATAATGTTTGGCATTTTGACATTTGGTCATTTAATACAATGCTTTTCTTTTGGCTTTTCTGAGTTTTGGACTGAAAATACTTGTTTGTCTTTTGCAGGGATGCGGCACTTGGCTTTGGAAAAGATCAGAGGCTTGCACTGAAGCTTCTTATGATGAAATAAATACAATTATTACAAACATGAAATTAGACAATTTCTAGTTCCAAAACAGAGTTTTGGACTAGAAATGTCTTCAAATGCTTTTGATAATAAAAATATGAAACGAGAACTTTTTGGAACCAACCTCATGGCCTGCGGGCTTTTATGACATGTATGCAAAGGACTTGAAAACCCTAGACCCTAGGACTAAAGACTCTTTTTTAACGAAAAAAATCATTAATGACCATGAATGAAATGATGATGAACTTCAGTAGTTTTTTGAGGAATTTCTAAATAGCCCTGTAGGTACAAGCATGAGGAAACACAAGAAAACCAGACCCCCTCGTCAGTGAATGGCATGCTCCTAGTGAAATGCAACGAAGAGGAACAAGCAAGACACCTAAGAATGATATGAAAAAAGCGAAATAATCTCTGACGGAGGGCTGTAAGGACCGACTCTAACATTGGCTCCAATGGGGATGGTGGCTCCATGGAGATGCCAAGAACGGCAGATCTCTGGGGGAGTCAGACAGTGCCTTCATCCATTGGGCGATGGAATCATTATTTGAACGGATAACACAAAACCTTTGACACATTTATTGAATGAAAACTTGACTGAAAACTGACTGAAACTTGACTGAAACTTGACTCAGACCGACTCGATGGCAAACCGAAATAACTTGAAAAAACTCACTCAACAGACCAAACACAAATGACTCATGACTGACTTAAAACAAGACTTTACAAAGCTTTTCGAAAAAAGGCAGCAATCCATCAAGATTTGGAATCATGATGACAACCACCTGCATACTAATGAAATATGTACAATCATGTATAATTGGCTTTCCAATGTAACCAGTCAAGCAGATGGCTTCTTGACTGATTTCCCTGATCAGATCTCCTGGTCAACAATAGATACTGGTAACTGGGCATCCAAAAACATAATTGACCATGATCTCCTTCATCACTGAATACTGCAATACTCACCTTTACTGCTGACTGTAACAATTTTTCCAATGGATCATGAAAAACATGAAGATTTACCTCCTGCTAAAAGAACATGGTGTCCTTTTCACCTACTTCTGATATTTCTTCATCATGTACTTCAGTAAAAATATGTCCCTGGGCTTCAAAAAACTCTGAACAGGTAGATGAGCAGATCTCCTCTTGTAAAAACATTTCAACACATGAAACATATGAAGAAGAAACTGAAAGGGAATCTTGAATGATCTGATCTTCTGTAGTCTGAAAATATGATAGGTCATCTTCATATGATAGGACAGCCGGATTTTCATTATCAATCATAAGGAAAGAAACTTTAGCTGATTCTTGATGCTCAAACATGATATCTCTATCATCTACCCTAAATTCATCCAAAGGAACTGCTTCACTTACTTGAATGAAGATCTCATCTTGTTTTTCATAAACTGACTGGATTACCTCATCATGAAGGCTCTGTTTTGATGGCATGAGAACATTTGGATCAAAAACTCTGTCTATGATCTCAACAGCAAAACTCTCCTTTTCAGGATTCAGTACAAGGTATGCTTGGTCATTACAATCTGAATCTGGATCTGATATGGCTGACTGGACTGGATCACATTCTGAAATTGAAACTTGATTTCTCTGCATGCTGTCTTCTTCCATGGACAGATCTGAAACAAGCTTTTCTCTTTCATCATTTTCCGCCATATAACAATCTTCAACCTGCTGATCTATAAAGCTGCTTACAGGACTGTCATCCTTTTTAAAAAAGGAAGAAGTTTCACCATCACCTTCTGGACCATGTGCACACTGTAGATCTGTGTTAACTTGAGCTGGAACATGACCTTTCAATAGCTGATCTATGTCATCTTCAGACAGAGGAGATAATGCCTTTTGTTTTCTTTTGCTCAAACAGTGATTGTCTTCATTGATTTCAAGTGAAGGAGTATACAAATTTTCCTCATACTGCTGATCCATTTCATGTAATTCCTGTTCACTGTCAACATGCAAAATGGCTTCATTTTCCACCACACTAAGATCTTGATCCTGCTGCAAATTTTCATGATCTTCTTTATGGGTATCCTCTAGGTTCTCTTCATGTTGCTGAAATGGATTTTCATATAGGGCTTCCATGATCTCATCATCCATGAAATTATCATCTTCATAATATTTCTCAAGGCTTTCAATAAAAGTAGAAGCATGTTTGCAACAGTCATGAACTAAATTTAATGATGGATAAGATACTAGATATCTTTCAATGAACAGGGCATGAAAATCCTTTAAACAGTAAATACAGGCCAGCGGCAAATTTTCATACCAAGATTGGGCTTCACCTTCCAGAGTGGCTAGGAATATCTTCATCAAACAATCTTCAGGAAAATCCACCTTCAACTTGCGAATATGCATGTGAAATCTAACCAGATGTAAAGCAGCATCTTTCTTACCATCATCGTTAAACGTAGGCAGATTCCTTGACCAATCTACCTTGGGCATCTTATTCGAAAAACCTGGAATGTGATCTCGGCTCATGGGAGCGTATCTTCTTGTGATTCGGTCCATCTTGAAACTCTCACAGCTACTGATCTCCCTGCAGTGAAGTCACCATGAAGCATCGATTTCTGGATTGTTCAGTGAATGAAGTCGCCGGTGAATGATTTCAGCCTTCTTATGTCTGATCGTTGTCCACCATCAACCATCAGATCTGAACTTGATACATGTACTGGGGCAATTTATAAGTTAAGTGTTACGATTACAAGCTAGACCGGAGATCGACTGAAGCAGCGTTTATCTACTATGCACTCGCAGAGCAAGAGCAGTTCGAAGGCTACCTGGCGTGACTTCAGACTCCATCTGTAGCTTATAGAACAAATAACACCCACAAGAAAACCATGTTCTTCCCCAGTATGGTCGCCACTATGTTAGCGCTCAAATCTACCTTAGGCTGAAATAAGGTAAAACTCAAGGCTACATCAAACCACGCTCAGCCTCGTAGCTAGCCCTACGAGGGCAGGAGAGGGCTCTCTCCGGGTCTATCTCGGCAAAGGATCTTCAAAGGGGCTGAGATGACTTATAATGAACAATGAATACTGATTTTAGGCTAGTAAAGAGATAGGAAGGTTTGATTTTGATTTTTTGGGTTTTTGTTGGAGAAATGGAAAAAACAATTTTGGGTCCGGGGATAAGGCCAGATCTTTGCAGAATTCGAGTTGGGGCGAGGTAGGAAATAGTCTTGATGCTTTTGATTGGGTATATGGATAGTTTAGAATGACAAGGAGCTGAAGAGGGCAAAGAAGAACTTGGATCCTCTCCAAACAGGCGAAAACATGTAAAACTAAACGAATTCAAAGGCAGAGCACTGTAAACAATGGATTCAACCTCATCTACTCATTCATTTAGTTTCAGAAGCATAAGAAGAGATGGCATACATTAAACATGAAATAACTTACAATAAACTGAGAGAAAACACCATCAAGAACAGAAAGCCACAAGAATCCCAACAGGTGCTGCAAAACCTCTGATCTTTCCTTAGCCAAAATATGAAAAAATATGTACAATAGTGCCAAAAGTTTCCCAAGAGTCCAACCTGTAGAATGTCTCAAAAATTACAATATATAGATCACTCTAACCCCTTCCCATGCCTCTAGGGGTCGAATTCCTTCTTCAGGAATCAGTTTCAACCAAATTCTAATCAAGGAGCTAAAATCTAGGCAGCTAACAACTTGCCTCTAAAAGAGTGGAAACTGATTCATTTACATGATTTTCACTTTTTTGAGAGTTAATCTTCTAGAATAGGTAAAATTAAGCCAAATTTACATGCCAACCATCAATTTACATCATTAAAACCCAAAAATTTCATCCACAAGCAAAACTGGTCCCAACTGGCCGAAATTCTAAGCTGGAAGTTGAAAATTCAGCCAAAAATCTATATGGGTAGCGCCCGTGTTCCTTTGCAAAGCCTGGGAAAGTTAAGTGGGTAGCGCCTTATGCAGGTAGCGCACCTCGTATGGGTAACAACCACACTCAAACGCTGTCACGGATATAAAAACAAATACGATCAATAATTCAATAACACAAACACGATTTCTACATTCGCAGTTTCTTGCAAATGATTTTGTTTGCCATGTTTTATATATATGAAGAAAATATCATCAATCAGATTTGTTCAAATTTGTTTGATAACCACTTTCCATAATGTTTGGCATTTTGACATTTGGTCATTTAATACAATGCTTTTCTTTTGGCTTTTAAATTAACTTTTTGAGTTTTAAGGCGAAAATACTTATTTGTCTTTTGTAGGGATACGGCACTTTTGGAAAGATCGGAGGCTTTCGAAGCTTCTTATGCTGAAATAAATACAATTATTACAAACATGAAATTACACAATTTCTAGTTCCAAAACAGAGTTTTGGACTAGAAATGTCTTCAAATGCTTTTGATAATAAAGATATGAAACGAAAAATTTTTGGAACCAACCTCATGGCCTGCGAGATTTTATGACATGTATGCAAAGGACTTGAAAACCCTAGACCCTAGGACTAAAGACTCTTTTTAATGAAACGGTCGTGCGACCATGAATACGACCATGAACTTCAAGGTACAGGGAGTTTACATAGCCTGCCAGTACAAGCATGAGGAAACACAAGACAAACGAGACCCCCTCGTCGATCGTGGCATGCTCCTAGCGGAAATGCAACGAAGTGGAACAAGCGAGACACTGGAATGATGTGCAAAAAGCACGAAACGATCTACGCGAGCTGTAGACCGTGCTATTGGATGCATGGAATTATATCACTATATTTTATGCAGCAATGTCTTTTGTCCTTAGATATGAATTTGTGCAGCAGACTTAAAGATATTTTGCAGCCATAATCGATGTTAGGGCTATTTGTTATGCGTAGCTAAAGTGATCTTTTACGACGAAAGATTCATACTAACAATTGGTGACTCCACACGGGTTTTCTTTTGCGACCGCTGTCGTTTTATATATTCCTGCATATCCAGCTGTTTCAGACCCTAGGGTTTCTCTTCCATTTTCTGTTTTTCCTATTTTTATGGTGCTTTTCACCTCTAAAACCCTTAAACATTAAAATTTTTAACTTCCATGTGTTTCTGGCCCTATTGCGCAGGTGACAGACATCAACTGCAGCTGAGACGACAATTTTTTTCTGAATCTGGCTGGGAGCATGCAGGATCTACGGGGTTGCACTTATCGGCCCAAAAAGTGCGGGCGACATGGTCCCACCACCACACGCCCAGCCCGTCTGAATTTGCAGGTAAGTCGGGAACACACGACCTACCCTTTTTACGCAAATTTTCCAGCCACTTTTTATGGGTTTATACAAACTTACTGTCCCGGGGTTTCCCAGCCTCTGTCTCTACCCGTTTAGACCTGTTTCTGATCTGCTACACTCAAATAAGCGGGAATCTTGCCCCTTAGGGCTCTAGTACCCTCCACTTTTGTGGGAGAGTCTTTGTTGTTTTAGAAGTCTGAATTTTCAGAGTTTCAGCCTTGTTTTTCTCAGATCTGATACCTCCTTTTCAGATCCCTTTAGATCAGCTCTTCTCCCTCTCAACACACCTCATATTGTTTTTTCTGGGGCTCATTTCTAAGGCCAATGCCTTGTCTCTTCTATTTTTAGCTGATCTCCTCATTTTTAGCAACAACCTTGCCTCTGCCTAATTGTTGTTTTCTGCACCACTTTTCAGCAGATTTACCCTTTAGATCCCAGTCCCTCTAGACCTTAGATCTATTGGCCTATTTTTTAAGCGTGCTTTGCCTAGTTTTTCCCTCTCAGAGACTAGTTTTGAGAGACCTGCCTTCTTGGGTTAGCTTTTTGCCTTGTTAGTTGTTAGTTTTCTGTCCTTTTGGTCTTATTTACTGCAGATTTATTTTCAGTTACGCAGCACACTTTTTATTTTACTCTCAAAACGTCTGGGTTTAAACAATTAAAATTAATGCATGCCACACACTTACCCTAAGTGAAGAAGCGCCTGGTTAACACCGCCTGGCAAAGACTTTAAAATCAATTTTCACTACACCTTTTCTGCCCTTGACCTCACTTGATTTTGTCTCTCCCTGCCCTTGTCGGTTTTTGCTTCTCCCGTCATCATTGCGCCCCCAAGGCGCCTTTCTCGGAGACTTCTTGGCCTTCACCCTCAGTTTCTACTTGGTCGACTTCCTCCTTCCCGTCGTCATCAAGAAATTCCTCCCCCGAGTCCGCACTCTAACTCTTCCTCTGATTGTTCGGGTTCTCCCCCTCCTCTTGGTTCCCCCCCTGTTACCTTCCCCATGTCTAGTTCCAGACCTAGCCCTAATCCCAGTTCTATGGCTAGGTCTGTGTCCAGTGGAACCCCTACGGGACCTACCTCGACTGCCCCATTACTCCCTTATATGGCTGGCCTCAGTCTCCCCGATTTCAATCAGCTAATTAATGATCCTATTCGCCACGATGTTACTTGGCCTGCTGTGCCAACCAAGCTCCCCTCCAACATTCCCAAGTTCGAAGGCCTTGCTAGTGAAGATCCCTCTAACCATATCCGATCTTTCCACATGTGGTGTTCTTCCAATTCCATCACCGATGACTCCATCCGTCTTCGTTTGTTCCAGCGCACGCTTACCGGCGAAGCTTCCAAATGGTATGTTGATCAAGCCACCTCTTCCCATACCACCTTTGCGACCATTGCCCAAGCCTTTTTATCCTATTTCCAACTCCCTCTCCGATACGACACTGGCACTGAACTCTTGACTTCTTTCCATCAATCCTCTTTGACCCGCCTTTCTTCTCATGTCCAGGAATGGCGGCGAAGACGGAGCCTGTGTCGCGCTCCCCCCTTTGAAGATCGAGTTTACATGGACTGGTTCCTTCACTCTTTCTTACCTCCCATTGGCAAAGATGTCGCATCCCATTTTCCCCAAACCGAAGAAGCCGCCCTCTAAATCGCTTTGAAATATGACCTTATCTACGCCCAATCTGGTTATGTTTATACCTTCCTTCCTGACCTTCCCAAGCCCGGTGGCTCTAATGCCCCGGCGGCATATCACTCTGTCGATGGTATCATTGGAGCCCTGTCACATACCTCTTCCCAACCTCTTCCAGGACATGGTTTCCCTCCAGGGGCCAGCCCCTCCGACACTTTTTCCCCTCCAGGTAGCATGTATTCAGGATACGGCACGCCTCCTCCTTTTGCCCACCCTCTTGCTTACCTTACTGCTGCCCACCCTACCCCTTATCCATATCCGCAACCTGGCGTCCCAGCTACTCCAGCATTTGGACCTCCCACTCCCTTGCCTTTTCCACCCCCACAACTGCACTTAATACCCCCTCCAGGGCAAGTATTTGCACATCAGGGGGCACCTAATTTTCCTCCTTCTCAAAGAAGGAGACGAGGCAATCAATCCGCTTCTGGTAATCATGGACCCAATCCTTCAAGTATTGATCCTCACACTGCCAACCAGCCACAGGGTTCTCAGCCCAAGCCGAACAGGACACTTCGCACCAATCAGCCCTGTTCGTGTTGCGGTGTCTATGGTCACTACACTCACGATTGTCCATTATTACCACAAATGTGACAGATGTGGGATTCTCAGGCCACCGTGCGGGGACAACACTCCTCCCCTTCCTCCCCAACTACTTCTCAACCTGCTGTGTTTACCAATCCTTTCCCTCAACAAGGATTTGTGGCCACTCAACCCCCTCATGCCCCGGTAACCACTCAACCTTCCCCTTCTGGTTCCTCTGATTACCAGATTATCATGATGGCCTCTGACCCACCTCTCACCGTCGACCTCAACCTTCAAACTTGGTCACGTCATTCTTCCACAACTCCCGTTCCATCTGTCTCCAAGTCTCCATCGTCAGGTCCTACAGAGCCTCTATCGACACCCAATGGTCCCTTGCAACTCCCTCCGCCCAAAGCCGAGTTTCATCCCAAACCTCCTAAGGGATCATTACACCAAAATGCTGCCTCTGGTCGGGCTGCCCATTCCTACAACATAGTAGATGATCTGGCCCAATCTCCTGCTGCCATTTCAACACTAGAACTCCTCCAGTCGTTTCCTTCTCAAAAGAGGTCTCTACTATCTTACGTGGGCACTGTAGATCCTGTTGATGACCAATTGATTGTTTTCGACGCCCGTCAGTCAGAACATCCCCCCTTTCCTCCTTCGGTTGCTTTCCAAATCCCCATCAAAATCCGAAATTCCAATGTTGCTCGGTGTATTATTGATGAGGGGGAATCTACTTGCGTCATGTATGCTTCGGTTTGGAAACAACTCGGATCCCCTGAACTGGCCCCTTCCACCATCACCCTTCGCGCATGGGATGGCCATGCCTCCCATCCCATTGGCCTATTTCGTAACCGTCCTATCACCCTTGCTGGCAAGACTGTTTGTGTCGACGTTGAAGTTATCGACGCCCCTCTTGACTACAACATCCTTTTGGGGCGTAGTTACACCTATGCCATGTCAGCCATCCCGTCCGCAGTCCACCGCAAGATGTTTTTCCCTCATAATGGCAAGATTTTCACCATTGACTGGGCTTGAATTACCAAGGAACTAAAATCTCGACCTCCGCCGAGTCCACCATCTCTACTGCCACCAACAAGAAAACCGTTGGATCTCAAGTAGCCACCTTTAAAATTTGATCATACTAAAGGTGGCTAAATTTGTTTTGAGCCTTCAAGGAACAATTTTTCCCTATTAAAAACTGTTGGCTCTTGAAGACTCTTGAAGGCCTCAGGCCTCTGTCCAAGTTTCCCACACTGCTGTTTACATCCTAAAAACCTCTGAAATCCTGCAAAAATCCAAAATCCAATACTGCTACAAACATCCCTTTCCCCTTCCTTCCCCTCAAAACTAACCTCCTTTCTATCCCTCCATTTCCCCATGAAAATCCATCATTTCTATGTTTCTCCTTTTCCCCTCATCTAAATTCATTTTATAAGGTTGAAAACCCACTTTTTAACCTCACCGCAACCTTCATTTCCTTTGAAAAACCATAGAAAACACATATTTTCTATGTTCTGGGCTTAAGCCCCCTCGGGCCAAGCCTCTAACCCTTTTTCTTCCATGTGCCCGAGTGCCAGAACTGAATGCTAAACCCGTTGGGTGCTTATCCGTTTAAATTTAATATTTCTCCGCCAAACCATTGAAAAACCTTTTTAAAATCATTTTTTGGGTTTTAATTTATTTTTGGAAATTTTCCGACATTTAAATGGTGGAGTGATGTTGACCGTTGATCGGCTCCATAGATCGGATGGTGCGGACCCCGACTTACCACGTGGTCCCCGCCTCCCATACGCTGTTTGCCCAAAACCGACAGTCTTTTCCGCACTGCCTTCGGGCCAAAGGTTGTTTTCTCTCGTCGGCCAGTGATTCCATACGCTGCGCGCCCCATGTCCTCCGTACCATTTTCTAAAACCACCGTCCCCGCGCATTAAAGTTTTCCCCCAAGCATTAACGTCTGGACCGGGGATGCCCAGTGAAATGGATCTCCGCCGTCCGATCTGGGCCCACTCATCCAACGGTCAGCGCTAACCAGAGTTGTGCGATGGGTAACGAAGGTGCACGCACGATAAACAAGCCATCGTCGCGCGGAAATCACATCTCTACCGTCGATATGATCTGATCGACGGTCCAAAACTCATCCTCCAGATTCCCTCCATTTGACTTTCAATGCCCCCTGATTCCATCTTGACCATCCAAACTGAGCCAGATCAACGGCGCAGTCTCACTACGAGGGTATGCCCCCAAAAATTTTCCTCCGTACATCCGAACTCCCCGTAGTCATCCCCGACCGTCGATCTCGGCGCGAATCAACGGCTCTGATTTAATCCACCTCCCCCATGCTTTTTCGACTATTCTGAGATTAAATCCCAGCCGTTGGGTGATGCCATCCAACGGCCCTCCTTCCTCCGCACATCCTCCGATGCAGATTGCCCTATAAACGCAGGATTTTTGTAACATTCGTTTGTGTTTTGCAGATTCTAAGGTTTTTTCGCTTAAAATGAAGAAATTTTCGTAGGCCGAGGATGATGATCCTCCGGCCTTCGAATACATAAGGAAGTCGATCACCGGGTATAGATACACGTGTTCCAGCAAGATTTCATGAGCCTTGGTGCCGAATGCCCCAGTTAAACCTGAAAACATTAAATGGAGCACAGAAAAAGAGTATTGGTTGCAGAAGACAGAGCGCAAAAGAGAATTAATGGACAGATTAGCTGGGATTACAACTAAGACAGTTATCAGTAGCCTAATCCCCAATCTAAAACATAGATTAAAAGAAAAACCTAAAGTGTTTTAGCAGAAAAACCCTCCACCGCCACAGATGGAGGCGAATTGATTCCTCCCAATGACTACAGTCCCACCTGTGCCTCAAAGTATTCAATCAAGAACAAAATTTATTGATTGAGATCAGATATTTTACCCCGACGCAGCCGAAGAGTTACTTCTGCCAGGAATTTAATGAAAGAATGTCTGTAGAGTAGCCTTAACATCACACAGATCCTCAAAGGTCAACAAAATCTCCCTCCGAGCTTAATTCATAAGTGTAAACCAATTAATACAGTGAAACACGTGTATAGTTTCTTCATTAAGCCTCCCAAGGGCCAAGAAAACATTAACTCTGTATTAATTGTACTTGAGATCTTTAATCAGATCTCACCTCATCATCCTTCTATAAATACTTCAGTAGAAGATGAGTGAGGGGTTGGTTGCCGATGTAATTGCTGAAGCATTGTAATGTGATTGAGCTGAATACTTTTGTTGTAAATACTGGTTTCACTGGCTCTTGGAGCCCTGCTTGTAACAGATAGGTTAGGTTATAAAGAGAGATGGATTAAAACACTGGATTTGAAGATTGTAACTGGTTTGAAGCATCAATACAAGCTGATTTATGGGATCCTGGTCTATGCTGACGGTGATGTTGTTCTTACTGTAACTTGTGTTTTATTTCTGTTTCCATTTTGTTTCATTTTCTGCTGTAAAGAACAGTTTAAACAGAGTTAGGACCTATTGTATACCAGTAACCTTCTCTGGCTGAGAAACCTTTATTTAGATGTTTTCTTCTATCTGTGTTATTTGGAAATGATTAATTCACTTTAGGCATAGGCATGGTTGTGTTCCCTCATCTTATTGCCTTGACTGAATGTTATTTTTAAATGTTACTTTCAATATATGTTGTGTGAAGATGAACTGAGGAAATTAAGGTTAGCCCTGAGTCCCTTTCTTATTTGCTCAACTATTTGATTGTTTCCCTTAGGATGTGTTAAAAGCTGACTAGTTTCAAAGTACTTATCAGATCTTAGGCCATTCTGTGTTATCTCTGTGATCGTCTTGGAAGTAACTAAGTAAAGAAGAGCTAGGAGAGGATTATGGTGAGCCCAGCCCGCTAGTTTCTACTCCAAAAGTTGCCTTCAAGTTTCCCTTTGTTTTTATATATATTCTATTGGAAGTGTATCAAAGGCTGGATAGTTTCAAAGTACTTACCAGATCCTAGTTTGCTTCTATGTTTCTCTTAAGTGCTTGGTCAAAGGCTGGCTAGTTTGAAAGTACTTACCAGATCCTGGGCTGCTCTTTGTTCTGCATCTGTCATTTGCCTTTCTTATTGTATCATTCCATTCCATAAATAAAACTTTAAAGAGATCCTTAGGCATAGATGACTTGCCCCATAGATCACTCTTGAACCTGAATGTTTCAATTAAATCCTCTTATGACTCCATAGCCCAATGGATTGAAAACTTGCCATCATCTCTCTTTTTATCAAAACTTACTCTTTTTTGCTTGCAACTTCTCACCTTTGAACCTATTTTCATATAGATCTTTCTGCCTCAGACAACAACTATGTTCAACCATCCGAAAAAACCAAACCAAACCCTTGGACCTCATAACTAGCCTAATATCATTATTCTAAACTTCAAAGACAATATCCATCTTTGTACATATTCTAGAGAGATCCCTCTCCGGATTCAGGAGGGCTAGATCCTAGAATCCCAAAGTTGGTTGAAATGATGTTAACTCTGTGATCGGACTTTTGCCAATCTTGCTTATTACAGAGACCTAACATTTCTGGCGACTCCACTGGGGATCGAACCCAGAATCTTCATAAAACCTTGTGAGTAAAAAGCAGCCTTTTCAAGCACTACCAAGACTGGTAATCATGATGAGACTTTTTTTAATCAGTGAAAAACTTGGTGAACCCTAGGATTCTTATAAACTTTATCTAACCTTGGAAAATCAGCCAGCTTAGCCATAAGAGTATACTGTCTTTGTCTCACAACAGTAGCTAATTTTTGAAGCAAAGGTAGCTTATTCTTAGAAACCAAAAATGAAAAATAACTCAGAAAATACCAAAAACATTTCAGATTGGTGGTAAAACACTTGTTCCTACATATCACTTACCTTTGATGTGTTCTACCTTATACTCTTAGACAGAGTCTGGAAAGGGCCAGGTAGCCTCCAGATCTCATCCTCTTTTAGAGGTGAAATATCTGGTAAATGCCCTCCCAGTCAATCTCTGGTTAGAGTTTGTTGTGTTTTGAGATATCCTTGAAAAGGAATGTCTCACAAGCACTGTGGTGGACAGTGTACTTCTTTGGACACACTCTAAACTTTCCACCTGGCGACTCCACAATCCTAAACAGACCTTAAGACTCCACTGGGAAGAACCCTCATCATTATAATATCCTTCAAACTCAGTTAGAAGGCTGTAGGATTAAAATTGTGAAAACAGATTAGTTAACCCCTCAAAGATTGTCATATCTGGTTGAACTTTTCTTGTTTATTTGGGTCTAAAAACATAGCATAGTGGCTCCTAGAAAGATTCACACTAGAGCCCATCCTGACCCTGATCCACCTGAGATAGTTGATAACCCAGAAAGTATCCTTAGGAAGTCTCCTAAGATAGAATCCTCAACTATTTTCAGATCTCACATAAGAGCCAATTCAGTCCCTGAAAATCTTTCAGCTCTGCAACAATCACAAGCTGACCTATTAAATCCATTTAGAACTAGGTCCCTTGATGATTTAGATCAGTTAGATTCTGAGTCTTCACATTCATCTCCGGAAACAAGTGAACACCTTGGGAATAGAGAATCAAAAACTCCTGATTTACATTTTCTTCATAATCTAGGTGTCTCTCATCCAAGATCAGCTCAGTAATCTACCGTTGTTCCATCCACCTCTGTTCATCCTTCACCCACTGTTCAAACCACTCCACTTCAGCCCACACCTCCTCTTGTCAACCCACCCCCACCACATATCATGGCAGCATGGTATGCTCCCTTAGTCCTTCCTGTACCATTAGTCAATCTTCCACAGGACTATCAGTCCAAAATCCCATTGTATGATGCTAGCAATACTATGACTGCATCACAACATGTAGATAAGATGAATGACTACTTTGACAGAAATGAAATTGATGATGATTCTGTCAAACTTAGACTATTTGCTCAAAGTCTGGGGGGAGAAGCAAGAAAATGGTTTAAAGGCTTAGCCCCCCATAGTATTAATGATCTTCAAGGTTTCCATCAAACATTCTTAAACAAATGGGAGGTAAGGAAGAACCCTCTACAAGTTCTTGCTGACTATAAAAATCTCCATAGGAACCCAGGGGAAAGTGTACAGGCTTATTGTACCAGATTTAACAGTGTGTATAATGCACTTTCCCCAGAATTAAAACCTCCACAAGGTTCAGCTTTAAACAAGTTTCCTGAAGGGTTTGATGCTGATATGACCTATTCATTAAGAGAAAGAGATTTTGCAACCCTTGAAGATATGCAAAGAGGTGCTCTCTCTGTGGAAGTAAACTTAATGGAGAAAAGAGCAAGGATGAAGAAAGAGAAGAGAGTATCCTTTGGGGAGGAATCCACACCTTCCACTTAAAACTCAAAGATGGAAAGAATGATGGAAGATATGATGAAGAAAATGAGCATTCTAGAGAGAGCGCAAGAAAGTCTAAATCAAAACGCTCCTCAAAACAGAAACCAAAACCAGAATCAGAATGTTAGAAGAAACCAGCCTCCAAACAGACCCAGGGAAGATGATCAATAGATCATCCCTCCCTTTCATCAAAACTTTGTGAGTGAGGTTGAGGAAACAGATCAAATAACAGAGGAAGCTGATATCAACCTATTTGGGGTAGATGATGATAACTTTGAGGTTCATTATGATAGAAAACAAGGTCTTTACACACCTTATGATGACAAAAGGGATGATAGTGAAAATTGTTGTCAAGACATGGAGAATGCCATGACAGAACCTTCAAAAGAATATGAACTCAGAAGTAGATCGAGTCAACAAACCCCCAACACCAAAACCTCTGACAAACCTTCTCAAAGCAGCACTGCAACCAAGCCTAAAACAGTCAAACAAAAAGACAAAACAATGGCTGATAATTCTGGTAAAGGTAAAGAGAAAGACACTCAAAATCTTGAAAAACGGAGTGCAAACATCAGTAGTACTAACACTTCAGCTAGTACTCCTTTTTCAACCGTTGTGTCAACTGTAGATAAAACAAATCAGCAAGTTGTTGTTGCTGATAAAGTGGCAGTAAACAAGGCTGAAACCAACACCTTAAAGAATCAAATTCCTTTCAGTCTGGAACAGGAAATCTCAAAGATCAAAATTTCTGTTCCTTTGACTGAGTTAGCTACCCAACATGTATATAGGTCCAAAATTTTGAAGGCTTTGAACATAGAAGAAAATGAGGATACACTCAATCTTAATGACGACCAGCCAGAGCTTATTTTTGGTCCAAAGATTGAAGGTAAGTTTCAAGAGGGACCTGTCCCTCCCTTCTATGTAAGTTTGAACGTTCATGACAAAATTCTACACAACGCTATGCATGACTCAGGCACTTCTCATAATTTAATGCCAAAAGATGTAATGGAGAGCCTGGGCCTTGAAATCACCAGACCTTATAAAGATCTTTACTCTTTTGACTCAAGCAGAGTCAAGTGTTTAGGATTGATCAAAGACCTTTGTGTTAACTTAGCCCAGATTCCAGCCAAATGCTTAGTTATGGATGTTGTTGTGGCTGATGTACCCCCAAAGTATGGAATTCTTTTATCAAGATCTTGGGGGGCTAAGTTACAAGGGACTATGCAAATGGACATGACCTATGCGACTATCCCTATTTTCAATCAGACTAGAAGACTTTACAGGGAGTCTCATATGCAATACACGGTTACAAGTCAAGACAGACCTCAAAACTCCCCTCTGTATTCCATAAGCACAGCCCTCGATTCTTTTATCATGCTTAATGATGAAACCCTCACAGAACAAATCACTTTAACAGGGTTAATGTCTGAAACGAAGGAAGAGGAATACAGCACTGAAGTGTCAAAGAAGTTTTCTATATTCGAAAACCTTAGCAAACCAAGCACAGGTCTTGAACTACAAATCATCAATCCATTAAACTTAAATCTTGACAGTCAAGAGAACAATCCTCAACCCGATGAAAAACTTGAGGAGTCAAATCATACAAAGGACATGCACCAAACTGATAAAACTGAAGATGATCCTCTTTGGAGTATGTATTTTGATGGGTCATGCACTAAAACTAATGCTGGTGCAGGGGTCTAGATTACTAACACTGAAAACAATCATACAAAATGTATTTCATGTAAATTAAACTTTCAGTGTTCCAACAACATAGCAGAATACGAATCCCTTCTCTTGCATCTCTTAAAGAAATTAGGAGCCAAAAGAATTAACGTATATGGGGATTCTGAGTTAATTATTAGGCAAGTCAATGGGGAGTATAATGAAAATCATCCCAGACTTAGAGCCTATCAGAATGATGTCATGGACCTTTTGAAAATGTTAGAGCAACGAAAGGATCGTGCACAAATCGCCCTCCTTAAAATTCTGGTCAATTCTTGATGCCTTCAAGAAGACACCATCCCCAAGTGGAGCCACTGTTAGCCACCTATAAAATTTGATCATACCAAAGGTGGCTAAATTTGTTTTGAGCCTTCAAGGAACAATTTTTCCCTATCAAAAACTGTTGGCTCTTGAAGACTCTTGAAGGCCTCATACCTCTGTCCAGTTTCCCATACTGCTGTTCTCATCTCAAAACCTCTGAAATCCTACAAAAATCCAAAATCCAATACTGCTTCAAACATCCCTTTCCCCTTCTTTCCCCTCAAAACTAACCTCCTTCTTCTATTGCTCCATTCCCTCATGAAAATCCCTCATCTCCATGTTTCTCCTTTTTCCCCTCATCAAAATTCATTTTATAAGGTTGAAACCCCACATTTTAACCTTACAACAACCTTCATTTCCTTTAAGAAAACCATAGAAAACACATATTTTCTATGTTCTGGGTTCAATCCCACTTGGGCTAAGCCTCCAACCCTTTTCTTCCATATGCCCAAGCGTCAGAACCCAAGGCTAAACCCGTCGGGCGCCTATCCTTTTAAAAATAATATTTCTCTGCCAAAACCATTAAAAACCTTTGTAAAATCATATTTTTTGGGTTTAATTTACGGAAAATTTCCGCTGCAGGAATGGTGGAGCGATCTCGACCGTCGATCTGCTCCGCAGATCAGATGGTGCGGACCCCGACTTACCATGTGGTCCCCACCTCCCGTATGCTGTTTGCCCAAAACCGGCAGTCTTTTCCGCACTGCATTCATGCCAAAGGCTGTTTTCTCCCATCAACCAACGATTCCATACGCTGCGCACCGCGTGTCCTCCGTACCATTTTCTAAAACCGCCGTCCCCGTGCATTAAATTTTTCCCCCACGCATTAGCGTCCGGACTGGGGATTCCCAGCGAAATGGATCTCCGCCGTCCGATCTGGGCCCACTCATCCAACGGTCAGCGCTAACTAGAGTTGCGCGATGGCTAACAAAGGTGCGCGCGTGATAAACAGGCCATCGCCGTGCGGAAATCACATCTCCGCCGTCAATCTGATCTGATCGAAAGTCCAAAATTCATCCTCCAGATTCCCTCCATTTGACTTTCAATGCCCCCTGATTCCATCTTGACCGTCCAAACTGATCCAGATCAACAGCACAGTTTCACTACGGGGGTATGCCCCCAAGATATTTCCTCCGTACTTCCGAACCCCCCGTAGTCATCCCCGACCGTCGATCTCGGCGCGAATCGACGGCTCTGATTTAATCCTCCTCCCCCCATGCTTTTTCAACCATTCTGAGATTAAATCCCATCCGTTGAATGATGCCATCCAACGGCCCTCCTTCCTTTACACATCCTCCGATGCAGATTGCCCTATAAACGCAGGATGTTTGTAACATTCTTTTGTTTTTTGCAGATTCTAAGGTTTTTTCGCTTAAAATGAAGAAATTTTTGCAGGCCGAGGATGAAGATCCTCCGGCCTTCGAATACATAAGGAAGTTAATCACCAGGTATAGATACATGTGTTCCAGCAAGATTTCATGAGCCTTGGTGCCGAATGCCCCGGTTAAACGTGAAAACATTAAATGGAGCATAGAAAAAGAGCATCAGTTGCAGAAGACAGAGCGCAACAGAGAATTGATGGACAGATTAGCTGGGATTACAGCTAAGACAGTTATCAGTAGCCTAATCCCCAATCTAAAACACAGATTTAAAGAAAAACCTAAAGTGTTTTAGCAGAAAAACCCTCCACCGCCACAGATGGAGGCGAATTGATTCCTCCCAATGACTACAGTGCCACTTGTGCCTCAAAGTATTCAATCAAGAACAAAAGTTATTGAATGGGATCAGATATTTTACCCCGACGCAACCGAAGAGTTACTTCTGCCAGGAATTTAATGAAATAATGTCTGCAAAGTAGCCCTAACATCACACAGAGCCTCAAAGGTCAACAAAAGCTCCCTCTGAGCTTAATTCATAAGTGTAAACCAATTAATACAGTGAAACACCTGTATAGTTTCTTCATTAAGCCTCCCAAGGGCCAAGAAAACATTAACTCTGTATTAATTGTATTTGAGATCTTTAATCAGATCTCACCTCCTCATCCTTCTATAAATACTTCAGTAGAAGATGAGTGAGGGGTTGGTTGTTAATGTAATTGATGAAGCATTGTAATTGTAACTGAGCCGAAGACTCTTGATTGTAGATAGGATTTCACTAGCTCTTGGAGCTTTGCTTGTAACAGATAGGTTAGGTTATGAAGAGAGATGGATTAAAACACTAGATTTGAAGATTATAACTGGTTTGAAGCATCAATACAAGTTGATTTATGGGATCCTGGTCTATGCTGATGGTGATGTTGTCCTTACTGTAACTTGTGTTTTATTTCTGTTTCCATTTTGTTTCATTTTCTACTATAAAGAACAGTTTAAACAGAGTTAGGACCTATTGTATACCAGTAACCTTCTCTGGCTGAGAAATCTTTATTTAGATGTTTTCTTCTATCTGTGTTATTTGGAAATGATTAATTCATTTTAGGCATATGCATGTTGGCGTTCCCTCATCTTATTGCCTTGAATGAATGTTATTTTTAAATGTTACTTTCAATATATTTTGTGTGAAGATGAACTGAGGAAATTAAGGTTAGCCCTGAGTCCCTTTCTTATTTGCT
The DNA here is from genome assembly GCA_034641835.2 of Pinus albicaulis. Classification (NCBI taxonomy): domain Eukaryota; kingdom Viridiplantae; phylum Streptophyta; class Pinopsida; order Pinales; family Pinaceae; genus Pinus; species Pinus albicaulis. The sequence goes on along the minus strand of JAXQQM020070273.1, from coordinate 83,815 downwards.
CAACTATTTGATTGTTTCCCTTAGGATGTGTTAAAAGCTGACTAGTTTCAAAGTACTTATCAGATCTTAGGCCATTCTGTGTTATCTATGTGATTGTCTTGAAAGTAACTAAGTAAAGAAGAGCTAGGAGAGGATTTGTGGTGAGCCCGGCCCGCTAGCTTCTACTCCAAAGGTTGCCTTCAAGTTTCCCTTTGTTTTTTATGTGTTTTCTATTGGAAGTGTATCAAAGGTTGGCTAGTTTCAAAGTACTTACCAGATCCTAGTTTGCTTTCATGTCTTTCTTAAGTGCCTAGTCAAAGGCTGGATAGTTTCAAAGTACTTACCAGATCCTAGGCTGCTCTTTGTTCTGCATCTGTTTATTTTCCCCTTCTTAATGTATCACTCCATTCCATAAATCAAACCTTAAAGAGATCCTGAGGCATAGATGACTTGCCCCATAGACCACTCTTGAACCTGATTGTTTCAATTAAATCCTCTTATGACTCCATAGCCCAATGGACTGAAAACCTGCCATCATCTTTCTTCTTGATCAAAGCTTACTCTTTTTGCTTGCAACTTCTCACTTTTGAACCTATTTGCATATAGATCTTTCCGCCTCAGACAACAACTATGTTCAACCATCTAAAAAACCAAACAAACTATTGGACTTCATAACTAGCCTAATATTATTACCCCAAACTTCAAAGACAAATCCATCTTTGTACATACTGGAGAGATCCCTCTCCGGATTCAGGAGGGCTAGATCCTAGAATCCCAAAGTTGGTTGAAATGATGTTAACTCTGTGATCGGACTTTTGCCAATCTTGCTTATTACAAAGAGACTCAATGTATTCTTTTTGACTAGTGTTTCCCGGTTGCCTACAAAGACTCCTCCTTGCTTGGCACCTTTTTCGACTCCCCTCCCGTCTCTGATCCTAACTTGGCGAACGTTTTCATGATGCAATCATATTGGGCTAACCTTACAGAGCCCACTTTGGCTAGTCAGCAACCTCAACCTCAACCAGCTCCTAGCCCTTCGCCCCCGTTAGCCACCCTTCTTCCTTCTGAATCTTCTTCTACAACCACTCCTCATGGGTCGATTCCACCTGAAATCAACCCCCTTGGCACCATTCCTCCTGGCCATTTCCATGCTAGTCAGATCCCTTTTCTCGCTCCCCCTCCTGGAGCTTATTCGGTCCCTACCTTGGCCACCCTATCCCTCCCCAACTTGACCTTGGGTATACCCGTCTAGTATCTTGACCCCCCAGCCACCACTCTGCCCGGTCAACCTAAACCATATATTACTTTGACCCCGGTTCAACCAATCCCTACGACTTCTCTTGTTACGCTGGTACCTCAGTCACCTCAACCAACACTGCCTCCTGTTACAACCGCTTCGAGTAAAACTGGCAAAGCTCGCAGGGAGGCATCAAAGGACAAACCTACCCCACCCAACCCTACCCCTCCTCGGCCTCCCAAGCATCCCATCCAGTGTGCTATGTGTGATGTTGTTGGTCACACCACTCATACCTGCCCTGAATTACCACCTCTCAAGACCATGGTTAATGAAACGTCTCCAGAATCAGACATCCCAGAAGTCCATGTCACCATACCGGATTCTACCCCTAAACTTAAGAATTTGCGTACCAATCACCCTTGTTCTTTGTGCAATTTCCATGGCCACGATACCCACCTTTGCCCCCGCCTTGACGAGTATCGTGCCTCTTTAGCCACATACCGCCAATTCGAAGCCGCCCTCGCCTGTAATCCTTCTTCCCTCACACAGGACCACCTGTCTACCACGATTACCATTCCTCCTCTTGATACCGAAATGACCGAGACTTCAGCTACCATTTCCTACCATTCCTCATCACCGCAATTCTCGAATACCAACCCCTTAGTACCTTCCCCCAATGCTTCGCCTGATCATTCAACTGCTCACTCTGTCACCTCACATAACATCGTACCTGTGAGCCCTTCCCATCACAATCAAGAGTCTCATCCCTCTACCTCCTCAGGTCAACCTCTTCCATCCTCTCTTCCCATTTTCCAGTCTGATGAAGACATCATGGAAGCCATGACCAACCCTGATTTTCCATGGGACGATATGCACCATCGTGCATATTTCCTCCCACATCAATCCCATGACCAATATGCCCTCGAATCCAAAGACTTCATTCCTGATAAAGTCGATTGGTTCAAAAACCCCATCCCTGCACCCGATGCTTTCGAAGACGGAAATATGGCTAATATCTCTCCCACCATCAAAATCAACATTTCTATCAAGCCAGGTATTGAAGAACATATCACCATGGGCGCCTAATGCACTCCGGAAGAAATTGAAGCCTACACGAAACTCTTCAAAGAATTCCGTGATGTTTTCGCCTGGTCATACTCAGAAATTCTCGGACTCGATCTTGCCATTGTCGAACATCACATTGACACATGGCCTGATGCCATTCCAGTTCGTCAAAAGCTGAGACCCGTCCATCCTTCTAGACGTGAAACCATCAAAGCTGAAATCGACAAGCTCCGGCAGGCTGGTTTCATTTACCCCATTGAATATACCACTTGGGTGTCTAACCCAGTTCCCATCCTCAAAAAGCAAGGCACCATTCGTGTTTGCACCGACTTTCTCAATTTGAACAAAGCTTGTCCCAAAGACAACTTCCCCACACCATTTATTGACCAAATCATCGATGATTGTGCGGGGCACGAGATTCTCTCCTTTATGGATGGCTTCTCCGGATACAACCAAATTGTTATCCGTCATGCTGATCAACTTAAAACCGCGTTCATTAGTCCGTGGGGCACTTTCGCATACCGAGTCATGCCATTTGGCCTTAAAAACGTCGGCACCACCTTTCAACGAGCCATGTCTTATTTCTTCCATGACTTAGCCCATATTATCCTTGCCTATTTAGACGACCTTACCGCACGTTCTAAACATTGGGCGCAACACCTTCATGACCTGCATACCATTTTTCTCCGATGCCGCAAGTATAACATTCGCCTTAACCCTTTGAAATGTGTCTTCTATGTTCCCGCCGGTCGTCTCCTCGGCTTCATCGTGTCTAAAGACGGGATAACTCTCGACCCTTTGAAGGTTCAAGCCATTCTTGAACTTCCTCTGCCTCGTACCTTACGCCAGCTACAAAGTCTCCAAGGCAAAGCTAACTTTCTTCACCGATTTGTTCCTGACTATGCCACTACCGCACACGGATTCCTTAGAATTCTTCGATCTCACACCCCTTTTGTCTGGGATACATACGCTCAAGAGTCTTTTGATGCCCTCAAGCATGCTCTCACATCCACCCCCTTGATCCGTCCCCCTAACTTTGACCGAGCTTTTACCCTATACATCTCTTCTTCCACATATTCGGTTGCTGGTGTCCTTATCCAGGAGGATGATAACGGTGTCGAGCATGTGATCTATTATGTCAGTAAGAACCTTGCTAGTCCACCTGTGTCCTATTCACATGAAGAAAAATTAGCGCTAGCTGTCGTGTTCTCTGTCCAAAAATTGCGTCATTATATCCTCATGTGTTCCACCAAGGTTGTGACTGATTCCAACCCCATGGCTTTCCTATTGAGTCGCCGCATCCTCAATGGGAAGTACGCTCGTTGGGTCGTTATTCTCCAAGAATTCGACCTTGAATTTGTCACCCCAAAAAGTAAAAAAGGTTTAGTCCTAGCTGAACTCATTTCTGATTTACCTACCTAGACGCAAGATACTCCCATTAATGATGCTCTTCCCGATGAACATTTGTTTGCCATCACCACCGACGATCCTTGGTACGGTGACATCCTTACTTACTTGAGAACCCAAAATTTTTCCATTCACCTTGATCGTGATGCTCGGCGACGTATCCGACACCAAGCCTCTCGCTACCTTCTAATTGGCGATGACCTTTATCATCATAGCGTAGATACTATCCTTCGCCGTTGCCTCACCCACGCTGAAGCCGAGAAAGTCCTAAATGCCTGTCATAGTGGCGCTTGTGGTGGCCACCTCTCCAGCCTCACCACCGCCCAAAAAATCATGCGTGCTGGGTATTTTTGGCCCTCTCTCTTCATTGATTACATTGAAGCAGTCAAACACTGTTCCAATTGCCAACATTTCTCCCCCAAGGCATGAGCTCCTCCCTCTCCTCTCCATCCTGTCGTCACAGCTGGTCCTTTTTGTAAATGGGCCATCGACTTTATGGAATGTCGACCTCCATCTATTGGTAACCACAAATATATCATCGTGGCGGTTGAATACTTCACTAAATGGGCTGAAGCTATGCCTACGTTCAACAATACGGCAGCCACTGCAGCCCTCTTTTTCTTTAACCATGTCATTGCTTGATTCGGAGTTCCAAAACAGTTAGTCTCAGACCATGGCCGACATTTCGAAGATCAGATTTGGCATGAGCTCTCCTCCTTATTGGGTTTTGAACACTAATATTCATCTTCCTATTACCCCCAAGGTAATGGCCAAGTTGAAGTGGTCAACAAAATTCTTAAAACCATGCTTCATTGAACGGTGAATAAACACAAAACCAATTGGCATCTCATGCTCTTCTCTGCTTTGTGGGCTTATCGTACTTCTGTTAAAACCGCCACCGGCTTCACTCCTTTCCACCTTCTCTTTGGCGAGGAGGCAGTCTTACCAATCAAATGTGAAATCCCTTCCCTTCATTTGGCCATCGAACTTCTCCCTGATACCCAACCTCTAGAACAACGACTTATCATGCTTGAGCGCGCTTCTGAAGATCATCGTGTTGCATTACAAACTCTTGAAGCGGCTAAAAAGTGCACCAAAGCTCAGTATGACCGAAAAGTGTAACCTCGCACCTTTCATGAAGGTGACCTTGTTCTAGTATATGACCAGGCCCACGATACCCTTGGTCATGGGAAGTTCGACTCATTATGGCTAGGTCCTTACATCATCAATAAAAATCTCAGGAAGGGGGCATATCTTTTAGAGGACTTTGAAGGCCACCCCCTTCCTAATCCTCACACTGCACTCTATCTCAAGAGGTATTACCCTTAGCATTTCCCACTTGAAATGCATGTTTTACTTTCTTGTAGATAGCCAGCATATGTTTGTTTTCATCAGTCACTACTTCACCAAGACACATGTTGTCCACGAAGTCTTCCTTTCCTCCTTTTTCAAATCGGATTTCCTCACTTACAACACTTTTCCTTGGGGCACCACTTAGCCTCCATATTTATTCTTGTCTGTGTCGATTTCCGTCATGAGATACCATTTCATACTCATGTTTTTCGGGTCCCCTTTGGACCTTTCATCATTTCAACATCATCATTAGTCTTCGTCTGGGTACCTTGGATCCAGCCTCTTTTCAGCATGTTCGCGATACGTATACTTGGTGGTCCAGTGATGCCGCAGCAGCTATTGGTGATCCCCGGGCATGTGTGAGATGTCTCAACCTTCATGAGGGGGTGGCCCTGCAGGTAGCCCCCACATGCCCGGATGGCTTCATTCCCGCCCTTGATGCAGCTCCTCTCATTTGATGATATCGGCTTCAACCGCTTGCAGCGCCATTTTCGATTCACATGTCTCTGTCAGATTTTGAGAGCCCTTCCCCGTGTGTAGGGGGCATTTGGGTATATTTGTATCTCATGTACTACCATATTACTGTATAAGTCCTGACGATTATTCCAGGCATCACATGTATGTGGGATTCATCCTATGATTTATCTGGCTCATGTTTCGGCCAGCACATGCTTCATTATTGCGTTCCGTGGTTTTCCGGGCGCCTTATTCTTTGTACTTTGTCTCGGCGGGCATAGGTATGCCTCCCCCGCTGCCTTTAGCACAGGTACCACTTCATAAACTAGAGACTTGTTGCACCTGTAAGTCTCATCTCCTCCGGGTCTAGTCCTTTAGCACATCAGACAACCTTACATTTCTCTCTCTCACTTCCCTCTCGATATCTAGTGATTGAGTTCTTACAACGTACTTCGGTCATACGATTTGCTCCTAACACTCGTACGTTGGGGGGCAATCTGTTACACCATTTTTTGGTCATCTAACCTATTATTATTAGATGAACCCAATTACACCATGTAAGACCAATTTTACCCTAAGTAAAATTTCTTTCACCATATAAAATAACTCATTTGTTTATATTTCCTGGTCATATTTAACCCAAAATAAGGAACTTAATTAAATAAATCATTATTTATTTAATTATTCCCTAAGAATAAGTTATTTAAATCATTATTTAAATAATATTCTTAGTTAAATTTGACTAAATCATCCATAAATAATTAAATAAACCATTATTTATTTAATTATATTCCCATCACTTCCCTAAAATGATAAACAAACCATTTATTTATTTATTATTTATAAATAAAGGAATTGACCCAAGTCAAGAACCCTTTTCCCTCCAACAAATATAATAAAATATTCCTAAAGGGTGCTTCTAGAATTCGATTAATAATATTTTATTCATGCACCGAGTTCTAGACCGCCCCAATATTTTGTTATAAATAGGGGGGTTTTCCCCATTCATTATTCACCTTCATTGCATTAGATCACTCTGGATCTACTCTTGGTCACCATTTTCCATTTTGCTTTGTGAACTCCCATTGAGTTCTATGTTTGTTTTTCTACACCAATAAGAGAGAGGAATGTTAGATCTGAAACACTGAGGACTTTCAAGAACCCATCCCATTGAGGAGAACCGGAAAACACCTTTCTTGTTTTCCTCTCAGGTGCCCCATTCTTTAATATAATACAAATCATTCTTTTAAAACACTTTGTTCTTGTCTTGTCTATTGGATGCATGGAGCCATATTATATTTTATCTGCTTAATGTTTTTTTTTGCTTAGATCTGAATTTATGTAGCAGACTTAAAGATATTTCGAAGCCATAATCGATGTTAGGGCTATTTGTTATGCATAGCTAAAGGAATCTTTTACGACGAAATATTCATACTAACAAGGTGAAAAAAGGTAGTGAATGCATTGTATATCAAGAAAAAATCCCTCGGATGTGGTAAGGAATAAATTCTTAAGACATTTTGTAAATGTATGTCAAAATTACAATATCAAATGGCCTCTGTTTAACACCTTTGGAATTTGATTACTTAATACCCTCAATAATAAAATATAATGAAAGCCTTCACAATGCCATAAAATGTTGATATTTGAATGAAATGAAAAGAATATCTGTAAGGGAAACTCAAAATGATATGTTGAGAAATAGAATCTATCACTTTTAAGTTTCAGAGGAAATTCATGGAGTGAGAGGAAACTCGAAATAATATGTTGTAAACACAGAATCTATTACTTTAAAGTTTCATCATGAATGTGTGAAGGGAGAAGAGATGAAGTGAAGGAGCGCAAATTAAGGTTATTTAACTCTTACTCATAGATGTAATTAAGAGATCGACTGCTACATTACTTCACTTCATTCAATGAGGAATAAACACAAAGTGAAATTGGAAAGACATATCAACATCAATAGGTGTAGGAAACTTGATCTTCTTTCATTTATTTCTCAGAAAATTCAGTACCAAATTAACAGTAATCCAAAGGTCCAAAGCTCAGAACCCCTTTTCCTTATTTCTATCTACTTAAATACATCCCAATATTTCATAACCGTTGAACTTCTTCGAACTACTTCGACTATCTAAACTGTTAAAATTACTTATGAAATCATACCAATAAAACAAATTGAAACTCAAAATATCATTCGTTTTTCTGAATCTAATTGTTGCTTATGTGTCCCCTCGAAGTGTTGAGGTGTCCTTTCTAGTTATGATGCGATAGTTGCATAGTTCTCTAACAACTTCTCAGTGCCTGGATTGACCCAGTTGTCGTGCTTCCAAGAGTGTCACTATACGTTCTTCTGCCCGACCATTAGGGGAATTTTGAGGTCTAAAGTGGGCCTCCTAAGGAAATAATAAAATAATAGCTAAACCAATAAAATAATATTTATGAATTTTCAATTCACTTTTTGCAACACAATCCATGTAACCATAGTTAAATTAAATTCAAAATTTGTACCAAAATAAAATTAATAAAAGAATTTTATTGATGTGATTATAAATAAGAATGAACTTTTCAAGAAAAAGTCATTATCATTGAACAACTAATGTATTTGTCCTTTGTACTTAAATAACTTAAAATAAGATATAAATATAAATTTATAAATTCTTAACTATATTTTATGCTATTAATTAAAATTTATGTTATTTAAATTGTATAATAACATGTAATTAATATATTATATAAATATAATATAATATAATATAATATAATAAATTTATAGGGATATGCATTATTTCTTTCAAGAAATATTAAATGACAATAATATATTTTTATTCGAAAAGTGTGAACTAACATTTATTACGAGTACTTTACTTTGACTTTAAAAGTACTTAGAGCACTACCATGGTTAACCATGAGTTTTTATCCACCATTGAGAATGTGACAAGTAAGTACCTTTAACTCAAGCAATGGCACCTCAATTATTAGGGATGATGTCATCCCCTGAAATGTGATTGGTTCTCATAAAGTGAATTTTGATTGTACATTTTCCTTAGGAGACCCATTTGAGACCTCAAAATTCCCCTAATGTCTACCTATGCCTCTATGCTTTAAAAAATGTTATCTTGTCCCCTCATGTTTGTGCCTTCAACATTCCACCTTCTCTCGCACTTTGTTGTTTCGAATGTTGTCATCAGGTCACCGGCTACCTGACTTTGCCTCTTATGTGCGTGCCTACTATGTTTTGTCTTATATTCTCCTTTTCTCTGCATCGGGTCACTTACCCGAGTCTCCCTGTCGTTTTTTGTCTATTTCTTCATAAATGGCACACAAACCTAGCAAATCCGGACTTGAAATCATTTAGATTTCATCTTGGAACCACATCACATTCCTGCCAACATCACACTTCACATTTTTCCATATTTAACTTTTCCTTAAAAATTATCTTTTAAAACTTGCAATGTGCACTATGCGATCGGGTCCCACCTATCATCGCACATCGCGCTTCAGCGACTTTATCACTTACCTCCAGCGGTTATCCTTTAAAACTTGCGATTTGCGATTTGGGATCGGGCCCCACCACATCGCACATCGCACTTCGGAAATTTGAACACTATCCCTTTGCACTTAACTTTTAAAACTTGTGATGTGCGGTATGCAGGCCAGGGCCACGTCATCTGCCACATCAACTTTCCACGTCATCACATATTGCACTTCAGGGAATTTAACATTTACCTTCGCACTTATGATTTAAAAATTGCAATCTTCTATTTGCGATCGGGCCCCACCGCATCGCATATCGCACTCTGGCGACTTTAACATTTACCTCCCATGCCTATCCTTTGAAACTTGAAATTTGCAATATGCGATTTAATCTCTATCGTATATCTCTCCACTTCAATTCTACGCTTTGATCCAGACCATCTATTTTTCCCTTTGCACCTTATGCAAAACTCTTAAGTTTTTAAGGGAAACGTGCCATTTCTCCACCTTTGAGAAATTAGTTTGTTCGCTCCACGGTGTAACCCTCCTGAGCTTTTCTAGTGTTCTGCTACTCTAGTCCCTCCTGAGCTTGCGAATGAGCCTGAATTGACCCTATCTGGTGTGCAATGTTCTGAATGTGCCCATCGATCCGTCTCTTGAACTGTTATGCACGTGAATGAGCCTGACTCGACCCACCTTCACATCTCATCATGTAATGTTAATGTACCAAAAGATAAATAAAAATTATTCTATGACACACAAAATTTTATATTTTCTATCATATATGATTTTTTGGTGTTTTGAAAAATATTTCAAACGTAAATGAAAATGAGCCACAACATCTGGCTCCACCTAGGGATAGTTATTTTTTCCACAGAAGCGCTAAGAACCATAGATTAGTGCCTTATCCATTGGGCATGTAGTCAAATATTTCTTGGTGACATATGAAAAATGAGTAATCTGGTATTTACAATGGTGGAATGCTGAATTTTAATGTTGGAAATAATGCTTCAGATATTGCCCATTCACAGGCAGTTGTATTGACTCTTGATCTAGATCTTCCAAAATGAATGTGTTATTTGACCTTGCCTCGGAGATTCTATATGGACCATACCAGAGAGGGTAAAATTTTCCATGCTTCCCCTTTTCTTCTCGTCTAGTGTCTCATCTTAGTACCAAATCTCCTACTTGAAAGATAACTTATTTTGCTTTTATGTCAAAATAGACTTCATCTTTTCCTGATATGTAATTAGGTTATCCCTGACATTGTTTCTATTTTCACTTGGTTCAATTATTTTGTTTGATATTCTTATGATATAATTAGACTCTTCCTGAGATTATTCATAGGGATACTTCCCAGTAGATATCCCAGTAGTGAATCGAACTGCCCAGAGGGAAAATGTCAACTTCACATCCCAATCCTTCTGATTCTCGGTGATTGTCTTCTTCAATAATTTGACCAATTTCTTATTTGAGGACTCTGCCAATCCATTCCCATGGGGATGATATGTTGTGGAATGTGATAAAGTTACCTTATATGTTTGAAATAATTTAATGAAAAGAGCAGAGTTGAATACCTAAGCGTTATCAATCACAATTTTGACTGGACATCTGAATCTGCTGAAATTTTTTTCCTCCATAAACTTCATCACTACTTGGTCATTCGCCTTCTTAGTGGGTATTTCTTCAACCCATTTTGTAAAGTGATCAGTGGAATTTATAATCCACTTGAACTGTCCACTTGATGGTGGATTGATATCTCCAATAACCAATCCTCATTACTTGAGAGGTTCTTCAATAAATACTAGGATGAGAGGTAATGGAGCAATTTTTTTCTTTTAAGCAAACAATCGACACTTCCGACAAATTCCCAACTATCCTATAAAACATCGGAAAATAGGGTTTTCCAATAGAAGCCTAACTTGAGAATTTTATGAGCAGTGACGTTCCAGGTATAATGACCTCCACATAGAATTTCATGATTCTGGTGACTTCAATAGATTCTCCTTCGGTCAAACATAAAAGCAAAATACCAACAGGATCTTTGTAGTATAGCTTTTCTTCTACTATAATATATGGATGAGATTTGAGCTTGAGAGATCTGTATTTTGTTCTACTTAGTGAAGTTGGATAGGAAAAGAAACAGAGGTAATTCACAATATATTTATACCAATCAGAGCACAAAAATTTGTATTGAATACCTGTTGTAGACTTGCTTTGACCTTCTTCATTTACAACTCCATCCACTGGTGCCAACAGATTAATTCCCAAGGCTTGAAAATTTGTCTCTGTCAACAAATTCACTAACCCTTGTCCCTTGACTAGCTTGGTGGGTTTGATGTGAAATCATACTCTTGGATTTTTGCTATCCACTTCCCCTTTTTCCTTCAACATCACTTTGGACCATCATGTATTTCACAGCAGAATTAGGAACATAAGAATTTATTTGAGACTATAACACATAATTGCTGAAGGATTTCAGTGCTTTGACCAAAGCATATACATATTTCTCCATAATATTGTATTTGAGCTCAGCATATCTGAAAACTTTACTAAAAAATGCAACTGGTTGTTCTGCTATCTTCATTTTTCTGCAACAACACAACAGTGATAGTAGAGGGGAATGCAAATGAGAATACCTAAAAGGATTTTTGATAGTTTGGAATAATCAAAACTGGAGCTTCTTGCAGTGCTTCTTTATTCTAGAAAATGCATCTCTTGATTCCTTATCCCATTTCACTTCTACATTTTTCTTCAACATATCTCTTATACTTCTCATGATATCAACATAATTGGGCACAAATATCCTTAGAAAGTTTATTTTTCCAAGGAATATCTGGATATCTTTCTTTCTTATCGGAATAAGAATCATCTGAATGGCTTCCACCCTTGCTGGGTCAATATTTACTCCTTTTTTAGAAACTATGTGACCCGATAATTTACCTTTTTCTAAGGAAAATAAATATTTCTTAGGATTTAATGACAGACCAAACGTTATGCACTTTTGAATTTTTTTTTGAAAATTCTCCAAGTGTTCATCATCTGACCCTAATAAAACATTTACATCATCCAGATATATAACTAAAAACCTATCACCAATGAAGGCTATGTCCATGACCCTCTAAAATATTGCACCTGCGTTCATAAGGCCAAATGGCATCCTTGCATACCGGAAGGTTCCCCAGGGCATCCTAAAAGCAATCTTCTTCTAATATTATTTTTCTACTGCTACCTAATTATACCCAGAAAATCCGTCAACCATAGACAACCTATGAGCTCCTGTTACCTTCTGTAAGACATAATCCATTTTTGACAAAGGATAATTATCTTTTGGAGATGCTTGGTTAAAATTCCTAAATTCTACACACAATCTTATCTCTCCTTTCTTCTTTCTTACAGGGACCAAATTAGAAACCTAGTCTGAATATCTGAGAGGGACTATAACTTTTGCCTCCAACAATTTCTTCACTTCTTTTTCGATTGGCACTAGCAATAATGGACTGATCTGTCTGAGCTTCTGTCTCTATAGTTTGAGTCCTTCTTTCAATGGAATCTTATGCTGAATTATGCTTTTGTCATATGTTTTCAGGTATTCATATGACAGGTAAACACATCCATATATTTCTTAAGAAGATCAATATATCTTTCTTTGTAGCTTTTAGGAACACCTTTGAATAATTTCACTATTTTAGGTTCCTGCTGAGTTCCCAAATTACAATCTTCCATCTCTTATTCTTGATGTGTTTTCTTTGAATCAACAACAACATCATTAGAATCGAATAATATTTCAAGGGGAACCAACCCTTTAGGGAGCACATTATCTTTCAATTGGATAATATTTTGTTCACCTATCGACTGATTAAGGTTTCTTATTTCTTCTTTCTTCTCTTTTTGTTCTTCCTCTTGGTCTATCTCAGAATCTTCAAATTTTCAAATCATTTTCAGGAACTGATTTATCTATTCATCATCATCAAACACCTGCCAATGTTTTACATTTTTAGGGATGGAAGGTCTATGTCTAATTTCAGTTTCATACCTTAGCCTTGGATTTATTGGAGTTTTGAAGGTGCTGGCTGAAACTGCTAAAGGATATGCCAATCTATTCTCTACCATCGAAATAAACTGAATATTGAAGGCTTAAAAATAGCTTTCTATCAGATCCCAAACTTCATTCCTATATGATATTAACCTTGGATGCTTGGTTTGACAATGATTTTTAATCTGCCTTATTATCCATTAAAAGTCACCAAAAATTGAAATATATTAAACTCCCATCTATTTAGAAACTTAAAGGATTGAGATTAAGGCCTCATACTCATCCACATTGTTTTTTGAATCAAATTCTAGTTTAAAAGAGAAAGGCATGAGGTTACCTTCAGGCGATATCAGCAAGAATCCAGCACCTGCGCTTTCCTTGGAGTAGGCACCGTCAATGCAGCATTTACAAATCTTCCTTGAGTGCAACTTGATATTTACAACTACTGAAGAGAGCTATTTCCTTGTGTATTCAGCAAATTCTACATCTTCATGGAGCATGAAACAAGAAATATCTTCTTTTTCTTGACTATAAATGGGGGGATTTTCTACATCTTTCTTGGAGGTGGTCTTTACAGAACTCGTTTCCCTGTACAATCTCCTTTTTTCCCCATTAAAAATCGGAATGATAGCATAAGTGAAATATAATTTTAGAACAACTCCCAACTTTCTCTCCAATATCTTGAAAGGAGCATTCCAAACCTGGCTGGAATTTCAGCGACCACTACATCCATGACTATAATCTTTGTTGGGATTTTCAGCAACGAAACTGCTACATCTTTCATTAACCCAACACATTTCACCCTTTTGTAATGAAATGAATACAGATCCCTATAAGGTTTGGTAATTTTCAGGCTTAGTTGCTTCATAAAATACAATGGCATGAGATTATGGGATGCTCCTGAGTCCAGCATGCAATTATGTAGAGTAAAATCATGAAGCAATAGAGAAATATAGAAGGGTGGAACAGAAGGATATACTTCTTATACATGAGGACCAAAGGTGACCAATGGCTTCTGTTCTTGTAAGTTCACTTTGTAACTTATATCTTCCATCTGTGTGAGATTAATAAATTCTGAAATTTTTTTCTTCTAAGATGGTATTTTAGCTAATACTAGAAGAGGTACCCGAATTTTAACCTTCTCCAATTCTTTTTCAAAACTAAAATCATGAGTTTTCTTTACATTCTTTTCGGGTTTTTCTTCACTCTTTCTATAATTTTCCACTTGTTCGGGTACAGGAACAACTCTCTCCAAAATATTAGTTTCAACTAATCTTTTCTGGGAAGATTCACCTTGTTGCTTATTTGTTCTATTAAGTGAATTTACAGGTTGTTTCCCATTACTGACCTGTTTCGTAGGGTCCTTTTGTTGTTGAGTCGCAATTGGAGGAGGAATGGAACCTTGTTTTTAACCTACATTATCCTGCACTCTAGATCTCTTTCTAGACCTAAAATCATACTTTTTGTGTAGCTCAGCTTGCATGAAATATGTGAATTTCCTACAATATTCATCCATTTCATCTTGATCAAATGATACTTCAGCTTCAACATATTCTCCCTCAAAATATTCCTCTTCATCCTCTTCTATTTTATAAATAACAAATACCTTATCCTAGGCCTCCCTTTGGTCATCTTCTGCTAGCTCTCCGGGTGCTATTTTTATATACAATGGTGCTTGAACCTGGTCTTTATCTCTTCTTTCCCTCTACAAGAGTTGCAGGGATGTCTTCTGAATCGAGGGTTAAACCCCCCTCGGTTTTGTTGTACTTGTCTTTGGGAGTTTTTATTTTCCAATTCCATCTTAGCTAGCTTATTTTTCAAAAAATTTATCACCTTTTTCATATCTTCCATTCTTAGATCTTGTGATGATTCTTCTTTTTCTTTCCTCTTCTCTTGGACTGGATGTTTCCCTTTCGCCTTTCCATCTGCAATAATATTAGCCTCAATATCTAGAGCATATCTTTGTATCTGCTCAAGATTAGGGGCTCTTCTCTCTCTCAATGTAAAATTAAAATCATCTTCAAAAGCCCCCCAAAAAAATACCTTTTCTCCCTAGGGGGGCTTCATCTTTATAGGTAAACTATCGTACAATTTGTTGAATCTTTTTACAAACTCAGAAATTTTTTCATTAGGCTTTATTTTAATTGCATTAAACTCTGTCAATGAGTAACCATGAACTATATTTTCTCCCCATCTATGACTGAATTGAGTTTCTAACTCTTCCCAGTTATTTATTGAACCATTTGGTAAACCTTTTAACCATTTTCTAGCCTCTCCATTTAGATACTACACAAATAGCCTCATCACAACATCAATATGTTCTACATTTAAATTCTCAGCAAAAGTGAAAAACAAGGGTAAATGTTGCTACGTATTTACTTCATCTTCTCCAGTGAAATGAGGAATTAATTTGAGGTATTCTTGAGGCATGGCATTCATTGGTTGTGTAAGATTTAGTGGTGCATATCTATTCGTTAAAAAATTGGTGCTGCAATATTTACACTTTGGTTAATTGTTCCTTGGGTAGTTGAGGTTGATGAGCCTGCTGTAAAAGTGAATGAAGGTGGTGAGGAGACTGATATAGGAGTCGGTTGATGAACAATGGCAGAACAACCAGAAACTATATTTGGTTGAGCTTGAGTGAAGGTAAAAGAAACAAACTCTAAAGAATGTTCTTATAACTTAGTTTCTTGAAAATGAATGGGCGTGGAAGGAGAATATTGTTCCAATAAAGAGAGTTCCTCGGAAATATCTTCAAACAAAGGGTTGTGATAACTACTTTCAGGAGCAAACAACGTAGAATCAGGTGCTGAAGGAGTTTCAAGTTTCTGAACCTTTTTAGAAACCAATCTTTCTGGATCTGGCAAGGTAGGGACTATTTGTTGTGAGGTATCTGACCTCATGTGAGGCCTTTTGAAAGACATAATTTTGAAAATAACAAACACATCCAAATATATCCTCCTCACTGAACAACCAGAGGAAATAATGTGAAAAATCTAGGGAAAATAAACTTTGTTTCCTCGTCCCTGGCAACGGATCTAGAAAATGTTGTATCTCAAGAAACAATCCCTTATTTATGGTAAGGAATCAATGCTTAAGATATTTTATAAATGTATGTCAAAATTACAATATCAAATCGCCTTTGTTTAGAAAATTTTGAATTTGATTACTTAATACCCTCAATAATATGATATAATGAAAGACTTCACAATGCCATAAATTTTTTATATTTGAATGAAATGAAAAGAATAATTATAAGAGAAACTCAAAATGATATGATGAGAAACAAAATCTATCACTTTTAAGTTTCAGAGGAAATTCATGGAGAGAGAGGAAATTCGAAATAATATGCTGTAAACAAAGAATCTATTACTTTAAAGGCTTCATCAGGAATGTGTGAAGGGAGAAGAGATGAAGTGAAGGAGCACAAATTAAGGTTATTTAACTCTTACTCACACATGTAATTAAGAGACCAAATGCTACACTACATCACTTCATTCAAAGAGGAATAAACACAGAGCGAAAATGGAAAGAGATATCAACATCAACAAGTGTAGGAAACTTGATATTATTTCATTTATTTCTCAAAAAATTCATTACCAGATTAATATTCATCCAGAGGTCCAAAAATCAGAACCAATTTTCTTTATTTCTATCCACTTAAATACATCTGAATAGTTTGTAGCTTTTGAGCTTCTTGAAACTACTTTGACTACGTAAACTATTAAAATTTCTTATGCAATCATACCAAGAAAACAAATTGAAACTAGAAATATCATTTTTTATGCTGAATCTGATTGTTGTTGATGTGTCCCCCTGAAGTGTTGAGGTGTCCTTTCTGGTTATGATGTGATAGCTACACAGTTCTGTAACAACGCCTCAATGCCCAACTTGACCCAACTATTGTGCTTCCAATAGTGCCACTACATGTTCTTCTGCCTGGCTCTGCTTATGCCTCTATGCTTCAAACAATGTTTTCATGTCCCCTTTTGTTCGTGCCTGCAATGTTCTGCCTTCTCTCGCATTTTGGAATTTTGAAAGTTGTCATCATGTCATATGCTACCCGACTCTACCTCTTTTGCGTGTGCATGTTGTGTTTAGTCTTCTCTTCTCCTTTGCTCTGCGTCGGGTCACTTACCTGAGTCTTTCTGCCATGTTTTTCCTATTTCTTCATAAAATGGCACACAAACCTCATATGTCCGGACTTGAAATCCTTTAGATTTCATCTTGGAACCACATCGTGTCTGTGCCAACATCACACTTCCCATTTTTTTTTCTTTAGCTTTTCCTTAGCACTTATATTTTAAAACTTGCGATGTGTGCTATGCGATCAGGTCCCACTTGGCATCGCACTTCAATGACTTTATCAATTACCTCCCGTGATTATCCTTTAAAACATGAAAACTGCGATTTGCGATCGAGCCCCACTGCATCGCACATCGAACTTCAGAGATTTTAACACTTACCCTTTGCACTTAACTTTTAAAACTTGCAATGTGTGGTATGTGGGCTAGGGCCACGTCATCTGCCACATCAACTTTCCACGTCATCTCATATCGCACTTCGGCGAATTTAACATTTACCTCCCCAATTATTCATTAAAACTTGCAATTTGCGATTTGCAATGGGTCCCCACCGCATCGCATATCGCACTTCAGATATTTTAACATTTACCTTCAGCGCCTATCCTTTGAAACTTGCGATTCGCAATTTGTGATTTAATCTCCACCATCCATCTCTCTGCTTCAATTCTGTGCTTTGATCGTGACCATCTATTTTTCCCTTTGCACCTTCTACAAAACTCATAATTTTTTAAGGGAAATGTGCCATTTATCTACCTTTGGGAAATTACATTATTTTCTCCATGGTGTAACCCTCCTAAGCTTGTTTGTTGTTCTATCACGCTAGTCCCTCCTGAGCTTGCGAATGAGCCCGACTCAACCATGTTCGGTGTGAAATGTTCTGAGCATGCCCATCAGTCTGTCTCTTGAACTATTCTGCACATAAATAAGTCTGACTCAACCCACCTTCACATCTCATCATGTGATGTTAATGTACCAACATATAAATCAAAATTATTCTACTACACACAAAATTTTACATTTTCTATCATATATGATTTTTTGGTGTTTTGAAAAATATTTCAAAGGTAAATTCAAATGAGCCACAACAGAATGAATAGAAAACCTTTCTATTTATAAAAAAATATTGAGTTAGTCTAGATATTGCTGCATAATTAAAATATTATTAACCAAATCTAGATCCAAGTTACTTGAAATATTTTATTATTTTTGGTGGAGGGAAAAGGAATTTAGAATTGGTTAAATCCATTTATTTAAAAATAATAAATAAATGATTTATTTATTATTTCAATAATGAGGTTAAGGAATAATTAAATAAATAATGATTTATTCAACTATTTATAAATGATTTAGTAAAATTTAACAAGTAATATTATTAAATAATTATTTAAATAATTATTCCTAGAAAATAATAAGATAAAAAAATGATTTATCTAATTAATTCTCCTATTTTGGGTTAAATATGACCAGGAATATTAATTAAACAATGGTTTAGTTAATTATCACTAGAGGAAAATAAAACAAATAAGGATTTATTTAATTATTCCTCATGGGGTTTCCTATTTAGACCAAAAATAATTTAATAAACTATGGGTTATTAAATTATTTCTCATAGTGAAGGCAATTTTACTACGGTAAAATTGGTCTTACATGGTGTACCTTGTTCCATCTAATAGTAATAGCTTAGATGACCAAAAATTGGTGTAACACCAACATTACCTTAAAATCATTCATTGTAATCACTATGACATCCAAAATTCCCTTCAAATCATCAATCTTAATTGGCACATATGTTTCCAATCCTTTTGCTTATTTACCCTTGGATTTTACTACTTTCACCACTCTCTTTGTCATGGATACTTTAAACCCAAGTTTACCTACCAAAATTTCCCTCAAGAAGTTGTGTTAGGCATTTATGTCAACATGCACAGGTACTACATTCTTACTAATTTCCATGTTCACAGAGCACAACTTGGTCCTTTGGTTGTATTATTCCTTCCTTCAGAAAAATATCCTCTTAGTAGAATATTAAACTAGAAAACATTGAAATGTGTAGCTTGGGAGGTACTCCCATATCCTTTGGGTACTAGGTTTCTGAGGAGTTGACCCACAAAATTATTTTTTTAATGGGAAATGTACCCAAGTAGTGGGATTGGCACCCAAATTTATAGGCGAAGACCCAAGAGAAAATTCATTATTTATTAATTTGATGCGTGAGGGCCACCATTGATGGGATAAGAGGCACCTGGGGCTATAATGGATTGGGATAAATTCAACCAAATAGAATTTTATTCCTTAAGAAAATGGTGTTTAAGCATGTTGGATTAGGTCTGCTAGGATTTAGAGACATCACAATTGGTGAAAAATTACTCCACCATGAAAAATCTAAGAAGGAATGGAAGTAAGTTTTTTTGGAATTAAGGTAAGCATGTTTTCTCAAATGATATCTACCTAAGAGAAGATCCATTTAACTCAATGATCCACAGATCTTATTGAAGGATGAAGTTGGATTTTGTATGCTCTTTCTTATATTTGAAGGGTGGTCATGTTAGCCCAGGTAGAAGGATGAGTTTCATTCTAAGTTTTCATGCCCTTAAGAATGTTCTTTTGTGAAATATTGAGGATATTGTTTTGTTTCCTAATTAGGGCTTATTCTATCCTTGAAAAACCATGCCAAGTTCTCTCCCAAATTTTAGTTTTTGGTCTAGTTTTCTTGGCATGATGAGATGGTCGAGATCCTAGTTTTTTCTATGTGATTGGGAAATTAAACCTCATGAGTATTTCCTAGGAGTTTCATTGTGATGTTTAATCCAAAAGGAGGTCTAAACTTGCCTCAAGTTTTGGAAAGAGGTGCAAGTTGGATAGATAAAACAGTAATCACAAGAGAAGAAAGAAGGGCAAGGTAAGGACACATTTGTTGGAGAGAATTTTTTGAGTTGGTGTATGTGGAAGTTTTTTCCACTATGATGTGTTTGAGTAGAGATTTGAAGGTCTAATCAACAACGATTGGGGGAGAACAAATAATTGTGATGAAAACCTATTTTGGAAGCCTATGTACAATGTCATTAGAGAAGCCAAACCACTTTTAGAACGAAGTTTGAGGAGACCCTAAGTAGGTTTACCTTTGGAAAAGCTAGAGGACTATTAGAGGGCATAAATTTTGGCCAAAGAATAGTGACCTTTGGAGTAGAATTGTCACTAAATGAAAGAAAATTGATGAGCTAATATGTGGAAAAAATTATAAAGTAGCAGAGGACCTTGTGAGTTACTAAAGGGAAAGGTATTAGAGAAACAATATTCTTTATGTGTATAGGTGGCAAAAGGACCTACCATGTGTTCAAGGAAAGTGGACTAAAAGGGCTGGTGTAAGTGCTTCTTCAGTAAGTCAATTTTGTACTTTTAATTGTGAATATTGATTGTTAAGTGTTGTTAACATCATGCCCTAGCTTCCTTGTATCAGGGCTAATTGTAAGGGCCATGGTACCTAGTATAAGGGCCTTTTTTTGTCGTATTAAAGTTGTAATAGAAGCAAGTTCCAGGTTGGTGGATTTTTATGTACTTCATTGATTCACTTTTGTAAATTTTTAATTTTTTAAAGTGTTTCTATTGTGCATTATAGTGTGTATGTGATCATGTTTTAGACTTAGAGCTAATTCTAAAGTGCCAAGGAAAAATTAACAAAAATGAACCACAAAAGCTCGACATACCTATCCATATTTGTTGCACTATTGAACTGCTCACTTTTCACTAACATGATGAGTAGTAGCTCTCATACCACCATTCCTTACCCTATGGAATCCTATGGTTATGTCATTCCATGGTGGGTGTACCATGATCACTCAAGAGTGTGGCATAAATGATATTAAAAAATACCTAGTGGAGCATAGTTTTAATCCACCTATACTATACCTCACAAAATATTACCCATGTCAATTTATATATTATATTAAGTGCATAATTTCATCAATATGGAGAATTAATAGTATTTTCACTTCTATTTTTGTTAATATTCTTCCTTTCATAAACCACAAGGATCATATGCAAGAGATTAAGTAAACAAGAACATCATCATGTACACGCACACAAATTTATGGAAATGGCCCTCTATATTTATCCTTCATTAATAAGTATCAAATACAAGTCTTTAAGAAAATGGCTCATATTTTAGGAATACATAAAAAAAAAATCTTTTTCACATTCCTTAAACGATGCTTCCATCATTTAACACCAAAGTTAAGTTAGTGTCAACCAATCTACTTTGTGCTATAGTTCAGTCCAATTTTTCTTGGGCCTACATGACCACAAACCCTAAGCTACTCCATTCAACCTTCTTTATATTCCCTTCACTTTTATTCACTTGTTATTTTCTTATCTTAACATTTTTGTTTTATCCCCACCTGTATGTGTTTGTATTTATGATCCCTTAGTTGTTCCAAGTATTTATTCATAATGCTTCGTTCAGTTCATTTGGGTCAGCTCATATCACTGATGTTGTGCACTTAAGGTTGGGTTGACCCCATCGCCTAACTTGTACCCATCATTCCACTATTTGGTCACTCAACATTTGGTTATTCCACCCATTGGTTGGGCCCACAACATGGCCTTCATTCAAGTAAACCCCTCATCATCCTACTCGACCTCTCCTCATATGTACCACTTAGGCTACCATCATCATAAGAATTTATCATCACTTTATCCATTGCACCTTCTCTCCCACCACTATGGCCCATGGTGACTCAAGCTACCATAGGCTCTAAGTTTTCAACATCTTCTTCTTAGTAGTTTCACATTTCTTGCAATGATTTATCACACCTCTTGTGATGGAGATGTTGCCTGTGGTGCTTCATATTCACCAATAATTTCAAGGTGTACTCTTGGAAAAAGAAAAATATAGGTGCATGCCTTGGCACCCTAGGGCCTAAGGATAATGAAAATTATACCACATTTAAAAAAAATTAATGGTAGATTACCTTTATATTTTCTAAATCCTATTTTTAGCTTCCTCAGAAATCGAGCTTCTTCTTCATCTAATTTAGAGATACAATGATCATGATCCTTATTATATGGTGTGTTTGGTAGTATATGAGTACCAAATCGACCTTCCAATTAGTTGGTTGCTTCCTACAAGGAAATATACAAACAATGAGTGATGTTAGTGATTAAGCATGGACTAACAGGGCATTGAATTAATTTTAAAAAATTCATTAACAAAACTAACGTAAAATGACATGAAACAATCTTGTCGACAAAAAAAATCAAAAAGGGAGTAGGAAAATTATCCTCTTTATTGATTACTGGCAGTGAGAGAGTTACAAATGAATATCAAAGCCACTTGATGATATTTTATTGATAAATGGTGCTAAATAGCTATCAACAAGTATTTCCCCTTCTCAATCTATTTTACAGGATAGTATTCTCTCTATGAAGTGAAGAAAACTCTCTCAAATGGTGGAATTATCTTCACAATGGTATCCTTGAATTCTTTGAAGCAATTTCGGTACCATAAAAATGAAAAAATTATTCTTGTTTCTAGATCTCCATTATCTTGTATGTATAGAAATTTTGAACACTCCATCCATCCCTCGGATCATCAATGAGATTTTTTTCCTCATAAATGAGAAGAGAGATACCATCTTACTTCCACTAAGGTTTCTTAAGTATCAAGGATCAAATGGTCAATCGACCATGTTAAGAGCTTGAGTGTTTTTAAAGTAATGTTTCATCCTAGGGTGTTGACTATGCGTCTAGTGACCCTCATGATTATCAAAGAAAAAGTGGTGAGGTAGTGAATAATTCTTTCTGGAGAACATACGAGAAGTCAACCTTAGGATAAATTTCTAATTTTTTATTTACATAATTTTTCCATCTAAAAATTATTCATTTGTATATACTTCTTACAGAATTTGAGTGTCTTCTACTGTGTACAAATGAGCATGTAATGTTTTTCATAAAAACAATTTCCCCATGTTGTGTGAGGTTAGGAGAAAGTGTATATGTGAAATAAATCACATTTTTATGCTCTTGACTAAGAAATTATGGATCTTAGCCACATGATTCCTACAAATATTTTTTTACCATAGCCACATGGACATAGTTTTATCGTAGTGACCAGGGACCCATAGCCATAGGCACAAAGTTTTATGGCAGTGGCAAGGGCCTCAAAAGGGAGATCGGGATGCGCTCACCCATAGTTATAGGCACAGAGCATTATGGTAGCGACTAGCGCCTCATAAGGCAGATTGGGCTATGCTCACCCATAGTTGCAAGAAAAAAGTGTTAATGTAATGGCTAGGACCTGAGAGATGAAACTATAGTACTCTAAAGTTTCTTCTTAGTGACAAGTGTGTTCCACAATATGCTACAGGAAGTGACAACATATTACAGTAATTAGAATCGGATTTTTTATGTTTAGATGCGCTTCATGGATATTCTAGTTTTTGTGAAGATATGGATCATTGTACTCTCTTTTTCTGAATCATTTTATGAAAATATACTAGAAGAAAAATTTCCAAGGGTTTTCCCCATAGTGGGTTTTTCCCTGGTCTCCGATCAATCTTTGTGTCTCTATTTGTGCTTTCTTTTCTTCCTATGTTCCTTTATGTTCTACTACATTGATGATGATGTTATTTTTATTTCTATATATTTTCATATGTTGATGAATAATGATGTAAATATGAATAATTTTATGATGCTATGGGGTGAGATTAATGTGCTAATGATGAAATGAAACTATCAAAGCAAAGATAAATATAGCTCTATGAAAAATTAATATGGTTTTAGAGATGGGTTGAAGAAAACCCATGCATATCACCCCCATGGATACACTTTTGATGGAATCAAGAAGAGGATGGTAGAGACCTAAAATAATTCTAGGGTATGCAGAGAACCCTAGGTAGTTAGTGAATAAGGATTTTATAGTTAGTGTTTGAGTGAAACACTATTTTAAGGAAAAGACTTGATATTTGATGAAACTCTAACATGGTTTATGTAAATATGCTCAAGCACTTAAGGCTGATTTGTTGAAGCCCTTGATAACCTGGTTTTGATAAAGTTGATTGAACGAAACATTTATATGTGTAACATGGATATTGATGGCTCTTGAAGACCAAATAATAGCATGATCAAAGCCTGAAGGTGAAGTATCAAATCACCAAAAACGAAAGGATACCCATTTGATTGCTCGGTGAGATATTTCTAGCGATGTCGACGGTTTTTCAAACCGAGCTACAGTTTGGTCATAATTGGAAAAAGAAAAAATTGGTTTGTTTCTTTTAATAAGGAAATTTCCCTCCAATTTGATTCATTTGCAAGTGTAGCTATGGTGAATGTAGAGAGGAGAAAAGGCCCTAAATATTGTGGCAATCCTAGCGAAAAAACCGATAGTTGGAATCAAGATCCATCAGTTGCAGGTAAGAGGCCTAACCATACACCTTCATTTCAATGGATTAAAGTTTCAGATTAGGCACCCAAAGCTTAGGAATAGACCCTTGCTCCTCCTCACTACCGGATCTCACTTTTTGGGGTCTTTTCTGCGACTTGGGTAGTAGGTATTGGGGATAAAACTGTAACCTGTCCTAGGAAATGGCCTGAAAAGTGCGAGCTATCACAAAAAGGGGTTTTAGTGCTATTTTTGGTGGAGAGTTGGGATTTTATGGTTATGAGGTAGTATTTCCTTTCTGTATGCTGAAAAACATGATGGTTTTGTGCAAGGATGGCAGAGTTGAGGATCAATTAGAGAGAGAGAGACCTGGATACATTACGTTCTGAGATCCGAGGGGATCATGTAGTCTGTGCCACATTGGTCAGGTTTGGGGTCCTTAAATTTGTGGAGAACCTATTGATGAGGGATGGAGAGCTATTGTTGGTCCGTATAGTGAGATATTGGGACCCAAATCATGAGATATCTATATTTTAGGGGCACTGGATTGAGCTTATAGTTCAGGATATATATTTCCTGACCGGTCTCTCACCACTGAGGATGGTGGGAAACACACAACCAATGTTACTGCGAGGGCAGAATGTTATGGAATTTGTAGAGAGGAACTGTCAACCATGTGTTCATGTGAAAGACACGCAGATACCTATCGGAGATCTAGAGAGGCTAGAGACTCGTGCTGTGGCCATAGTGGTGTTGCGGATCCTAGGAAACTAGGTGCTCCACCACATCACTTGTGGGCAGATGATGCTAGTTGAGGGTGTATTAAGTGGGACCTACTATAGGTGGGCCTAGATGATGCTGTCATTGTTGAAACAAAATGTTCTGCTGTGCAAGTGGCAGGTGAACCATGACTATGAATATGGCACAGTTCTTTGCTCATTGTTCTTTGAGAAGATCATGACACTTCATCCTCATATACAGGTCTAGGATGGGGGCCCACGAGAGCCCAGGATGCACCACTAGGGCCGACTGTTATGTAGAGGAGGAGGTGGGGTAGTCGGATGAGTGTTTCGACCTGAGTTTTTTTCCCATTGGGATCAGATGTCATTATACATAGACGAGTATCCCTATAGTGGGATGAACTATCATGGGGACCCAAACTTGCCACTTCCTCCAGGTTGAGCATGTGGGCCAGACGGTAAGTGACAAGTTGCTTATCTTTTATGGTGCATTCATAGTTTCATAATATTGTATATGATATTGATTCATTGAATTTTGGTATGCAGTTATAGCATTGGTGAAACAGGTCCAGTACATGGGACGACCTGCTATGTCAGGAGCTGCAAAACCTAGTGGATCGATGGGAATGCAAAATGAGGATGTAGTGGCCCTCCTGGAGGATATCCTCCATAGATGTGAGAAGTTGTTGACCAATTTTTTTGAGCACGGTTTGTAGGACCTTGACGACCAGTACCTAGAGCCATGTATTGGTCTACCCTCGGACTAGTGAGGAGTCATGCGATGCATGGAAATGGCCGTGTTAGGGTCCTATAATAATAGGGATCATAATTTTGAATTGGCTATGTTAATTCTTGTATTATTATACATACCTTTGCATTTCTACAAATGTTTTCCCATATTAAAAAATGAAAAAAGAGGTTATGTCCTAAAATAATAATTAAAGGATCAAAAAGTCAGAAGGTCAAAGAGTATCAGTGCTAAAGTTTGAGAAGAAAAGTAAACATAAGGAAAGTGAGTAATTCAAATTATAAATTTAATCCACTAGATTATAAATTCATGCAAAAACTCAAAGAAAATCATATTTGTTTCATTCATCCTTCATCAATCCTCAACAAAGGAGACATTTCGCATTTTGAGTGAGAAAACAAGGAAATTTCCAGGGTCACTGCACATTTGAGACAGTCGTTGCACGTTTGAGGGAGACGATGTGCATTTGAGGGAATTCACTGTGTGTTTTCTTGAATTTCTCAGACTATTTTACCTACACACTGCGCGTTTGGAAGTGGTCACTTCACAATTTCCATGGTCGCTATGTGTTTTCTCTAAACACTGCGCCTTTGCTCAGGAAGATAGAAAACCATCTTACAACCTCCTACTTCATCAGAAAATGCCAAATCTCTGCATGGATTTTATTCAAAGCTCCATTAATCAGTGAGTAAACCATATCATCATCTCATTGATATATTTTGTGCCTTATAATCATTTGAAGCATTTCCTAAGGAGGAAAACCTAGTTCTCATTCCAAACCTAATCTTGAAACTATTATATATTTCCTTTCCCATTCCCATATATATTTTTCCATATCCCCATTCCCTAAAGGAAATACCATTATTAATATCCCTGAATCCTAGGGTCTTCACTAACGTAGGTTCCCTTCACATTCCCATTCCCTCCATTTTTCAAAACACTTAATTTCACTTCACATTCCCTCCATTTCATTTCATTACCCTAGGGTTTCTACTTCAAATATGGATGAAGAGGAGAAAAAAGGTACTAGCGAGGAACAAAGACCGAAGAAAAATCCATATAAAAAGGGTAGGAAAGTCATTAGACTTGAAACAGTAACCACTAGATATATTATGGCATCTCCCCTCACTGTGTCATGTTTCAAGCATATGGGTTGTTTTGAATTTTGTGAGAAAGTGCACAAGATCTAGTATCATCCTATGTTGACAAGATTGTTCATTTCCAATCTTCATGATAGACAAGTCACTCTTGTCGGGGTTTATTTCACTATTTCCACTAATATCATTGCAGCTGTTATAGGGTTTCCAAATGTAGGAGAAAAATGGTTTAAACAAGGAAACCTAGATCATTGCTACTATGAGCCATATCTTAAACCAAGATACAAGGATGACAAAAAGACATTTTTTCCTTTTTCTCATCTCCTTGACAGATATTTTCCCATGATGAAAATCATTATGAAATACTTCACCTGTGAGGGGAGGTTTTCTAGACTATATTATTGTCATATCCAGCTCCTCATGCACTTCACTAGAGTAAGAATGCTTTACATACCCTATTATCTCTCCCGCAACATTGAAAAAATGGCATATATTGCCCAAAAGAGAGATTATGGTCATCAAATGCAGACTCTTTTCCACCACTGCCTCATCAAAATGATAGTCATGCATCAGCTTGATCAAATGAATATTCCATGGGACACCTTCATATCAAATGAGATTTTTACCACCCCACCTAGTTATCATGGCGAGAATGCCCCTTCAACATCTCATCATCTTGCATCTATCCCTCCATCTTAGCCTGTTGTTTGTACATCATTTCCAAGTTAGCTTCATTCACCTCATTCACCTCATATTGAGCCTTCTTCTTCACATTTATATAACCCTACATCACCATCACATCATGATTCAAAATCATCAAGCAGTGAGGAAGATATTGGGACAACATGAGCTACTTTGGTTGAAGTTGAGCTATTTCCCAAAACTTAACAATGAGGTTATAGGCATTTGTTTTCTTCACTTGGAGTGAAAGGGGCCATGCCTTCTTCATCAGCACATCAACTAAATAAAGGTAAGGAAAAGGTAATAGAGCCAAACATTGATGATGATAAGGGAAAACATGAAACCGAGCAAGAACTGTGTTGGATAGAATTGTGGACTACGGATAAAACATGCTTCCCTAGATAGGTGCTAATATAGAACAATAGGTTAAATACTATACGACTACTTTTCCTAACTAAGGACATACACATAGAATGGATTAGAGGCTTAATTGGATTCTAAGTGCTTCCAAATGATTCCTTCTATCACTTCTGTTGTAGCTTCAAATTCCAGCCGGATGTGCAAAAAATTTCCTACAAGAATGAACACTAAATAGCAGAAGATAGAAATAATACAAATGTATATTCAAGTTATTTTGCTAAATCAATAAAGCATAAACCATATACATCAACTAATACCTTGCAATATGGAAAATCAAAGCTAATATAGATACATATATGGAAAAGAAAGTTTTACTCTTTATTAATGATAGAAGGGGAGGTTACAACCTAGTGACTAATTTGAAATGACCATCTCCAGGAGCATCCCAACTTCATCACAGTATAAATCTCTCCAGTAGATGTTACACAAATCTTCTTCTCAATTGAAATTCCACCAGCATTTCTCTACTCAAATTCTTCCTTACCAAGCACTAGGATCTATGCTTAATTTATATAGGAGCTGAAGGTAGTTTTACAATCAATCACTTTCCAATAATAGGAAAAACATCTTCCAAATCTTGTAGATGTCAAATGGACACATGGATTTTAAGCTTGACACATGTGAACTCTTCTAGAATGCACTGGCCAAGTGGAGATTCTGGAACAATGAGAATTTCGCTCCCATTGTGACCAACGCACCTATGAATGTCGAGAAGTGATTTTTAGAGCAGCCTTGCATGGGGCTACCTGCATATGCAACACACTTAGTCCCTTTAGAGGCAGCATTGATGAGCTCTCACATGATATATTATAAACTTCAAATCTTGGAAACCTTTGCAGATGAAAGTCTTTAATGATTTGTCTTGTTCTTTGTTTTAGGGCATGTAGGAACTGAAATGATAAGGAATAATAGGCCCTTAATCATTGGTCCTGGAGATGATGCCTAGTTAACCAGGTCATTGGGAATGGCACCAAAATTGACCTATAACAATTTCCCCCTAAATCATGAAGTCAAAATAATAATAATAACATTTGATTGAGATGATTTACACTGTGATGGGTTGGAGATGAAGCGAAGTGGTCACCTGCATCGATCTTACAATAAATTACATCATGATATATCTTCTTTGATCATAATTGTTGAGGGTAGGTATTCCCATGTCCAACACAAAAACAATCTAATAACATGTACATAATTCATAAAGTCTCTTCATTGGAATGTTGCCCAATTCAGACATGCCTACAAATATAGGCCCATGTTTGGATGACAATATGTATGTAAGGTCACCGTATAGATGATGTGTACAAAAATCCTGAAATTGTAGCCCGGATGGATGAAACTAGATCCGGGGTCTTCTTATCTCGTTCACTTGATCATTCGGGTACAAGTCTAGCCATGCGAATATATGATTTTTAGTCGAACATGGAAAGACATAATTTGATTACCAGCCAATGATGTGAGCTGTTAACAAACGTGAGAGAACCACCATTAATGCAAATGGCCCTCAAGGTACTGTAGTACATTTCGTAAGGCATGAATAGATGATTTGATGTCAAACGCCAAACAAATTATTTCGGTCAAAGGTCTGGAAGTGAGGATCTTGTCGATGCTGTAACAAGCCTCATGGTACTGGAATCTAATGTTTCTAAGTGAAATTCCTGGATATGGATTTTTCATTGACAAGGAATCACCTTATTGCAAAATGGGAGTTACTGATTTCGGAGACAAAGGTATGACTTTATATAGCAATTTTCAGGGATGACGATCATGACAATGAAGGTTTATGAGTATTGTAGAAGGATGAGTATTCACTAGATGACTTCTCTTGAACATATCGGTGACACTGAGATGAGTTGGTAGCATTAACCCAAAACCAAAGTGAAGGTATGATGAACCATAGGTATGAATGAAGCGTCAAGAATATTAACCAATCCAAACAGTCATGGACATGGAGTGAAGGAAGTGTCATGTTCAAGAGCGACTTGCTACCATAAATAATTCTGCCCACTTTTCCCAAATTTTTCCCAGTCATTTTTCGACCAGTACCTCTTTATTTTTTAACAAGCTTGAGGAGGATAACATTTTCTTGATCTATAATTCAACCCTTCGGGTGAATAAAGTATCACTATTTAATAATTTAACAAGTCTAGCGATGAATGAAACTCGATTTTTGCAATGATCAACAAGCCCATAGTTATTTTATGTTTTAACGAGCTTCACGATAGTGATAGTCCGGTCCTTTTTCATATTTAGAGAGTTTGAAAAAGAGAACAAAAGAAAATTCCATAATTACTTTTTATAAATTTGTCACTCAGACCCAAAAAAGTGTAAAATAATATCTGAGAGAACCTCTTTTGTCATGTTTAACCAAGGTATTCATTTTTTGTAAATAATATATCTTAGTCCAGAAAAGGGTTAAACTTATACTGATTAGATATCTATTCATTTACTTTTACGAGCTCGAAAAGACAAGTGCTCTGTAATATTTTCACATTATAGGAGTCTGAAAAGAGCTAAAAGAAGACTCCAGGGGTTCCTTTTTTGCTGTTATCGAAGCTCAAGAAAGAGATAAAAGTGTGCTTCAAATCCTTTTTTGTTTTTAACAAAACTCAAAAAATAAGGAGAAAAAGTATGCTTTGTGGCCAAATCATTCTTGAAATAAATCTGCACGACTAATATTTTCGTTAATTGTAATACCTGTTTCAGAGAAACATCAAATGGATTAAAAATACTTGTTTCATGATAAAAACATAATAAAACTATAGTAATAGCAATAAATGTAATTTTCAAATAATTAAATGACTATTAAAAGGAGTTTCACTATTCATTTTTACCATTCCATAGTTACCATTTGAATTTTGGAGCTCTCAACCTGATTTTTACCCCGAACTTCAGCTGTTGATTGCGATCATTTCTATCGATGGATTTCATTGATGTTTGATCCAGGTTAGTGCCATGAACCCCCTCTTTCCTTTAGTATTCATTTCATTTCCAAATTCTGCAAATTTTCAAGTTTTTAAGGCTCCTAGGGTAAATACTGCCCAAAAAGACGGCAACGCACCCCTGAATGTCGAAACCTGCATTGCATAGCAATTACAGTGAAGTCTACTTGCACATGCAACACACTGTCTCTTGTTAGGGAGTGCATTGGGTGCATTCTAAATTTTTTATTTTCACATTATGCTAAAAATTTGTCTAGTTTTTTGCAATGAATGGAATCTAATGGACCTTATGGTTGTATTTTAGGTTTCCTTCGGATTACAATGATGATTACATGGAGGGAAAGAGAACATGAAAAACAAGATATGATTTCCCTAAATGATTCGGGTACAGTAAGAGCCCTAAGAGATTTTCGACTGCTTAAGTACTTCAGGTTGTCAGGGATGAGGCAACAAATAGAAATCTTGGAGTTCTTAGTTTGAGAATGGGATCTAGCTATTGAGGCATTTCATAGTAAGAACCAAGTGGTTCCCATAACATTCGAGGATGTATACTTTCTCATAGGTTTTTCAAGGAGAGGCTTGCCTATTTCACTCTCAGGGTCTATTGTTGGAGGGGAGACTGTGAGAGATTATATTCTACAACATTGCTATCTAGGGGAAAACCCAAGCAAAGAGGGAAATATAAACATCTAGGTTGTTAGATATTTTCCTTTGAGAACTATCCTTTTCATAATTGCTAAAATTTATAGCACCGTTACACTACATGTAGCAAATAGATCGCATATGCAGTACGCGCTAGAGTGCTTAGAGCGAACAGTCTTCAACTAGTTTGAAGTTGTTCTTTCTTAGATAAAGGAACAACTGAACAAAGAAAAGGGAGGAAGAAAGAATAATTTCAATTATGGTTCAGTACTTATATCCTTCGCTTTAGAATAGATTCAACTGATGCAACCACAACATGTGACATTGGATATAGCTAGTCCTATAGATTCAAGGATACAGAGATGGGTAGAACTCATGGGTCGGCATGCAAGCCAATCTACCATTTTGTTCTTGAATACGTTCTTTGCTTGGTTCCAGCTACAGATTTTTGCCATCGATGAGTATGCATACACAGGAATTGATTTCCAATGAGATCCATATTTTGCATTACCATAAGGCGCTTAGTGGGGTGCAATGGGTAAGAATGTTTTGATCATGTTTTTTATTTTCCTAAGGTTTATACAATTTTTTTGTATTTTTGATGATTTCTTGAGACTAAACTAAATTTTTGATGTGATGCAGATGTTGGTCATATTCAACCAGTAGAGGAACCAGAGCGTGAGGAAAATATGCTAGCAGAGAGGGTTGTGAGGATATCAGCTCTTTAGGATCTTGATATGGCTGAGACTATGGCTGAGCTTTGGTAGCACATAGAGGGGTTGACCTTTAGGATTCCGTATTTCTGGATTGAAGAGTTACCCATGCGACTGCAACGACACACTATTGGGGTTCCTAACCGTTGTATGCGGTTACTCCATAGGATAGCTAGATCTATAGCATGTTATCATGAGCACCACTAGTTTACTTGTGATATTTTGCATAAATTTTGAGGTTAGATGACCAATGTGTCTTGGGCACAAATTTTGTAAAAACCTATAACTATCTATCTATATGATTTCAGAGTTTTCCTATGTTTATTGTGCAATCCTATTCAATGATGTGAATGTTTTCTTTACATATGTTGAAAATTTCTGTCTAAAACTTGATTAGCTAATGAATCGGTCAATGTGTTCAAATTTTTGGAAATGTGCTGATATTGAATAAAATCAAAATTTCTTTCCAAAAGTCGAACTCTTAGGAAAAATCTATGTAGTGTTGGATTTCTAACAGTATAAACACTAGTAAGTTGTAATACCACAAGTTTTGAGTCTAACCTTATGATTATGTGGTTAATACAAAATGAAATGGAATCAGAGAGAAGTTCGATCAATGTGTTATACTCAGTGATATTGTTTTTCTATCTACCAATACAAATCCCTTGAAAACTCACTAACTCATCGTTCGGAGTGAAAAAAGCTGATGCTACAAAGGATAGATTCTGCGTACTACGACTAGCACCATCAGCATATCCAACAAATGGTTCCGAAGATTCAGACATCTGCGATGAAATGTAAAGCGGATTACTAACGTCAAGAAAACTCTAAAAACAAATTAATATAGTGAATGCAAATCAACAACATATATATACAATATAATACAAAAAATATTACTATGCTCATGATTAAGCATAGTAACGTTTTAGATACAACCCATTTCTAGGCTGCCCCAACGGAATTCCATCGTAATCAACAACTCACAGGCACCCTTAGTAAGAACTATTTGAAAATATAGGGGCCATGCCATAATGGCTCAAATTTCCTTGTACCTATTACATCATATTCTTGATGATAAAGAAGGACCAAGTCTCCCTTTGAAAAAATGCGAGGCTAGACATTTTTATCATATTGCACCTTTATACGTCTCTTATGTTCTTTGTTGGCCAATTGGGCTTCACGATGCATTTCGTTAAGATGGATGAGGTTAAGGAGACACGCTTCTTCTTCTGAGGTGTCAGGTAACAAGTCTATTGCGAGTTTTAATGTGGTATTCCACATTGGATTGGTAAGATAGCTTCCAGACCATACACCATTTGAAAAGGAGTAAATCCAGTCATGTTTCTCACCAAGGTTTGATACACCCACAAGGCGGAGTACAGGAGCAAATTCCAGTTTCCTTTATGAACTCCTATCATTTGTTGAAGCATACATTTAATAATCTTGTTGATAGCCTCAACTTGTCCATTTGATTGTGGATAATAAGGAGTAGAATTATCATGTGACAATCATAACTTGGCAGTCAATTCAACCATCATATGGTTGTGAAAATGCTTCCCATGATTTGTAACTATATCCTGTGGGACCCCAAACCGTGCAATAATATGATTAAAGAAAAACAATGCATTCATTTGTCCCATGTTGTTAAATGTAGGCATCACTTTGGCCCATTTGGTAAAATAGTCAATTGCGAAAATAATATAACCATGTTATGAAACCAGTTCCAAAAATAGAAGAAAAGAGAGATCAATGCCTTAGAAATAATCCACTTCGAGGGGGCAACCTCCAATACATTACATAAATGAACAATTCTTGGATGATACAAATGAAAAACCTCCTTTCTATATATAGGAGTCAAGGGGGCCACAATGTAATCCTAATGGGGCCATAATGTAATCCTAGCTGACCTAACAATAATAATGTAAGGGCACAATAATAAAAATATGGGGGTTACAGGGGTACAACAATAACAATAAGGGGGTTACACTAACAACAATAAGAGACTATACTAGTAATATAGGGACTTAACATGCCCCTCTCCTTCAAAAAAGTGTTGTCCTCAACGCTTGATTATTTCTTGATGCTTCTGTATAAAATTCGCATCCTCCCATGTGGAAACTTCTACAGGAAAGTTCTTCCACTTGCTGAGATACTCTGAAATTGATCGTACTTTTTGAGTTCTTATTTATGTGACTCCTTCATAACTTCTTTCAATGTGAGGTTGATATTTTTGTTGTCTCATTTGATTCTGCACCAAAGTTAGGTTATCCTTTGAGAGTTGGAGAACTTCTTGTTGATGCTCGATGTGATATTCCACTACT
Organism: Pinus albicaulis; assembly: GCA_034641835.2. NCBI lineage: Eukaryota > Viridiplantae > Streptophyta > Pinopsida > Pinales > Pinaceae > Pinus > Pinus albicaulis. The sequence goes on along the minus strand of JAXQQM020070273.1, from coordinate 49,044 downwards.
TTATCATCCATATTAGATTTCATTTGATCCTTCAAACCATCCAAATTAGCCTCCATTTCTGCTTTTAACCCATCTATGTCATCTTCGGTTTCCCTTCGTAAGATTGAAATTTGTTGCACTTGGTACCATAATTTTGATATCTCATACTTCAATTCTTCATCTTCATGCATCATAGTATAGATTTATGAGGGCTTAGTGGGTATGGAAATATTTTTAGGGGGGATTTTAGAACCCAATACTGAAATATATGCTCAATAGGCCCCTGGAATCACTTCAAACTGATTTTCTTACTCAAGACTTATGCAACTCGGAAAAAAACAATACAAACCTTTTCTTGCTTTTGAGGAGCTCGATATTGAAACTGAATTATCTCTGTGATTTTAGATGTTAGATATCAGAATTTTTTCCTTGAGGTAGCCCTTTGAATCCTCTTTCAAATGCCATAGGCCTGACCTGATTTGGATTCTTCAAGACAAAGTTATGTCCAATCTCCCACAATGACCTAATTATGGACTAGTTCAGTAGAGCGAACTTGTGCGACTTGCCAGATGTCACTAATTTCTCCTTTGGGTCTAAAATTGATAGACAGGAAACTAAAATCCATTTTCTTCTAGCCACTTTTTACAGAATTCCAATCCGATGCTCAGAGAGAGAGTAATGGATATTTTCCCATGATCACCTCTTTGGGATGAAATTTAGAAGCATGAAACAATCCTACCTTCCACAGATCATATCTCACAAATATTGCGAACCAAGATCTGAAATTTTTATAGGAGGTTCCTCAAGATTTTGGCTTTTCTCTGTGAAAATTTCAGCTTCTGAAACCTTGTAGAAACAAAGTTATAGGGAAATTTCCGCGATGACCTATTTAGGTTAAATTTAGGAGTCTACAAAATTCCTTAACTTCCATAGATCATATCTCTGAAAATATTGCGAACCAAGATCTGAAATTTTGTGACCCTGTTCCTCAAGATTTTGGCTTTGCAATCTAAAAATTTCCGCTTCTGAACCTTTGTAGAACAAAATTTATAGCGAAAATTCCATGATGACCTATTTGGAGCAACGAAACCCTAGAATCCAAAGCTCTGATACCAAATGTTGTAAAAACAGCTCCAAAAATAGAAGAAAAGAGAGATCAACGCCTTAGAAATAAGCCACTCTGAGGAGGAAACCTCCAATACATTACATAAATGAATAATTCTTAGATGATACAAATGAAAAAAACCTACTTTCTATATATAGAAGTCAATGGGGCCACAATGTAATCCTAGTCGACCTAACAATAATAATGTAAGGGCACAATAATAACAATATGGGGGTTACAGGGGTACAACAATAACAATAAGGGGGTTACACTAACAAAAATAAGGGACTATACTAGTAATATAAGGACTTAACAAACCATGCCCCCCAGACGAACAAGGGTTAGAGGTCATGAATTCAATACCCCATTTTGAAAATGGTCCCACAGAGACAACAAGATGCATTGATGCTGGCGGTTTGCAGATTTTACGATAAAAAATTTGGCACACATGCATGACAACTTCTGACTGCGAGGATGCAATCTTGAAATATAGTAGGCCAAAAGTAACTGACGCGTAGTATTTTTTGTGCGGTATCATATCCATATAAATGTCCACCACAAGCCCCAACATGACAATCATTTAACACTTTTTTGGCTTCCTCATGAGTGAGGCACCTCCTTAAAATTGTGTTGACACCACGATGATAAAGGGTATCGCCAACGATCAGGTAATATTTGGCTTGGTATCGAATAAGTCGTTGTTCAAAGCGAGAGGTATCAAGTCGAAAAGTTTAATTTTGGAGATAAATGATGAAATCCCAATACTAAGGATCAAATGATCTAATAAAAAATAGAGACTCACCAGGAATTGATGGTTGCAACGTAGTTGCAGTACTATCACAGGGAAGGTCACAAAGAAGCTCAGATAAAAATAAAGACATATTTAACTTGGATTTGATGAATTCCAAATCAAATTCTTTCAAAATGACAATCCATTTTGAATATTTCCCCCCAACAATTGATGTGATAAGATATAAGTCATGGGGTTGAAATCCGAAATGATAGTGGTTTTTCAGAGTAGGATATAATGGCAAAATATTTGGACAGATTGAACAGCTGCCAAGGCAAGCTTTTCTGCGTATGAGTACTTAACTTCCGTATCATTGAGATTACGACTCAAATAATAGATCGGATGTTCAATTCCATCTTCTACTTGGACCAATACCATAGCAATGGTCATTTTAGCCGCGATGATATATAGGAAATAATCATTTTGATAATTAGGGGGATACATTAATGACGTTCGAACAAGATTATCCTTGACATCATCAAAAGAAGCTTACGCAAGTTGGTCCCAATGGAAGGGAACCCCCTTTTTCAAGAGTCGAGTAAATCCTTTAGCCATTTCGACAGAGTTTGGAATGAAACTTCTTAGGAAGTTAGCCTTTCCTTAAATTTTTTGTATCTGAAGTAAATTTGATGGCACGAGAAAAACAAGAATAGTCTAAACCTTCAATGGGTCTATTCAAATTCCTTTTTTGAGACTACGAATCCAAGAAAACAACCAAAACTAACACAAAACACACATTTATGTGGATTGAGGCATATTTTGTAGTGTTGGCGGCGTAAAAATATGGCTCTCAAATGCATCAGGTGATCAGTCTGATTTTGTGAATGCGCTGGTAAATCATCTAGATAGGGTTGAACAAGGTGCTTGGTGTCATTGAAAGCATAATCCATTGCTCTCTGAAATGTTTCCCCAACGTTATTTAAAGCAAATCGAAGTTTCCTATAAGTGAATGTGCCCTAGGGACAGATGAATGATGTCTTATGTTGATCATCTAGGTGGATATTGATTTGATTTTAGTTGAAAAATCCATCCATAAACGAAAATATTTCGCATCCAGCACAATCGTTAATAATCTGGTCGATAAAGGGCGTAGGATAGTTGTCTTTTGGACAAGAAATGTTGACGTCTAGATAATCGATGCACACTCTAATATTTCCTTGTTTTTTCATGACAGGAACGATATTGGAAACCCACTCAATCAGTGGAACAGGGTAAATGAAAGCAAGATGCAAAATTTTTTCAACTTCTGCTTTAATGGCATCAACTTTCTTTGGATGAATAGGATGAAGCCATTGACGCACTGGTTTTACATTAGGATACATATTAATAGTGTGTTCAAATATACTAGTATCTATGCCTAGCATTTCCCCGTAAGACCAATAAAATACATCACGAAATTCACGAAATAGAGAGTGATATGATTCAAGTTCGAATGGAGAACAAGATACACCAACATGAATATTTTCTACAACACCAGGTTTGGTCAAAATATCAATAGAAATGGTTTCTTCAATATTTGATATATTTCGATCGAAATCGATTGCATTAATAGGTAAAGAATTCGAAAAGAAATTTTTTATTGATGGGTGATATAGTTCACTAAGATAGTTTTCTTCATAATCAGGAAAATGGGAACGATGATGATAATCTTCCCATGGTTCTACTTTTGACATCATAGCTTCCAAAATATTTTTATATGTTAAAAACATTGAGGAAAATGGATCAGATGGAGTACAAAAATATAAGGAACGATCAACCCAAACACTCAGCGACACTAATTTCAGATTGGCCTCCCAATCCAGATAGATTGATTGCTATGCCATATCAATAGGGTTGGGCGGTAAAAATTCATCCAACATAGCAATATCAGAATCACCCATACTCTCCCTTAAACCAGATATAGAGGAAGAGATCATGTATTAGGTCTCTATACTTGCAATTTCTGCCGACGTTGCAGGTGGTGGTAATGCAAAGGTTCCCATGAGAGTGGAATCCTTTAAAATTCCTACACCAATGTTCTGAAGTTCTAGTTGGGGTATGTGAATGAACGGAACACTTCCAGTCACTTGTGAAGTGGAGGCAAAGAAGGATAGTTGATTAATGACTGTGATAGTACCTTTATGTGGAAAGGAAATCATTCTATAGTATGTAGAAACAATTGCAATCATCACATATACCCATGGCCTAACAAGTAAAATATTGTAGTCAAGTGGTCTATCAACAACTTCAACATCAATATTCACTATTTTTCCCCCTAGTTCAACATGTATCTTATTAATAATACCACAAGGTTTATATGTTCGTCCATCAAAAGCCTTCAACATTGTTGATGATTGTGATAAGCGCGGCAAGCCAAGTGACTTCCAACAATTTAGAGACATAATGCATGTAGATGCTCCCTCATCAATAATAGTGTGATGAACAACGTGATTGAGAACATTTACTTGTATGGAGAATGCCAATTATACTGGTAGTTGCGTCACATAGCCCATATGATTAAAGACGACAAGATTAGAATCAGTCGGATCAATTCCACCAATGGCCAAAAATAAAGCTTGTTTTTGGGAGGGACAATTTTGTAATACCTCAAGAACAGACATAGCTGAAGGGGATTGGGCCAAATATTCAACTATATTATAATTTTGTGTAGCTCTTGCTCAAGGAATATATGTCGATTTATGGATTACTTCCTTTGGTGGCTTGATTTTCAATTCAGGAATAACAGTAGGCGGTACTGATTCTGTAGATGGATTCATAGTCAAGGTAGTAGGTTGATCAATGGCCTGACTACCATAATATTTATTACGCATTGATACCAAAATATCTATTGAAGGTTTTGTGACGGATAACATTGATACTTGGGAACTAGAAGTGGGATTCGTAGCAACCAAATTAGTGTCCGGATTTGGAAATGGGTCTGTCAACACAGCTAACGCATGAGAAGTCTTGATGATTTTTGAGACTTTAGCGCGGTGAGGACAATCCCTAACAAAATGTTCCTCATTACAAATTATGCATGGATAACAAGGTTTCCAAGATCTAGACGGTTGATCAGATGATCTTTCCTGTGGGTTAGAAGTTTTTTTTTTCTTTGATTTCCCCTTTTTCTTACTTCTGGGTTGCTTGTCACTTTTTCCTTTGTCAAAAAACACAGCATTAATTTCAAAAGTAGGAGCAGGATCAAATCCAGTAGTGTGGTGTGTTCTTGCAGTGCCTATGAAGTTTTCTCCGGCATGGGAGTCATTCAATTGAGGAGGAACATTTAAATTAGATCTTGGCGCATTAGGAAATTTTTCATAGAGCATGCCAGACTAAGTGTAAATCAAGTCTAAATATTGGGCACGAGCGATAACTTGCTCTTCTGTGATGACGCCACCCTTAGCCACGTCCTCATTTATCGATGGTAACAGGGAATTATTGACCCATTTAGCAAGGAGCTAATCCGAAACAAATTTCTTAACCATTCTATGACGACGATGCCACTCATGAATATGATCAAAGATGTGAGTGGCATTAGTCTGTTTGAAATTGGTCAAGAGTTCTATTCCAGTTTCATATCTGATAGGTAACTAGAAATGACTCAAAATGACAGTAGCTAGGGTAGTGAAATTATCAAAAGAATCTCTAGGTAGCTCAATGTACCATTTTGTAGCCAAACCTATGAGCGTACGCTAGAAAATACATAGTCGAACATAATCATAATTCAGGGAGTTTGATGAACACCATAAATGATAATTCATGACATGAGTTGATGGATCTTCTCTAGAGTTTCCATTGAACTTAGGAATATCTAAGGGAAATTTGTGGGGTATTGTTGGCCACGAAGGAGCATAGTTGATTGGATCATTGGTTAACCGATTCAAATCTGGTAACTCTAAATTTGCAACAAAAGGAAACTATCTATTAAGTTCAGGTTGAGCATAGCCAGGGTAAGATGGAATTTCTTGAGCAACAGGCCTTTGAGCACCAGCATAAGGAATCTGTTGTTGGTAACCTAGATAGGGGTTATTTTGAAAAGAAAATGCTTGAGGATTCTATTGACCAAAACCTGGATATGATACTTTTTGAAATGAAGTTTGAGGTATTTGTGCCTGAGGTTGCCAAGGGGTCTGTCCACCAATATTATAACCCAAATTAGAATAAATTGGATTCAGTTGATATGTATAACAAAGTTGAGTTTATGACATCCCATAAAATGGTAAACCAGCTTGTGAATAAATGATTCCAGATACAGGTTGTTGTAAATTAACCGAAGGATTTGGAGTCTTTGGACCCAACATTTGATGATATTGAGTTGAAGGACCCGCTTGATAAGGTTGGTGTACAAGATTTTGATTCTGTAACAAGGGTAAAGATGTATTAACAAGTGGTAATGAGGTGGGTGTAACAGGTTGAATTGGTTTATATGAGTGTATAAATGTTTGTGGTTGGATAGGCAGAGTAGGCTGCCATTGAGAAACATTCATTTTGACATTAGGTTGACAAAAAAGTGATGGAATACTGTCACATTGGGTGACCAAAGGTTTCCCCCCAACATGAGGATGATAATAAGATGGAAAATATTGTTCTCCAAATGTTGGGAGTCCAGTTGTTATGGTACTTAAAGGAATGGACCCAGAAGGACCGACTTGATATTTCCCTGATGATGTGTATAAAGAATCAAGTCATTTAGTACTAGCTATAGGATTACCTATTAAAATACCAAATGATGACATTGGTAAAGACCATGGTCTTGAAGATGCACCAGAGTAAATTCCAGATAATGATTTATAGCCAGATGGGAACATAGGGCCTCCATGAAAATATGACTCTGGTGAAGTTTTAAACATCGACAAAGTAGTGAGGGTAGGAGTTGACGTAATTGGAAAAACTGTCCAACCCGAAGATGTTGGTTTAGGCATGGTTGCTTGACCAAATGTATACCCTTTAAGATCAATGGGAGTGTGAATGGTAATAGGATCAATGAAATTATATGAAAATGATTGTGGAAAAGACTCGTATAGGTAAGGGTCCTCCCCAAAATGTGTTGGAGTTAAAGGTGTCTCATCTTGTGGGATTTCTTCAATCGTAATTAAACTAGGTGGAAGTGTTTCACCATCAAGCCCAAATTATACTTCAGGTGGTTGACTGTGTGATATAGGAGACTCAATGGCTACAAAAATTTGTGGAATGAAAAAGAGAGGAAAAACTTTCGGTTGTTCAACTTCTAGATTCAAATGTTATGGAAAAGAAGAGACAGGATCTGGATCAATTTGTGGTTCAATAACGTCAGGTCCAGGAAGTATGGTCTCACTGATTGGATGGATCGTGACCACGAGTAGCTGTGAAGACTCCGTTTCGACAATAGTAGATGAATCGAGATGTGTAGAAACAGCTTGAGCTAACTCTAGTTTATTGTAAAATGATGTTTCATCAGAGATATGGATTGTACTTGATTTTCCAGATTGTGATCGCCTTCACCTACCAGAAGTAACTTCTGGTGGTAATGGTGGTTTTAATGCTAATCTACGCAAACGGTGGGGAAAATCATTTCGTTCTTATATGATTACTGATTTATTTTAACCAAAAAAAATAAACAAAATAAAGGGTAAAGCTAGGCAAAAGGTTTACCAAGAAACTGTGAACTGCAGAATACCTCCTGGTGAACCATGAAGTATGGGCAAGAAATCTCCCCGAATGTTGTGTTCGTTGTATCACAATTTACAAGGCGGTCGACTCGGTTCACTATGGATGGATAGACCCTAAAATTTTTCCTCCTAAATACACTCAAAGGTAAGTGGAGGCCCAAGTTCGTTTTAGCATTGTCTGATGCAAAACTGAATAGTGAGAGCACCCCTTTATACTTATCGTATTTTAACACCGCCCTATATACCCAAAAGTACATGGACGAACTACGATATAATTATGTACGTGGTGTTATTTCCCCGTAATTTTACAGGTTTATTGAGATACAAATGGACAGGGGTAGCATCAAACCAAGCTTTGGAATCCAAGGACCTAGCTTTTGTGGATTCAGAGAGGGATCTCTCTAGTAGGTGCAAAGATGTGAACTTGTTTGTTGATTAGGGTTGATTTTAGGCTAGATGTTAAGTGCAGGTTATTTTGATTGTTTTTGGTTGGGTATGATGCTTAGATAGATTAGATAGAAAACAAGGAAGACTTCAATTCATTGGGCAATGGACAAGGTCATTATAAGTTTCATCAATGGTTTAAAGAGAATTTTCAGGGCAATTTTAACTTGGTTGGTGGATATTTAAGGTTGTGAAGGATCATGGGATGGACATTAAGCTTGAGAAAAACAAGCTAATAAAGGACGGAAAATAATCCTTTATATACTTTAAAACTGAGGGAGTTAGAAGATTTATAAGCATAGTAAGAGAATCAAAGGTATAAGCAAAACCTAATCCATTTTATTTCAGACTGAAAGTAGATAATCAACCAAGAAAAACATTCAAATGAAATATAGAAAGGCAAGAAACTTATTTAACTTTCATAGATTTCATCATCAAGAGAAGAAAACATTTAAGATGCACAAATAACTATAACCATAGAAGGAGAGAAAACCCTGAACATCTAAAGTTACATCTATGAAGGTTCTCTTAAACAATTAGCTAAGTAAATGCAAAGAGCATGATTGAAACATAATTATTTGATAAACCTAGGCAAAGATGCTTTAAAGATATGATTCCAAGAACAGAGTAGTTAGTGGAAACAAATATGTAGGACTAGCCATGAATCATTTTGATAAACACTAATCTAAACCATTCAAGAAATAGACAAGCTTAGGAAATCCTTAGAGAGAAAAAAGATGAATTCTCTAATACATCCTAGCAGAAGAAAACATTAAGGTAGTGAAGGAAACAAACCGACCTAAGGTGCCATTAGCAAACATGTCTTAGTATAAATTCTTTGTCCTACTGCAACATAGAAATATGGAAACATATTATAAACCAGAAAAAATTAACAAAAGAAAACTTCACCATCAACCAGGCTTATGGATCCTGCAAACAGTGCTCCTTCGTCAACAAACAAATCAGGACATGCATGAGCTCAAAGACATCAAATTCTCATCAAAAAATCCAAGAGAATATGTATTGCTCTAGAATAAGTCATAAAAATCCAACCAAATACATAAGAGCCTCATGCTCTATTTATGGAGAAAATGAGGAGGTGGAAACCATTAGAGGCTTCCAGAAACCCTAATTCTGCCATAAATGTCATTTATGTGTTTAATGACCATGAAAGGCCCAAGACACATAATAGAAAATATAATAAATGAAAAAAATCAAAACATAACTCCTCAATAAAATCAAGAGTGAGAAGAAAATATTAAAAAACTATTTTTCCATTAATCAGTTTCTTTTGTTGAATTTTTGGCAAAAGATAGTCTTTGTGCGTAGCGCCTTTTGACCAGAAAATAGGGTCTGTTGTAGCTAAGGTTTGGACCCCTTCCCAACATCATTTTTGGCCCTGTGATGGTTCGTTGGAAATATTGATTACTATATTCTCCAAAAATACTTGAGTTGTGCTTAATGAATGCCATTTTCTTTCCAAAAAATGAAATTTCCCAAGACTGCTCTATGCACAGCACCTGGTCTGAAAAGGAGGCAGAAAGGTCAAATTTGAGGTGTTTTTTGACCTTTCCAGGAGGTACAAATGCTCCAATTGATCTGAAATTTTGTGGGTAGACTATTGGTGATGTGAAAAATAAAAAAATGTAAACTTTGAGAGCTGAAGATTCACCAATGTTGTCTGTAGCACCTAGGGTGTTGCGCTCCTAGGGGTCCAAATTTGGAAAAAAAACAAAATTTTATCCAAATTGCCTCAAAATTGGTGGAGAGGTCCCTCAAGAGGTTTTAGAAGCTTGTGGAAAATATAGTGCCATGTCTTTAAGTTTTTATTGGTATTTACCTTCTTTGAGTGCTCAAATTTCACTGAAAAGGGCATCCTCATTTATCATAGGTGGATGACTAATGTTATGGTTGTCTTCTTGGCTGCCTTGTCTTTCAATTGCTGTATCATGATGGTCATCCTCTGTATTAATGCATCCTTCTTTAAAATCTGTCATTAATATTACTGCTAGATCTTCCATCACCTTGTGCATCATTATTTTGCCCATTGGGAGAGTAGTGAGCCTTACTGTTTCCTTCAACACTTTCATCATTATCACCCTTTTGCTATCTTTAGTATTGTTCCCTTGGTCTTGGATTTTATCATCAGCATTTGCATCTGCTTCACTTTGGCCTTGTACTCCATTGATGTCCTCTCAGTGGCATTCTTTTATCACTATCTCTTTCATCAAACCCTATTCATGCCTTGCTAGTTTCCTCTTCTTGATCTGCTATTTCTTTATTTTCACCTTCATTTTTCTTCATGTTCAATATTTTCATCCATATGTTCACTGCTTTCACTTTGAATAGCATTATTTTTATGTTTATGCACATTTTCCTCTTGAATTTCATGTTTATTTTCTTTGCCGACTGTCACCCCCATCACTGTCTTCACTATCTTTTCGTCTTTCACCTTTGCTCATCAGAAATACCTCTTTTTGTACTTGGGAGTGATTCATGTGTATCATCACCCTCCCTGTCTTCACCCATGCCATCGTCGAGAGTATTCAGGAACATACTTAGTTTTTTATTTATATATATATATATATATATATATATATATATGTGTGTGTGTGTGTGTGTGTGTGTGTGAGAAAGAAGAAAGAAAGAAAGAAAGAAAGAAAGAAATTAGGGAGGATGTGTGTGATGAGGGTAGATTTTTAGCAAATGAGGAAAGGATGAAGTAGCTTAGGACAGTCAGAGTTTTTGTGAAGGTGGGCTATTGGTACCTATGCTCAAGCTAATGACAAATTTCCAAAATGACATTTCTTGCCTAGAAGGTCATCTTCTTGATTGGCATGAAGATTAGGGTTTTGTCACATTAGGTTTTTTAATGTTCGGTAATGTTACGATGAAATAGGTAACCGCAATGTTACCTACTTTTTTGGTAGCATAAAAAGCACTGGAATTTTGAAAAGTGGTGATGCGAGAATCACCATTTTTTTTGGTGCACATTTTTGACACTCTAAAATTTTTATTTATGAAGTATGAATATTTGTTTTAAAATGTTAGTGATTTTCATGCTAATTTTGCTAATTTTAAAATGTATTGATGCAGCATCAATTTTTTTTTTTTTAGAGTAGTGATTTTCATGCTAATTTTGAAACGTATTGATGCTGCATCAACCTTTTTTTTTTAGAGCAGTGATTTTCATGCTAATTTTGAAAGGTATTGATGCTGCATCAACCTTTTTTTTTAAGAGCAGTGATTTTCATGCTAATTTTGAAACGTATTGATGCTGCATCAACCTTTTTTTTTTAGAGTGGTGATTTTCATGTTGGTAATAAAACACAAAACTTAGATAAAAAAATATATATAAAAACAATAAAAAAACCAATAAAAATGTAAAAAAAACAAAAATAGCTCATAAAAATAAAAAATTTAAACAAAAATAAATAAATAAAACAAAAATATTTGAAAATTATATCAAAGGAAATGACAAAATTTGAAGAAAAAAAACACATAATTTAAAAAAAAAAACAAAAATTGACCAAAAAATTTAAAAAAAAAAAATCAAAAACATTTTTTTCTAACTTATTAAAAAAAACAATATATTAAAAAATATATATATATTCAAAAAAAAAAATTACAAAAATTAAAATTACAAAATTAAAATTTAGAAAAAAAAAATTTAAAAAAAAAAGAAATTAAATTTAAAAATTTAAATTAAAAAAAATAATAATAATAAGGAAAAAAATACAAATTTTAAAATTTACAAAAAAAACAAATTAAAAAAAAAACAAATAAAATTGAAAAAGAAAAAGAAAATAAAAAAATTATTAAAAAAAAAAAACTTATCATTAAAAAACAAAAAAAATGAAAAAAACCACGTGCAAATATTTAAAAAACAAATATACATAAATTTAGTGTTTTTTTTTTTTTTTTAATGAAACCATTTATAGATTTTAAAAATGAAAAACTAAATAAACGAAAAAATTAAGAAAAACAATTAAATTAAATTAAAATTTAAAAATTTTAATAAATAAATTTTAAATTTTAAATTTTAAAAAATAATTATTCTATAATATTAAATATAAAAAAAATTAAACAAATTGAATTTAAAATAAAAAAATTGAATTAAAAAAATAATTTTAAATTTTTTGAAATTCAAAATTAAAAAAAAAAATCAAATTAAAATAAAAATATTAAAAAAAAATAAAAAAAATAATAAAAAAAATAAAATCAAATAAAAAATAGATGTATATATATATTAAAAAAAAAAAAAAAACGAATTTTATTTTAAATAAAAATATTAAATTAAAAAAAAAATTAATTTTTTGAAAAAAAAAATTATTTTTTGAAATTAAAAAAAAAAAAAAATCAATTAAATTTAAACAAAAAAAAAATCAATTAAAAAAAAATATTGTGGTGGTCGGGGCGCGGCCCGCCCGCTAGGCAGCGGTGGCCGGCCGGGCGACGCCACGGGGGCGGCCCAGCCAGCCTCCCCGCCCCCGACGGGCGGCGCCACGGGGTCGGCCCAGGCTGCCTCCCGGCCCCCGACGGCCGGAGGGCCGATTCCGAGAATCGGCCCTCTGCCTGTTGGGGGCGGGGAGGCCGGCTGGGCCGCCCCCGTGGCGCACCCCGGCGGGCCCCCGCCGCCCAGCGGGCGGGTTGCGCGCGCACAGCCTGCCCGCTGGGCGGTGGGGGCCGGTCGGGTGGCGCCACGGGGGCAGCCCAGCCGACCTCCCAGTCCCCGACGGGCGGAGAGCCGATTCCGAGAATTGGCCCTCTGCCCGTCGGGGGCTGGGAGGCTGGCTGGGCTGCCCTCGTGGCGCCGCCGGGCCGGCCATCCCCGCCTAGCGGGCGGGCCACGCCCCGACCACCATGACATTTTATTTTTAATTGATTTTTTTTATTTTTTATTTTTATTTTTTTTAAATTTCAAAATATTATTATTATTTTTAAATTATTTAAAATAAAATTCGTTTTGTTTTATTTTTTATTTTTTTTAAATTTATTATTATTATTATTTTTGTTAATAATTTTTATTAAATTTTGCCTATTATTTTTATTTAATTGATTGATTTTTTTTTTTTTAAATTTCATAATTTTTCTTTGTTATTAACTTAGTTTTTTAATATAATTTTATAAAATTCAATAAATTTTATATATATTTTTTTAATTTATTTGGATTTAATATTTTTTTTAAATGTTTTACTTTTTTATTATTTTTTTTTGTTAATTACATAAAATTTTTATATTTTTTTATTTCAATTAAAATTGTGTATTTAAAATTAGATTTTTTTTTTAATGAAACTTAATTTTTTTAAATTATTTTTTTATTTAATATTTCTTTTTTCTTTTTTTCAATTTTCCATTTTTAATTATTTTTAAAGTTTTTAAAGTTTTTCGTTTAACAATATTTTTTTTTTCTTTTATATTTAAAATTTATTTTTTCTTTCAAAATTTATTTGTTTATTCATTTATTTATTAAAATTTAATATTTTTGTTTTTAAATTTAATTTGTTATTTTAATATTAACCTTTTTTCTTTTAATTTAATAAAATTTGATGTATATACCTATTTTAATTTAAGTTCATATATATATTTTATTTTTTATAATTTAAATTTAATTTATTTTTTATAGTTTATTTGTTTTTTTAATATATATTGTTTTAAATTTGATATTTTTATTTTTTATTTTTAATTAATTTATTTTTTTTTTCCTTTTAATTTGAATAGTGTTTTTTTTTTAAATTTTGAATTTTTAAATTTATTAAAATTTAATATATTTCCTTAAATTTAATTATTTGTTTTAAATTTTTTTTTTCTTTTTTTAAATTTAATAAGCATTTTCTTTTTCTTTTTTAAATTTAATTTCTGTATTTTATTTTTTATAATTTCCTTCTTTTTTTAACTTGTTTTTTTTTTTTAATTTAATATTTTTATTTTGTTTTTATTTTTATTTTTTAATTTCTATATTTTTTTAAATTTTAATCTTAATTTTTTTTGGTTTATTTTTTAATTTTTTTTCCTTAAATTTTAGGTTTTTTTTAATGATTGAATTAAAATTTTTACTTTGTTTTTATTTTTATTTTTTTTTATCTTCATATATTTTTAAATTTTAAGCTTTTAAATGTTTTTATTTTTTAAATTTATTTTTTTTCTTAAATTTTAGGTTTTTTTTTTAATGTTTGAATTTTAAAAATTAAAAGATGTTACTTCTATTTTTAAAAATGCCAAAAGTATGACATATATTTTTTTTTTGTTATTCCAGCATCAACTAGTTTTGTTTTGAGGGTGTTTTTTCAATCCTTTTTTCAAGAAACAATTTTGTTTTTACCATAATTTTATAAAATGTTGAAATTTGACCTTAAAAAAAACGAAGTGCGTTCTGGAAGACACACTTTTTTTTTTTTTGGGTGTTTTTTCAATCCTTTTTTCAACAAACAATTTTTTTTTTAGCATAATTTTAGAAAATGTTGAAATTTGACCTTAAAAAAAAAACAAGTGCGTTCTGGAAGACACACTTTTTTTTTTGGGGGTTTTTTTTCATGTTTTTTGAGAGTTTTTGGGCTAGAGTTCCCGTTTTGAAGTCAGGTTACCTATTTCATCGTGGAGTGTTGTTCTCATTGATTATGAAAATAACACTTGGAGGTGAGGAAAAAGGACCACAACCTTGCTTGGTGATGCAAGAGTTTTGGAGGCAAAAGATTTGGATTTATGCAAATTTTGAGAAATTAGACAAATTTTTTTTGAGAGGTTAGTGTGCCTCCGGGTGCATAGCATAGTTTTATTTAACATTGCACACCTCCTGCGCTAACGACGCGGGCTCAGTGCGTAGCACCTCTGTAGGTAATGCATCGCCCATGTTTCAGAGGGAATTTGGAGGCCTTTTTGGTGTCGGAATGAGCTCTATGATAGCTAGTTAGAAATATTGATGAGTAAAATTTCCCAAAATACTTGATTTGTGCTGAATGGATGCCATTTACCTGCTCAAAAATCAAATCTCCCATGACTGGTCAAAAAGTGATGAATGTTGGTGCAAAAATGCAGAGTGCTGGTGCAGACCACTTTTGGATGACTTACTCAATTAAAAATTGAGATCATGATAGCTCATTGAAAATATCTTGAATTCTAGCTATCATTTGACTCATTAAGAAAGTCATTTGGACACTCTAGCTATGAGAAAAATTAATTTTCCCAAGGTCACTCCAGAAGTGCATAATTTCTCCCATGACAACTGTATTTTTTACATTGATCTCAAACCATGATACCTGTCTAAAAACTGAAGTAGGTTTTTCTTCTTGGCCCTATTATGGACAACAAATTCTCTCACTTTTTCCAAATTTATCTCTGGTTGGTCATAAACACAATTTGAAGCAAAACTAGCCCTAGGTGTGACACATGGCTTGTCTCTTGGAATGAATTCTTGGAAAATGATGGAGGCATGATTTTTATGAGTTGGTATAGACTTATTATTTCTTACATGATATATCAAATTAATCCTTCGATGCAGGGGCATTGGACACTGGCCAGCAATGTAGGAAGTTTTGTCCACATGTTGTGGCTAGGAGGGTTTGGAAGCATTCGAATTATTACAGCTAGGTGTCAATACCTTAGTTTATTGTAACTCTTTAGATTAATTAGAGTAAGAGGAAGTCGAATAGCTTAGTTTCCTAGCTGTCATATTTCAGTTAATTGAATTATTATGGTTAGACTGTTGGTTTCTAGAACGGTCCTCTCAGAGGCAGAGAGAGCCACATTATAATATGTATAGGTGTATTCTCGGACGTAGAAGAGAGAAGAAGGAGAGAGGACGAGAGGTTCCTGCAATAAATATGTGCATTGCTTCCAGTTAAATGAATTTCAATTTCTGTTGAGTATCTAACTGTCTTGTGTCGTTATTTGTGAAAAAATTGGTTTAACTGTGAAGTGATCGGACTCTGTATATATATATATATATATATATATTTGTTGAATTAACCTGTCGTATAGGTTCTGTATCCCTCGGTCCATTATTTCTCTTAAATTTAATTGGATAAACCCTGTTGGATTAACACCACCCGCAGGTGGGGTCTGTGTAGAGGAACCATGGTCGCGAACGTTGTTTGAATGGTAGAATTCCCGCTTTACAACGGGATAGATTTGTTTGAAATTGGAACCCTGACCTGAGTTAACGAATAAAAAGGATAGCTCAACCCCACGTGAACCCTGATTAAGCACTGTTCCAAAACCACAAGTGGAATTGCGGAAGTGGGTTGCCCATATCACACCGCTTTTGGTGAAGAAGCAGTATTTCCTGAGGGGGGAGAGATTCCATAGAGGAATCGACACGTGGCGAAGTGGACCCACGCAAAACCGCCTTTCCGTATTCTCATCGCACGTTAAAGTTAGTACGAAGACGCCGAGCGATATCGTCGAGAGCCGTCAATTTGGCGCAGAGTCATCGGACGGTGGTCGCACAATGAAGATGCATGGAATTTAACCTAAGGTACGAGCGTACATTTGATTGGCTATTGATTGTGGAGGCGAGACCCAGAGCCAAGGTCTGTTTATGAGTCATTTATTCGGAAAGTGTTGATTTTAATATAAGGTCCGAAGGTTTAAACATTGGTTATGAAGTGCGGGATCATATATATATGCCGAGGAATATAATATAACATTTAAAAGTTGTGAATAAGTTTATTTTTTCAATTTCTTTGAAATTGATAAATAAAAAAAAAAGTAGACCATGTGGAGTGAAAGAACGAGGTTTTCAAGGAAAGCGGGCGAGCCACGTCTCGATTGACCATGTTGTCCTTGGGGCTGACTTTTAAGCGTTGTTGCGTCATTCGTGGTATCGGATAAATCTGAAGTTGTTTTTTGCGGAATGGAAATCGGGTTGGTAAGTCTTTGAGGGACACGGCCTGTGGCGGTCGGTTGTGGATGTTGCGAGAGGGTCGAGACGGAATGGATGTCATAGAACGAACGGTCCAGGAGATCACAAGACATCGGTGAGCCGAGATAGAGGTAGAAGAAATTTTTGATTTTCCTCGACATGAGGCTCCTTAGAGCGTACCGGGGTGCAACGGTTAAGCCCAGGTGAAGTGTCGAGCTATGCGGGGGGACTGTCGAAGAACTAGTAGAGTTGGATAAATGAATTGAACAAGTGCTTTGATTATGAAGAAATAAGTGAAGATAAGAAGGTCAAGTTTGCGGAATTAGCTGAAAAGGACATGCTCCACTTTGGTGGGATGGGTATGGCGAAAGAGGAGAATTGGAAAGCAACCTATCAAGAGGCTGAACCCGAGGAATGATGGCTAATTTAAAGATAAATTATTGCCTAGTGATTACCGACTAACATTATATAAGCAAATGTGGAACCTAAGACGGAGGTTCTTGTGGTAAAAGAATACACGGAAAATTCTCTGAGGAAGTAAAGCATAAGAGTGACGTTTCAAGACACCTGAGAAAGTTTGCATATATGTGAATGGTCTCAAGCTAGAGATCCAAGATGAGATTGGTCTCCTGTCTCCCAAGATAGTGGAAGATGCCTATCATATGGCCTTGAAATCAGAGGAGAAACTCCTGAGGAAACAATCTGCCAAGAAGAGAGGTACTTTCCGAGGAAAGGGAAGTCAGGGTGGTAGAGGAAATCCTGCTACACCTAGGGATGGAGCTAACAGTAGCTCACCTCAGAATGCATCTACAGAGGATGATGCAAGGGGCAGAAGGGGTTCTTACAGAGGAAAGGGAAGAGGAGGCAGAGATAGAGGCAGAGGTAGAGAATTGAGGTGTTATATATGTCAGCAAGTGGGACACAAGCACTATGAATGTCCAGAGAATGTGGGTGCTGGTCCAAGGAATGCTATTGTTGCCCAGACTGGAGAAGAGGCAGAGATTGAAGAAGAAATTCTTCCAGAGAGGGGAGAATCCTTGGTGGTGAATAAGGTCCTGTTGAAGCAAGCCAAAGAGGTCACTGAGCCTGCACAAAGAAAGACTTTGTTTAGGAGCATATGCAAAGTCCAAGGGAAATGCTGCCAGCTAGTCATTGATAGTGGTAGCACAGACAATCTGGTTTCCACTGAGGTAATAGAAAAGCTGAAGTTGAAGACAAGGGAGCATCCAACTCCCTACAGGGTGTCCTGGCTGCATAAAGGACATCAGCTGGTTGTGAAAGAACAGTGTGAGATAGAGCTGCAAATGGGCAAATACAAAGATAAGGTCCTATGTGATGTAATGCCCATGGATGTGTGTCATATACTGCTGGGTAGACCTTGGCAGTTTGACAGAGCAGCAGTGCATGATGGCAAGAAGAACACTTACAAGTTCTTCAAAGATGGGGTGCATCATACATTGATACCAATGGAAGAAGGAGATCCATCCAGCAGAGTAATTGATCCAAAGACCTTGTTGCTGAGCGGGAAAGAATATCTGCAGCAGATAGAAGAAGAAGAGGTAAGCTTTGCTTTAGTTTGCAAGCCTAAAGTAGTTCTTACTTCTACAAATATTTCTGATTTACTAGTAGAGATACAAGAGATGTTAGATGATTACTGTGACATTGTTGTGGATGATTTACCTGATGAGCTGCCACCTGTGAGGAAGATCAGCCATCAGATAGATTTTATCCCTGGTTCAAATCTGCCAAATAAGGCAGCCTACAAAATGACTCCCAAGGAAAATGAGGAAATCAGGAGACAAGTACAGGAGTTGGTGGACAAAGGACTGATCAGAGAAAGTCTGAGTCCATGTGCAGTACCAACAGTTTTGAGCCCAAAGAAAGATGGAGGCTGGAGGATGTGTACTGATTCCAGAGCAATTAATAAGATCAAAATTAGGTACAGATTCCCTTTGCCCAGAATTGAGGATTTAATGGACTATTTGAGTGGTGCTAAATATTTCTCAAAGATAGATTTAAAGAGTGGATATCATCAGATTAGAATAAGAGAGGGTGATGAGTGGAAAACTGCCTTTAAAACAAATGAAGGGTTATATGAATGGATGGTAATGCCTTTTGGGTTGTCAAATGCACCTAGCACTTTTATGAGACTTATGAATGAAGTATTGAAAGAATTCATTGGTAAATTTGTGATAGTGTATTTGGATGATATATTAGTTTTCAGCAGAACTAGAGAAGAACATTTAAGGCATCTTAATCATGTCTTGAAGAAGCTGCACCAAGAGAAACTGCTGATAAATCTGAAGAAATGCTCATTCATGAAGGAAGAGTTGGTGTATTTGGGGTTTGTTGTTTCTGCAAAAGGATTGAAGATGGACCCAGAAAAGGTTAAGGCAATTGTGGAGTGGCCTTCACCCAGGAATGTCTTTGAGGTAAGAAGTTTCCATGGACTTGCTAGTTTTTACAGGAAGTTTATAAGAAACTTCAGTAAGATTAATGCACCCATAATTGAAACAATAAAGAAGAGAAAACAGCCATTTAAGTGGACTGCTGAAGCAGAAAGAAATTTTAAAATTTTGAAGCAAAAGATAACAGAGAAGCCTGTTTTGATTCTGCCTGATTTTACTAAACCATTTCAAGTAAAATGTGATGCTAGTGGAGAGGCCATTGGAGCTGTGTTGAGTCAGGATGATAGGCCTGTGGAATATTTCAATGAGAAGCTGAATGACACCAGAAGAAATTATTCCTCTTATGAGAAGGAATTCTATGCAATTGTTCAGGCGCTGAAAAAATGGAGACATTATTTGATGTCTAGGGAATTTGTATTGTATTCTGACAATCATGCTTTGCAGTATATTGTACAGTAGCCCAAGTTGAAACATAAGCATGCTAAATGGGTTGAGTATCTCCAAAGTTTTAATTTTGTTTTGAAACATATAAGTGGCCAAGCCAATAAAGTAGTTGATGCTTTGAGTAGGAGGCACATGCTTGTTCAAGAAACAAATTTTGAAGTTGTAGGGTTTGATTTTCTGAAAGAATTGTATAAGACAGATCCAGATTTTAAAGAAGCATTTGAGGCATGTAGTAACCCTGTTTTAACAGATAGAAGCCAGTGGCTGGATTATTTCCTGCAGGAGGACTTGTTATTTAGAAGGAGCCAACTGTGTGTACCAAAATGTTCCATGAGAGAAAATTTGATAAGGGAGAAGCATAGTGGTGGACTTGCTGGACACTTTGGTACTGATAAGACTTATGAGCAGCTGAGTCACTTTTATTTCTGGCCCAAGATGAGAACAAAAGTGGATAAGTTTGTGAAGAATTGCAAAATCTGTCAATATGCTAAAGGAAGGAGCCAGAATGCAGGATTGTACACTCCCTTGCCTATTCCAGACAGGCCTTGGGACATGGTGAGTATGGATTTTGTTCTAGGATTGCCCAAGACCCAGAGAGGGAATGATGCAGTCTTTGTTGTGGTGGACAGATTCTCCAAAATGGCACATTTTATTCCATGTTATAAAACTAGTGATGCCACCCATGTTGCTAACTTGTTCTTCAAAGAAGTTGTTAGATTGCATGGGTTACCCAAGAGTATTGTTTCAGACAGAGATACCAGATTTGTGGGTCATTTTTGGAGGACATTGTGGAAGAAACTTGGTACCAAACTGAGTTTCAGCTCAGCTTATCATCCTCAGACTGATGGACAAACTGAGGTAGTAAATAGGAGTCTGGGAAATTTGTTGAGAAGTCTTGCAGGAGAGCATCCCCAGCAGTGGGATCATATTTTGCCTCAGGCAGAATATGCATATAATGAATCACCGAACAGGAGCACAGGGCAGAGTCCATTTCATATTGTTTATGGAATGCACCCCAGAGGAATATCAGAGTTAAGGAATATGCGAAAGGCAGAGCTGAGAAGTGCAGATGGTTAGGAATTTGCTTCAGAGATCCAGGCCATACATGAACAAGTGAAACAACAACTACAAGGCAGCAGCATCAAATACAAAAACAGAGCAGACTTGAGCAGAAAAGAAGTTCATTTTGAAGTAGGAGATTTGGTTTTGGCACACTTGAGAAAGGAGAAATTCCCAAAGAAACAGTATAACAAATTGAAGTTCAAAAAGATTGGGCCATGCAAAATACTTAGGAAGTTTTCTGCAAATGCTTATGAGATTGAATTACCTCTTGATGTTGGAATATCTCCCATTTTTAATGTTGCAGATTTGTACAAGTATGAAGATGATGGAGCAGAAGAAGGATCAGCAGACAAGGAACAGATTGAGTGGAAAGAGCAGCTACCTCCAGCACAGCTATTGCAACCAGAGAAGATATTAGACAAAAGAGTGTTCAGAAGGACAAGAGTACTTTCAGTACTTGATCAAATGAAAGGATAAGCCATAGGAAGATGCCACTTGGATGACTGAAGAAATGTTGCAGAAGATAGGCAGATCAGTGGGAGAGCTCATGGACTGGAGCCCATGAAGAAGATTGCCCTCGGGAGTCTGATGCAGGGGCATTAGACACTGGCCAGCGATGTAGTAGTTTTGTCCACATGTTGTGGCTAGGAGGGTTTGAAAACATTTGAATGGTTACAGCTAGGTGTCAATACCTTAGCTGATTGTATTATTAAATCAGTTAGAGTTGTAGAAGTCGAATGGTTAGTCCATCTGTCATGTTCTAGTTTCCGAATAATTGTAATTAGGCTCTTGAATTACCATAACGGTCCTCACAGAGAGGAACAAAGAGCCACATTATAATATGTATAAATTGTATTCTCCAGGATGTAGAGAATAAGGAGAGGGCCAGAGGTTCCTACAATAAATATGTGCATTTCTTCCCGGTTAAATGAATTTCAATTTACATTAAGTATCTAAGTTGTCTTGTGTCGCTATACTAAAAGTGGTTTAACTATGAAATGATTAGGAATCTGTATATATATATATATATATATATATATATATATATATATATATATATATATATATATGTTGTTGAATTAACACCGTGATAGGTCCACAATATCCCCTCAGTCCATATTTCTCTTAAATTTAATTGGATAAACCACATTGGATTAACACCACCATGAAGTGGGAGTACGTACTTGAAGGAACCATGGTCGCGAACGTTGTTTGAATGGTAGAATTCCTACTTTACAATGGGATGAATTTGTTTAAAATCGGAACCACGACTGAGTTAACGAATAAAAAGGATAGCTCAGCCCCACGTGAACCCCTAGTCATACTGTTCCAAAACCACAAGTTGAAGGAATTACGGAAGTGGGTTGCCCATATTGCACCACTTTTGGTGAAGAAGCGGTATTTCTACGAGGGGGGAGCGATTCCATAGAGGAATCGACACGTGGAAAAGTGGACCCACGCAAAACCACCTTTCCGTATTCTCATCGCACGTTAAAGTTAGTATGAGGACGCCGAGCGATATCGTCGAGAGCCATCGATCTGGCGCAAAGTCATCGGACGATGGTCGCACAACGAAGATGCATGTAATTTAACCTAAGGTACGGGCGTACATTTGATTGGCTATTGATTTTGGAGGCGGGACCCAGAGCCAAGGTCTGTTTATGAGTCATTTATTCGGAAAGCGTTGATTTTTAATATAAGGTCCAATTATATAGTTAATCGTCGAAGGTTTAATATTGGTTATAGTATGCGGGGACAATATATATATATATATATATATATATATGTCAGGAAATATAATATAAAATTCGAGAGCTGTGAATAAGTTTGTTTGTCAATTTATTTGAAATTGATAAATAAAATAAAAAGAAAATAGATCACGTGGAGTGAAGAACGAGGTTTCAAAGGGAAACGAGGACTGAGCCACGTCTCAGTTGACCAACTCTCCTTGGGGCTAACTTTCGGTGTTGTTGCGTCACCTTCGCCTCTTGTGCCTCATTTTCAGATCAAAGCCTAGCTTATTTGGAAGAGGATATTAGGGTTTGGTGTAGGGGATTTAGGACCACCTTCCAGAGGGAGGGGAATGAAGGGGTTAAGGGTTGTCTAAATTCTTGGGGAAAATTTGGGGGATAGGGTTAGATGTTAGGGAGTAGGGGAAAGTGTAATTTTAAGAATTGAGTGAGGGGAAGGGGTCCAAAAAGTCAAAACACAGGCCTAGTCCCAAAAAGTGTCAAATTGTGGCAATAGACTAGGTTTTGTAGAAAAATGATGATTTTGCGGTATAGGAGTGATGGGGAGTTCTTGTGAAGGTATATTAAGGATAGGAGGAGGTGTAAGAGAATAAATATATAATCCTTGTTGATGATTTAATCATGGAGGTCGTGAAACCAAGAAAATTGCCCTAAAAAACCTAGCTTTCATGTCTCCCTTGTTGCAAGATGCCATCATTGAGTAGCAGACCTCTTACCTTACCAATTTATTCTACTAGTTGGCCTCTTATTCCTTCTACAAAAGTGTCAAGATAACCCATTACCTTATGTGCAGACTTTTGAAGCTGAATGGTAGTCTGCTTGGAGATGATGACCTTGAAAAACATGAAACCCTAATTGACCTAGTGGGGATTCTTTGACTGAAAATTGGTTTGGAATCTTCAAGTGTAAAAACAGAGTATTGAAGATCCAAAATAAAACGTACTTGATTTATCTAAAGAGTCTACAGAGATAGTTTAGGGACCATCAATGCTTGAGGGACTTGGGGATCATGGGCATGAGTTAAGCTTGTAGGAAACCCCAGGTGGCAAATGGAGTTATGGGCAAGGAAAAAATAGAGTGATGAGGTTATAGGTGGGAAAAATAGGATGTATATTAGTGGCATAAGCCTATGAGGTGTTTTTTAGAAGTGGTAGGTTGACCATGGAATGAAAAAATAGTAGAATAGTGAAAATTTTCTCTAAGGATAATGAATGCAATGAGATTTCTAGAACTCACAATGTTCATGAATTTTGTTTCTAGAAATATAGGATAGAAATTTAGTCATCTACAAAGGCAAAATTTTTATTGATGAATAACAGTGGCTCCACTTGGAAAGGGCAGCTCCTTTTCGGGAGGTGTCCAGAGCCTCATAGTTCAGATCTCTGAGCTTTGAAGACCAGTGCCTTACTTGCACTTTGCAGATATTTCTTTCTTCATTTGCTGATGTTCTTTTGAAGCTATGATCTCACAATATGAAAAGACATGTTTGCTTCAATCTCTTTCCTACCTACCCATCTTACTTGGCCTAACATTTTTTCTTCACTTGGGTGCACTTGGATTTGCAAAACCTCGACATTTTTATTTTTGAAAACACAAATCAAACTATCTAGTTGTACCCTTATTTCTTCCAAGAGTTCAGATTAGGCTAATGAGCTCTCTTATTCTCTACCTAGTCTAATCATTTGTCAAGATTAAGTTGTTTGAAAAACTTCATTCTCTAAGCTATAAACATGAAATTGAAAGCATGGTTTAAATCAGGATTAGGCAATCTGACTTACCATGAGTTGTGGCATAAGAACAAGCTGCACACAAACATTATTTTGCATAAAAGTAAAAATAGAAAGATAAGGGTTGGGATCTATCATTTGTTATGCATCCTCATCTTCCTCTTTGGTTATGTTTTGAGCATGTGGAACCAGTATCATTCATTCCCTAATCTATCCATTTTTTACAAGTCAAGTTTGAATGATTTGACAAGCTCTCTTTCACTAACTTATAGGCAATAAATTGAAAACATGTTCAGCCATGATTAGGTTAGTTGACTGAACAAGACTTTTTGGCACAAGTAGTGGCATTTAGGCTTGCACACTTTCAACATCACTATTTTTTGGGTATGGGGTTGTACTACTTTTCAAATCTGCCCTCTTTTTCTACCTTTCTTTGTTTTTGTGTTTTTTTCATTTTTTCCAAACAATCTAGAACTAAAAATATGCTCACAAGGCTGAGCTTATTTTGCATACCTATCTATCTATCCTAATATAACCTATACATAATATACATTCATTTGGTGAAATATCTTTTCCAACACAGCCAATCAAGTAGATGATTCCATGAGGGATTTTGTTTCAGCTCTTTGAGAGTGCTAAAGAAACAAAAATGCCACTTCCACCTTACTTGTTTTCGAACAATAGTGCCTAAAAATTTTCTCACACTTTGCAACAAACTGTTCTTGGAATAACACACTCCTCCTTTATATTTCTCAAGGAAAACAACAAATGGATCTTGGAATAATACCTGATCTAGAGGTTTTGAGACATAAGCTCCATTCAGGACTACTCTTTCTTCCACTTGGCTATGCTTGGTACTCTTTTGGGAAAGAAACTCCACTTCTTCCTCATGATCATATGAATTGGTAGATTCATCATATGTGGCAATGTTTTCCTCTAACAAACCTGATGTGCTTTGATAGTGTGGGCTGAAATCTGTGTGAAGGCCATCATATTGATGAGCAGGAGCACTCTTTGGCAACAGATCTTCTTGAGAAAGAAGTACAACAACTCTTCTGTGATTATAAATTTCCAAGCCTTCATCTAAAATTTGAAATTCAATGGGACTTGGTCGTTGCAAATCTGAAGCTGAAGAGGATTCCGTGTCCCAAATGATTTCATCAACCATTTTAGGAAAAGGTTTTTCACTTACAACTTGCTTAAGAATTTCTTTTTCTTCTCAAATTTCAACATCAAAACTGAAATACTGTTGATTCCCAATCACATGAAAGTTATTTCTGATGGGATGATATGAAGTAGAACAAAGGGTCAGAGATCCTTCACTTACTTCTAAACTTTCAAGGCTTCCCTCATCAGTGGCATAGATGGCATGAATTGGCTTATTAATTTTTTGAAGTTGATGAAAATGATCTTCCTCCCACAAACCAATTAGTGATTGCTCTGCAAGGTTAGTTTCTGTTTGGAGGATATCACCATCAAATTGATCAAACTTTGGAAACTCATCAAAATAAGTAGTGTCACCAATCAAACATATTGGATTATTAGTTTGTTCTTATTTGAATTTATCTACAAATTCACTAATTGATTTATGGCAGATGGAATCAGTAGGAGACAAAATAGAAATGTTTTGTTCATATGAAGGTTTAGAGGCTGACTGAATGTTTAGCATCTGATTTATTTCCTCTTCAGTCAAAAGAGGAGGTATTTTTCTCTTTCTTTCAATGGAAGTACAACAGTTCTCTTTTTCTTGTGAAGGTTTTTTTGAGGCTGCATGTTTTCTTGAGCCTCACCTAGAAGAGATGGTGAATCATCACTTGTGCCTTCAGAGAGATCTTGTGAGTTTTCTTCCATACCTTGATTGAATTATTCCTCAAATAACTCATTTAGGTTGTCATGATAGTTATCTTGAGAATTAAATTCATGAATGGATGTTAAGAGGTCTTTAGGATGCAAATTTTCCAAATCTTCATCACTATCTATAAGGCACTGTATGATATCCTGAGATTGATCACAAAAATTTTCAGCCAATGATAAATATGGGGAATTTTTTTTCATAATGCTCATAAAATTCCTTGTGTATATCTTTTAAGGAAAACAAGCTACCAGGTCTTAGAATCTGATACCATTCCCTTGCCTTCCCTTCTAATGTTAGCATGAAAATATTCACAAGGCAGTCCTCATTCCATTCAGCTTTTAACCCCCATACATGGATATGAAACTTGATGAGGTGTAACAAAGGGACATTAGACTTTTCATCTTGAAACCTAGGGAGGTTTTTGTCCCAATATATCTGAGGCAATTTTTGTGGGAACCCATGGATGTGATCTCTATTCATTAGAGCATATCTCCTTTGTATCCTTGGATCCATGTTTGTAAATCAGAAAAGGTCAATGAATCTTTTCAACCAGTCTTAGATTTCTCTACCACTGGAGTATTTAGGTCTATTGAGATTTGTGGAGTCACCAGGTGGAAGGTTTCAACTATGTTGTCCACCATCAGCATGATTTGGATTGCTTAATGCATTCCCAGGGGAGTTTATGAGAACTAGTGGGGTCAACAGGGCTACTGAAGACCAGTGGAGTCACCAGGTGGATGATACTTACTGTTTTAGGGATGTGTTTGTTGTCCACCATAAAAAATGAATACCAATATAAGGATGTTTGAGGGTTTTATGAGGTCTTATGGATGTATAAGATTTAATTTACTCAGAAGGTCCCACCGTGATCGCCATTATTTTAGTGTGGCAATGAGGTGGTAGATTCACTAGATTTTATAAGTCTAACCGAGGGTCTAATGAGTTCTAAGAGGTATTCAGGAAACTATGTACTCAGAAGGTCCCATTGTGATCACCATTATGTTGGTGTAAGCGGTGGGATAAATCCACAAGATAGTACTCTTAAGGGTTTTTTTTGAAAGGTTAGGGGAAGTCTAAGTTTTTTTATCACTCAGAGTCACACCATGATCGCCATTATTTTAGCTCCCCGTAATTTGATAGATTGATTGAGATACAAATGGACAGGGGTAACATCAAACCAACCTTTAGAATCCAAGGACCTAACATGCCTGGATTTAGAGAGGGATCTCTCTACTAGGTGCAAAGATGTGAACTTGTTTGCTGATTAGGGTTGATTTTAGGCTAGATGTTAAGTGTAGGGTATTTTGATTGTTTTTGGTTGGGTATGATGCTTAGATAGATTAGATAGAAAACAAGGAATACTTCAAGTCATTGGGAAATGGAGTCTAAGAAGGTCATGATAAGTTTCATCAATGGTTTAAAGAGAATTTGCAGGGAAATTTTAACTTGGTTGGTGGATTTTTAAGGTTGTGAAGGATCATGGGATGGACATTAAGCTTGAGAACAACAAGATAATAAAGGGCAAAAAATAATCCTTTATATACTTTAAAATTGAGGGAGTAAGGAGATTTATAAGCATAGCAAGAGAATCAAAGGTATAAGTAAAACCTAATCCATTTGATTTCAGACTGAAATCAGATAATCAACCAAGACAAACATTCAAATGAAATATAGAAAGGCAAGAAACTTATTTAACTTTCATAGATTTCATCATCAAGAGCAGAAAAAATTTAAGATGCAAAAATAACTATAACCATAGAAGGATAGAAAACCCTGAACATCTAAAGTTACAGATATGAAGGTTCTTTGAAACAATTAGCTAAGTAAATGCAAAGAGCATGATTGAAATAGACTTCTTTGATAAACGTAGGCAAAGATGCTATAAAGAGATGATTCCAAGAACATAGTAGTTAGTGGCAAAAAATATGCAGGGCTATCCATGAATCATGTTGATAAAAACTGATCTAAACCATTCAAGAAATAGACAAGCTTAGGAAATCCTTAGACAACAAAAAGATGAATTCTCTAATACATCCTAGTAGAAGAAAACATTAAGGCAGTGAAGGAAACAAACAGACCCAAGGTGCCATTGGAAAACATGTATTAGTCTAAATTATTTGTCCTACTGCAACATAGAAATATGGAAGCATATGATAAACTAGAAAACATGAACAAAAGAAAACTTCACCATCAACCAGGCTTATCGATCCTGCAAACAGTCCTCCTCCATCAACAAACAAATCAAGGCATGCATGAGCTCCAAGACATCCAATTCTCATCAAAAACTCCAAGAGACTATGTATTGCTCCAGAATAAGTCATAAAAATCGAACCAAATACATAAGAGCCTCATGATCTATTTATGGAGCAAATGAGGAGGTGGAAACCATTAGAGGCTTCCAGAAACCCTAATTCTGCAATAAATGTCATTTATGTGCTTAATGACCATGCAAGGCCCAAGACACATGATAGATAAGCTAATAAATGAAAAACATAAAAACATAACTCAATCAAATCAGGAGTGATTTGTCCAAGAAAATATTAAAAAACTATTTTTCCATTAATCAGTGTCTTTTGTTGACTTTTTAGCAAAAGACGGTCTCTATGTGTAGCGCCTTTTTAACAGAAAATAGGGTCTATTGTAGTTGAATTTTGGACCCCTTCCCAGCATCGGTTTTGGCCTCGTGATGGCTTGTTGGAAATATTGATGAGTCTACTTTCCAAAAATACATGGGTGGAGTTGAACGAATGCCATTGGCTAGCTCAAAATCAAATCTCTCAAGGTGCTCTATGCGCAACACCTGGTTTGAAAAGGAGGTAGAAAGGTCAAATTTGAGGTGTTTTTTGACCTTTCAAGGGGGTAAAAATGCTCCAATTGATTTGAAATTTTGTGGGTAGACTGTTGATGATGTGAAAAATAAAAAAATATAAACTTTGAAAGCTAAATATGCACCAATGTTGTGTGTAGCACCTAGGGTGTTGCGCTCATAGGGGTCAAAATTTGGAAAAAAACAAAAGTTTATCGAAATTACCTCAAACTTGGTTGAGAGGTCCCTCAAGAATTTTGAGAAGCTTGTGGAAAATCTCGAGCCATGTATTTAAGTTTTTCTTGGTATTTACCTTCTTTGAGTGCTCAAATTTCACTGAAAAGAGTATCCTCATTTATCATAGGTGGATGACTAATGTTATTGTTGTCTTCTTGGTTGCCCTTATTGAAATATTCCTGTTGGGTTTGGGCCTTAGTTTTGGTATTATTTTGCTCAAAGAAACTTATTTATCCATCTATTTTCCATCCATTTTCCATTCATTTATTCCATTTTGACATATATTTGATATCTATTCAGGTATTTAATTTTAATTTTTCAAATTCTAAAGTTTTTATGAAAATTTGATTTTTAGTGCAAAATTGGCTGATTCAGAAATTCCCGTAATAGCTATATGGTTGATATGGTTGCAGGACACTTGGGCACGAGTTGAATGCATGGATGGACAGCTTGGCAACTAGGACTAAGCCACCTATGCTTAGTTCGAACAAAACAAGCTTTATTAGGCCCATTTAGTTCTAGTCAATCATGACTAGTCATTCAAAAATCCCATAGAAATAGGGCAGTTTTGAGATTCTATGGGATTGACCATATTTCTTGGGATAAGAATAATGAATTCGACTTAGATAGGTGGATGAGAAGTAGATGGGTTTGTTTGACTAAAAATAGATCAGTTTGTTCATGAGACTTCTTATTTAAAGCCAAAGCTTTGATGGCTTATGTATTAGGATTATTATTGACTTATATACTTTTATATTGTGACAATTTTGGATTGAGAAGTTAATTTGAAGACTTGTGTTGTTATCAATTTTCTGTTCAATGTTATGGATGTGTGACTGAAGTTAAACTTCTGAGATCATTTATCAAGTGTGCAAGGCAAGGGTGGAAGGGCCCCCATTCCAAGCTAAGTACACTTTCTTGTTAACTAGTTTTATTTCCTTGTAATTTGATGATTGTAGAACTGGTTTTCAAAGATTTATTTCAGATTGTTTAATGATTCATGCATAGTGATTGATGTCATTAGTTTATAACTTATTCATCACTTTATCAAGTTGGAAAAACAGATGTATGAAGTTGAGCATCCCTTCTATGAAAATGATGAATTAAAGTTAGTTTCTTTTGTTTGTGTGCAAGCAGTTTCTTGTTGAAATTTTTATTAAGATGAATGAATTATAATGGAACACTTTACATGTCTCTTAAGTTAAGAGCTTCTTTCATTAATAATTTATCCATCTTAAGTTCTTGGTTTTAATCTCTGATTCATTAAGTGGTAATTGAGGTGAAAATGAATTTCTTGAGTCAAGAACCATTTCAATATTATTCCTCTTTTTAAACTAATTGAGTTAGAGTTGTAGAATGTATTACTTTTAGCATATCTTTCAAGGTTGATTATATCTGATCTTCACATATAGTGATCTTGCCTCAAAGCATAAACAACCCGGATTGATAATAAATAATTGTGTTAGTTTAGGTACATAAATTAGCTCAACATTTTGGCGCCGTTGCCGGGGAGGCAAATATCGGCATAGTCAATAGAGGAAAAAAAAATAAAAAAAAAACACAAAAACAGTAGTTACACTTTTTAGTTATGTTTCTTTATGCCTAGACATAGAGATCCTCATGGTAGATTTATTAAAACCCCCCCACAAATAGAGATAGGATCATCAAACACCCCAGTTACTGGTAATCCAATCATTGAGGAATTGGCAGAAAAACAAAGAAGTGGACAAAGATTAACTTTGATTGAGAGACAAACTTTGTTAGCTTGGGAAGCAAAGCAAAAACAATCTTCAACTTCTGGAAAACAAAAAGAAATTATCAAAGGAAAACAATCTTTATTTCCATCCATAAATCCTCCTATCTTTGACCAAACTGAAACTCCACTTAAAATTGAAACAAATCAACCAATGGCAGAAGAAGGACATGGATCTGTTATTCTCACTCCTGAACAACAAGCTCAATATGAAAGACAACAAGCAGAATGGAGAAGAAAGAGAGAGGAAGATGCAAAACAAGAAAATGATAGAAAAATAAAAAATGATCAGAAAAGACAAGAAGATGAGACTACCTTTGGCTTTTCAATAATTGACACAAGTGCAATATTAGGAGAAGAAGTGAAAATGAAAAATATTCCACCTTCTGTATTGCCAAATTTTTATGGAATGTCAACAGAAGATCCTGATTCATTTATGTTTGAATTTGATATTCTATGTAGAACATATGGATATACTGATGACATCCATAAACTTCGTCTTTTCCCTGCAACATTAAAAGTAGCAGCCTTGAAATGGTTTATGGGTTTAGGAGAACATACAATAACTTCTTGGGATGATATGAGATCAGTCTTCCTTAAAAAATATCAAGCTTATTGCAGATCTAGAGATTCAAAGGAAGATATTTTTAGAATGACACAACAAGAAGATGAAAGTCTAGAAGAATATTTGGAAAGATTTTTGTATAATCTACAGAAATATAAACAACATTCTCTAAATCAAGAAACCATTCGAACAATCTTTCTCAAGGGTATAAGGGATGAATACCTTGACATTTTGAATGTGATGGGTAAAGGAGATATCTCAAACCTACCATTCGAAGAAATTGTTGACTTATGTCAAAAATATTCTAGAGGAAGAGCAAAAACAGGAAGAAGAGAAGTAAGTTCAAAAGCAGCAAAGTCAGCTGCAGGAGGGATAACACGAGCTGAAATAGGAAGTTTATTGGAAAATTTCAAAACAGATATTTTAAGTACATTAGGGACACAAGTAGATGTGCTAAAAGCAAATAAGAGGAAAGAAGAACAAGACCAAGCTTTAGCAATCTTTTGTCCCAAATGTAGAAACAAACATCCATTAAGAGAATGTCCTTTGGATAGTGTTAAGAGTATTCAGGTTTGTGGTCTTTGTACGGAAAAGCATTCCACAGAAAATTGTTTAAAATTGAAAGAATTACAAATGAATTCAATGGAAGAAGTACCAGGAATGGAAGGTTTTTATTATGTAGCACCACGAAGACCATGGCAACCTAGGATGCCTCAACAAAATCAGCAACAATTCCCTCAACAAAATTACCTTTATCCACCTCAAAATCCTTGGACACCTCCAATGCCATGGCAAGCTTGGCCTCCACAACAATATCCACAACAACCTGCACAAGGTTGGAGAGGATATGGATATGGAAACCAGCCACCTCAACAATACCAGCAACAATATCAACAGCCATTTACATATCCGCAATATCCTCAATCCATACCATTTCAACAACAACATTCTGCATATCCACAATCCATCCCATATCCGCAGCAGAATCCTCCACCGTTGTTGACCCAACCACAACAGTTACAGCTACCCACAAATCAACCCAGACCAACTCAATTACCAGCCCAACCAATTGCAAATCCGAATAATAAAGTGGAAAAAGCTGCATACACTGTAGAGGAAGCAACATGTTTTCCCACATATTCAATTCTTCCTCTTAATGAAGTCCATCTAAGGTCTGGAAAAGTGCTTAAAAAGGATTCTCCTCGAATTATAGAAGAACCAACCGAACAAGGAGAATCACCTGAAACATCACAAACTAAGATACAAATTCAGAAAGGAACAAACATTACAACTCAAACACCACCTTATCCTGAAAGGTTAGTGGAACAACAAAAAGAAATAACCCTTCCTGAATTTGATATTTTAGATGAGTTAAAAAACACTTATGTAAAAATTCCTTTGTTAAAGGCAATTAAAGAAATACCAATATATGCTAAAACAATAAAGGAATTGTGCATTAAGAAAACTCAGAGAAAGAAGAAGGATCCTACTACAATCCAAGTCATTGGTAAACTAGCAAGTCTCATGTCTACAAAAACCAAAATAGAAAAATATATTGATCCTGGTATCCCTATGGTTACTATATCAATAAATAATTTCTCAGTACCAAACACATTAATAGACTTGGGAGCAGCTATAAATGTAATGACAATGGAGACCATGAAAACTTTGCATTTGAACAACATTAGATCAACCTCTACAATCTTAGAATTGGCAGACATATCTAAAGTTGTCCCTGAAGGAATATTGGAAGATATTATAGTCTCTTTGGATTCATGGGAGTATCCTGTTGACTTCCTTATTCTGCAAACAAAATCAAATTTGGGAGGACATCCTCTAATCTTAGGCAGACCATGGTTAGCTACTGTTGATGCCTTTATAGGATGCAGATCAGGAAGCATGATTATTTCACATGGAGAAGAAAGGAAACATATTGCTCTTTATTCACCTACACAGTCAACTTCTTTAGAATCGGTACTTGAAGCTCAAGAAAAACAGCAAACTAAATCAGTTTTAAGTATAAATAAATTCTTTGATTTAAGAGAAGAAGAAGAGAATGAAGACTTAATGGATCTTTTCATTTCAGAACCAAGTATTTCAGAGCAGCTTAGAGAAGTGCAATATGAAGCTGCAAATAACCTTTTGAATCAATGTTTTCAGGAAACCTGTACTATTCAAACTTTGCGAAATTCTTTTATAGACATCTTTTCTGTAAACACAATCTCCAATCCAACAATAAAAACAATTGAGGTAAGTCCTGGAAAACATTTAAACATTGGAAATGAGTTGCAATCAGAACAAGAACAAGAGGTAATTGCATTATTACAGAAATATTCAAAAGCTTTTGCCTGGGATTATACTGACATGCAAGGAATCCATCCTAACACATGTGTCCACCACATCTATACAGATGAACAAATTAAACATGTAAGACAACCACAAAGACGAATGAATCCTATGATGAAAGAAATAGTGAAAGATGAACTGCAAAAATTGTTAAATGTTGGATTCATCTATCCTATTTCAGATAGTCAATGGGTTTCTCCACTGGTTATTGTTCCAAAGAAAAATGGAAAGTGGAGGGTATGTGTGGATTATCGAGAACTAAATAAAGCTACACTTAAAGATCATTTTCCTCTACCATTTATTGATCAAGTGTTAGACTCATTGGTTGGAAAGAAATTCTTCTCTTTCTTAGATGGGTTTAGCGGGTACAACCAGATTAGAATAGCAACAGAAGACCAAGACAAGACAACATTCACTTGCCCATGGGGAACCTATGCATATAATGTTTTGCCATTCGGTTTATGTAATGCACCTACAACTTTTCAACGAGCAGTGCTTGCAATTTTTGCTGATCTAATCCATGAATGTGTAGAAGTTTACATGGATGACTTTACAGTTTATGGAAACACATATAATGATTGCTTAAATAATCTTGAAAAAGTGTTGAAACGATGCATTGAAACAAATTTGTCATTAAGCAATGAGAAATGCTATATAATGTTGACAGAAGGAATAGTTCTGGGACACCATATTTTTGCTTCAGGAATTAAAGTGGATCCAGCAAAAATCCAAGTCCTAGTAACCTTAATGCCTCCTACAACACAGAAAGAGGTAAGAAGTTTCTTAGGCTATGCAGGCTATTATAGACGATTCATTGAAAATTTCAGTAAAATAGCCCAACCTCTGTTTAAATTATTAGCAAAAGATATTGAATTTCACTGGACAAATGATTGTCAAAATGCATTTCAAAATTTAAAAGAAAAATTATCAGTTGCACCCATTCTCCGTGGACAAAATTGGTCTTTGCCATTTCATATATCAACTGATGCATCTGATACCGCAATAGGTGCCTCCCTTGGACAGAAAGAGAACTTGTTCAATTATGCAATATACTTTATAAGCAAGAATCTAACACCTGCAGAATTGAACTATACAGTCATCGAGAAAGAAATGTTAGCCGTTATACATGCAGTAAACAAATTCAGACATTATATAACAGGATATCAAGTTTTCATTCATACAGATCATTCAGCAATCAAATACTTGATGAATAAACCTATAACCAATGGAAGAATAACAAGATGGTTACTGTTACTGCAAGAATTTAATATCACAATACAAGACCGGCCAGGCAAGGAAAATCAAGTGGCTGGCTTTCTGTCCCGCATACATTCACCTAATGATCCAAATCCAGTTGCAGATAACTTTCCCGATGAACATTTGTTTGCTATCACGGTAAAAACACCATGGTTTGCAGACATGGCAAACTATTTATCTTCTGGAAAGTTACCAAACCAATTCACTAAAAAGCAAAGACACAAAATTATTAAAGAAAGTTCCAGGTATAGTTGGGTAAATGGTGATTTATTTTATACTGGTCCAGATTTGATAATTAGAAAATGTGTGCGAGAAGATGAAATATTAGATATTCTAAGAGCATGTCACGATGAACCATGTGGTGGCCATTTTGCAGATAAACGAACAGCATATAAGGTGCTGCAACTGGGCTACTACTAGCCATCCATCTTCAAAGACTCTAAGAAATATGTGAAGCAATGTGACAGTTGCCAAAGAACAGGGAGACCAATCACAAGAGATGAGATGCCGCTGAAGCCACAAGTCCTCATAGAACCATTTGAGCAATGGGCGCTTGACTTTGTTGGACCCATCAATCCATCATCAAATGGAAAGAAGTACATCTTAGTATGTACAGATTATGTAACCAAGTGGGCAGAGGCTAAATCAGTGAATAGAGCAACAGAAGATATAGTGGTCAACTTTCTTTTTAAAGAAATCTTTGTCAGATATGGAGTACCTAGACAAATTGTAACAGATCAAGGAACACAATTTACATCAAAGCTGGTACGAGATCTAACAGAGAAGTACAAGATCAAACACAGAACATCTACACCATATCATCCTCAAGCAAATGGGCAGGTTGAATCAACAAATAAAGTCCTAGAGAATATCATGACAAAAACATTAAAGCTGAACAGAAAAGATTGGTCTGAAAAATTACAAGATGCACTATGGGCCTATAGAATTACATGGAAGAATACAACTGGTTTTAGTCCATACCAGTTAGTATATGGAAAAGAGGCCTTATTGCCTATAGAGTTTCAGATACAAACATACAGACTAGCAACTGAATTAGGACTAGACCTGACAGAAGCACAACAGCAGCGGATCATGGAACTGAATCAGTTAGATGAGCATCGTCAACAAGCCATAGAACATACTACATTGGTGCAACAACAAAGAATGAAGTGGCACGACAGATATATCAAAACAAAGACATTTCGCAAGGGAGATTGGGCATTACTTTTTGACTCCAAGTTCAAAGATTTCAAAGCAAAGTTCACAACACACTGGCTAGGCCCATATGAAATTGATGAAATCTTCGACAATGGAACAGTAAAAATCAAGACAATTGACCAGGATTCCACCTCCTTTATAGTGAATGGACATAGGCTCAAAGTTTATAATAGGCCTATCAGTAAAGAAGCATTTATGAAACAACTGACAGAAGATACAGAACTGGAAGTCATGGCACACCAAGTTCAGCCATCTTCCAGTCCTGTAGTTGAATAAAAATGAAAAAAAAATAATAAATAATAAAAAAAAATAATAAAAAAAAAAATAATAAAAAAAAAAACATAAAAAAAAAACATAAAAAAATAATAATTTGTTTGCTAGTGAAAACCAGGCAACTGGCACTATGCAAACATGAATTCATAGGGGAAAATCAAGGCAACTTGGACTCTATGAATTCCTTTTTCTTGTTCTACTGTTCTCACATAATTTCAAATACAGGTACTCTCCATCAACAATTGACTTGAGGACAAGTCATATCTTAAACAAGGGGGAGACTTGTATTAGATCTTTAGCTGAAAAGCTGAAGTATAGAAGGAACTTGTATTGTCAGCAGAGGGACCTGAGAGACCTGCCAATGTCAAAACAACATGTGCATATTATGTAAGCAGTGCAGAGGGACCTGAAACAAAGAATCATTACAAAGGGACCTGATTTTCAATTCAAGAACCAGAGCATGAAGAACAAGAAGCAGCAATAAAATTCACTTTTTGATTCATCTACAACATCTGACTTCATTCCACCTGTACAAACATCATCCAGGGAAGTATATGTATAGTCATTTTGTGCTTGAAATTCAAATTTTTCTTATGAATTTTTAGTTTTTGTTAAGTTAAAGTTAGTACCTGAGGATATTCAATATTCCCTATACATATCCTATATTCATAATTCCCTATACATATCCTATATTCATAATTCCCTATACATATCCTATCTTCATAATACCCCTATACATATTCCATTTCATTCATATACATTCCTTATACATATTCCCTATAATCCTAAGTATTTTTCTTTTTGAGCAAAAAGACCAAGCTAGGACAACTTTCTCCACCTGCATACACAAATCAAGCATTAGTATGGTGATGATTTTAAACATGACCTAAGATGGTCATTTTAAAATCATAAAGATATGCATAAAAGGAAAAACAAATAATGCGCTATACAAAAACTATATACCATAAGTGTAAATAAGGAATGCGTTAAAAACCATCTATATAAGAATTGAGCGCAAAGGATATAAGGTTAATACGCACAAGAGATAAGGTTAATGGCATATAATTAACGCGCATATGGTATAAACATAAGCAAAGGTATATGGCGCATAAAAAATGAAGAACGAGCATAATGGTTATGATCTGGTTGACAGGCTTGACAGGGTATGGTATAATGATTATTGCATAGCAGGAGTATCATTACACGTATGAACGCACGGCGGAGGTAATAAGTTCATGCAGAAGGTGGCAATGATACGGGTATATCATTCAAAGTGAAATGCGTTGATGGTAATGAAACGTGCATATCATAGCACACGACAATGGAAATCAACGTGCACGGTGGTGACAATACAGGCATATAATTCAAACATAGCGTGCACGGTGGTGTGATAACACAGCCATGTCATTCAAACATAGCGTGCGCAGGTGGTGGTGTACGTGTATATAATTTAAACATAAAACAAGGCGGTGGTATCCTCATGACACAGTCGGTCGACTGGTCAAAGAGGACAGCCATACCAACCTCACATCATAACGCCAACAGGCACGGTACAACCATGAACTCGGTCAATTCATGACCATTTCAACCTCATTCCTCATTGCCAGAGCTCAGAAGGAAGGCGTTCTGAAACAAAACATCAATCCGGAGAGAAGAGAAGTCGTTTTGAAGCAGCGGAATAGTGAAAATCGCTCCGGGGAAAGCAAGAAGGCGGATTTAAGAAAAGAAATCGCTCCGGGTTCAACGATCAGATAGCAGATTTTCAGGATTGAGTCAGGTAATAGTGAAGTTCATTAACACTCAGCGATTATGGAATATTGTTTGACATTAACTTTTGGATCCTGTGCTTTGACACCAGCTCAGTTAACCGAAACAATAGGGATTTGGAGCGCCCGGTTACACTCCACGCGCTCGTTGACAGTCAGGTAACTACAAACCCGTGATTATCTCCAGATCGACAGCACTTAAGGATTTTTGATAGATCTTGATGCGCAGCATTTTGAGGGAAACTCATTGCATGAGTAACACGTTTTAACAGAATGTTGTGATTGAAGTAGCATGGCGGGGGTTGTTGAATTGCGCACTAAGCCGTGTTCCTCTGAGTGAACTATGCGCACCAATATTTTCACAAACAGTTAGCGTGTAAACGAAAAAACGCCATAAAATATTTGCTGCCACTGCGTTTTGTTTTGACAGGGATCGAATGCCTAATGGTCACATTGAATTATGGTTGAAAAAGAGAGTCGGGTTCGCTGAAGCCGTGTTGAGGCCGAGAGCTTGTTGCATAGTTGCATTTTTATGATGAGTCTGCACGCAATTTTTTTGCAAACACCTTTGCTTAAGTCGAAAACAGTGCGAAAATTTCGATTAGGCCGAGAGCACTCTTTAATTTTTATTTTATATATACACAAGTAAATCATGTTTGTGTGATTTGTGATACTGTGTGTGTATTTAATTTAAAAAAACAGAGACCAGAGTATTAATAGAAGTATACAGGTGTTGCTTGTATTCAACAGGGAATTCAGAGAGTGCTATTGCAAGGGAATATATCAGAGGTTAAAAGTGCAGAGTTGAGTTGAGTCAGAAGAGGAAGGTAAACTTCTCTGCTTACTGAATTTCATTTTAAAAAATAGTCATAATTTTTATTAAAATGAAGTTAGTAACAGCAGAAGCCTACGTTGATTGGTTTACAGAAATAATGGCAAACAGGGTAGAGCCAAAATTTCAAATAGAAAGCTGGGGAAAAGAGACCATAGAAAAACTCTATCAGGCAGGAATGATAGGCTTCCTGCAGAAATTTAATGGCCATTCTGAGGAGATAACCAAAGATTTTATAAAGAATTTCAATCAAGACCAAACTCGAGTAGGAGAAATCATTGTTCCAGTAACCCAAGAATACTTGTCCAAAGCCTTAGATTTGCCAATGTTAGGAGAGAAGTATTATAAAGTGCTACACTTCAAGGAGAAAGCATGGACTTTCTTCCTTGAGAAAAACCGGAAGGGAACATTTGATAGGACAAAAGGTATACCCAGGGAATGGTTTAATGAGCCATGGAGAGAATTGGTCTTGATTATTCAAAAGTTTTTGACTTGTGACCGAGGATATAGTGTTGCCCATTTATATCATGTTAAACTTCTGCAGCACATTAAAGGGGAAGATAGGATTAATTTACCTTATTTTCTATATAAAAGCCTCTTAAGAATGATTGAAACAGCAAGACATGAAAACAGGCTTAAGGCAGGACAAATGTATCATCAAGGATTGATTAAAATCCTAGTTGAGTATCAAGTAAGATTGCAGGGCATAGTGTGGAGAGAATTCATGGTTAAAAATCATTTTACTGAACAGATTACAGAGGTGCAAGAGAAAACAGAGCAAGAAAGTAAAGGAGTGATGAATTCACCCTTATATCCTAGAACAAGAGCCAAACAGCAAAATAACATGGCCATGGATTATGAAATATCTGTGATGTCTATTCCCAAAAGATTTACAAATAAAAGTCCCATCAATTTAGACCGGGAAGAAGAAACATATTTTCCAAGACCACAAGAAGAAAATAACATTCCACAAGAAGAATTTGATAGGGATTCTGCCTATGATGATGAAGCAGCTGCATCATTAATGAAAACAACTCAGGATTTTGAAAAAGATGGGAAAATCAAGGATTTCACTGATCAATTAGAAATTAGTAAAATTTTTGAAAAACAGTTAGAAGAGGAGAACAAAGCAAACAGGAAAGAAAATGCTAAATTGATCAAAACAAATGAAAAATTGAAAGAAGACTTGGGGAAATTGAAAAGGAAGAATGATCTAATTTCTAAACAAACATTTAAATGGTTGAAGGAAAAGAACATGTGGCAGGCCAAGTATGAGAAGCAGAAGGTTAAAGCAACTTTGTTTAAAGAACAACATGACACAGTTTTAGATTGTTTGGCAAGGGCAGCACAACAGGAAGCATCAACAGGTACAACATCTACTTCAGGAAGAAGAGGGTCAAAGAGGAACAGGCAAGCATGGGGACATGCTTGATGATAAGCAAGGGAGAGATGTTGGGCCTTAGTTTTGGTCTTATTTTGCTCAAAGAAACTTATTTATCCATCTATTTTCCATCCATTTTCCATTCATTTATTCCATTTTGACATATATTTGATATCTATTCAGGTATTTAATTTTAATTTTTCAAATTCTAAAGTTTTTATGAAAGTTTGATTTTTAGTGCAAAATTGGCTGATTCAGAAATTCCCGTAATAGCTATATGGTTGATATGGTTGCAGGACACTTGGGCACGAATTGAATGCATGGATGGACAACTTGGAAACTAGGACTAAGCCACCTATGCTTAGTTCGAAAAGAACAAGTTTTATTAGGCCCATTTAGTTCTAGTCAATCATGACTAGTCATTCAGAAATCCCATAGAAATAGGGCAGTTTTGAGATTCTATGGGATTGACCATATTTCTTCGGATAAGAATAATGAATTCGACTTAGATAGGTGGATGAGAAGTAGATGGGTTTGTTTGAGTAAAAATAGATCAGTTTGTTCATGAGACTTCTTATTTAAAGCCACAGCTTTGATGGCTTATGTATTAGGATTATTATTGACTTATATACTTTTATATTGTGACAATTTTGGATTGAGAAGTTAATTTGAAGACTTGTGCTGTTATCAATTTGCTGTTCAATGTTATGGATGTGTGACTGAAGTTAAGCTTCTGATATCATTTATCAAGTGTGCAAGGCAAGGGTGGAAGGGCCCCCATTCCAAGCTAAGTACACTTTCTTGTTAACTAGTTTTATTTCTTTGTAATTTAATGATTGTAGAACTGGTTTTCAAAGCTTTATTTCAGATTGTTTAATGATTCATGCATAGTGATTGATGTCATTAGTTTATAACTTATTCATCACTTTATCAAGTTGGAAAAACAGATGTATCAAGTTGAGCATCCCTTCTATGAAAATGATGAATTAAAGTTGGTTTCTTTTGTTTGAGTGCAAGCAGTTTCTTGTTGAGATTTTTGATATTAAGATGAATGAATTATAACGGAACACTTTACATGTCTCTTAAGTTAAGAGCTTCTTTCATTCATAATTTATCCATCTTAAATTCTTGGTTTTAATCTCTGATTCATTAAGTAATAATTGAGGTGAAAATGAATTTCTTGAGTCAAGAACCATTTCCATATTAATCCTCTTTTTAAAACTAATTGAGTTGGAGTTGTAGAATATATTACTTTCAGCATATCTTTCAAGGTTGATTGTATCTGATCTTCACATATAGTGATCTCGCCTCAAAGCATAAACAACCCGGATTGATAATAAATATTGTGTTACTTTAGGAACATAAATTAGCTCAACACCCAATTAGCAGCAGCTAATTGGAAATATTAATTTTGACTAATTTTGCCTTTATAAAGTTAAAATATAAATAAAGTGGGTGAAAAGGAGAATATGACCCACTTAGGATAAAATGCACTCCCTAAAGTCACTAAGGAGATATAACGTTGTAATCAAGGGGACGCCAAATTGCGCACGCAGTAAAGGGAGGTGCCGTTGGTAAAGGCGGCTGTAGGGAAGTTGCGCACGCAATAAAGGGAGGCGACGTTGGTAAAGGCAACCGTAGGGTTTGAGAGCGGCCAACGCTATATGAAGATGATAGCCTCCTCATTTTGGTCATCATGG
Organism: Pinus albicaulis; assembly: GCA_034641835.2. Classification (NCBI taxonomy): domain Eukaryota; kingdom Viridiplantae; phylum Streptophyta; class Pinopsida; order Pinales; family Pinaceae; genus Pinus; species Pinus albicaulis. The sequence goes on along the minus strand of JAXQQM020070273.1, from coordinate 6,858 downwards.
GAGTTTATGCATTTGAAGCTGGTCATTGTGACTTTGAGCACGCTGGCTGTTTAGCTTGTCTACAGCGTTGTTTAGCGCATTGAGTGTCTTCGTTCAAAGATCTCGCCCTCAGCCCCAGGGGACTTCGAGTGCCTACTCGAGTGAGGTAGTCCCATCAGTGTTGTTGTAGGAGGATCGATTTGTAGCATTTGTGGAGTAGCATCGCGTCTGACTGGTATGTGGCATGTTTGTGGAGGAAGCGACACGTTTATTATTTGCCACCGATCTGGTGAGAGGGCCGCGGTGCATGCGGGGAAAGCCCGGTTGGTATTCTTGGAGGATATTTGTCTAATGGGGATTTCTGGATGAGCGGGTCGTCATATTATTAAGGATCCCAGACAGTGGCGACGTGATCATTGGGAGGAAAGCACAAATCCGCAAGGAGGTATTTCCCAAACAGCTACACGGCCATTTTCAGCAGCTAGAACGCAGATCAGAAGCACAGCCATCCCATGCAGCGTTCTGAGATTATTTCTTAACTTGCTTTGTGCAAGTTTAAGTGCTATCGCTTTGATCACCTATTGTACTTCCCTATATTTATCAGTATAATAAAATGGCTCAGCGTTCTCTTGGTATTTCTTGAGTATCTGTGCACGTTTATATACACGCTATTGTATGTTTGCATTACTGTTATTTCTCCCCTCTAACATTCCAATTTCTGTACCACTTGTTGTGTTTTCCCCCACACTCTTAGACAGAGTCTGGAAAGTGCCAGATAGCCTCTAGATCTCATCCTCTTTTCAGAGGTGAAATATCTGGTAAATGCCCTCCCAGTCCATCTCTGGTTGGAGTTTGCTTATGTTTCAAAGATATCCCTGAAAAGGGATATTACAGTGATATCATAGCATAGATCTAGCTCAGCCTGTGGAGCTAGTTGTCTATGACATCGGGAGGAAAAACCCTACATCTTCCACAGAGGTATGAAGTATATAGATCTTGAGCATACGTTGGAGAACACCTACGGAGAAGGGGACTGCGTTCGAGTGGTGGACGCAGAACAGGAGGAGCTTGTGGTAGATGCATAGCAAGGAGAGCCAATGGCGGACGATAGCGATGCAAAACAGTTTGGGGAAGCACTCCTCAAATCAGTGCAGGATCTGGCGAGGCAGATAGAGGTGATGGGTCAGAGATTCATTGTTGTGGACGCTAGGCAGCGTGAAACCTCAAGAGGTCGCCAGGTTGGTGAGGGGTCGGGCACATACCACCATTTGCAAGAGCGAGTTGCCACTCCACACCAAGCTTCACATGCCCCCGCCCGTTCCACTATGCCCACTTTCCTGGACACAGACACTGAGACAGAAGCACAGCAGGAGCCAAAGGCTGGCCACATAGGTGATTATTTTGCTGAGTAGCAGGCGTATGGGTAGGAGTTCAGGGATGCCCTTTTATTCAGAGACTTTGTTCAGCTCAAGTGGGACGCCAGACCCCGCGACCATCACAGAGGGCATCAACATTATCATGATGGAGACACCCAGTGTACAACGAGCCGATTCCATTTGCCTACGTTTGATGGTTCATCAAACAGTTCGGCAAAGTCTTCGAGTGGTAGCAGCTTTATTGGCTCAGCCCGTGAGTTTGAGCCCAAGAAGATCAGAACGTTGAAAAATATGAGTTTATTCTCATCTATTTTCAGATCCAGAGGAGATGCATCCACCTTTGAGGAGGTCAAGAAGATTGAAGAAAAATAAGAGGAAGTACCATGCACTTCCTATTCTCATCAAGAAGAAGATATTGAGCATGGAAGATACTTGGATCATCAGATCCTCAGTGATTACCTTGTTGAGTATAGATCTCAACCTAGAGCCTTCAGGGAGACTCTAGATTTTCCTCATTTCATCCAGCTGAAGGAAGAGAAGAGACCATGTAGCAGAAAAGAAATCAAAGGCAATAGATTTCTGTTGTCTACCTTTGATGAGTCATCTAATGCAAAAACTTGGGTGAGAAAGTTGGAGGCATTTTTCCTACTACATCCTGTAGCAGGGAAAGAAGCTGTTGAAATCTCAGCGCTGCACTTGGAGGGTGAAGCCTATGATTGGTGGTGCAACCACTTGAGCCATGCAAGGGTGAAGACTTTTGCAGAGTTCACTCAAAGGTTGATCCAAACCTTTGATGGAGAAAGAGCAAAGAAAGAAAATATCACATCACCTCTTGAGGAGGCTTGTGATAACGTTGTCACACTCATGGAGGAGCAGCCACATGCATCAACAGTTGGGGCAGCCAACACTTTTGAGGAAGGGACTCTTGCAGCCCTGCAAGAAGTTCCAAATGCACATCAAGGTATGAAAAGATTTCCACATTCCATTGTTGCAACAAATTCTTTTGATCAATGTGGAGATTTACTTTTGCATGACCAAGGGTCAAATCCCATTGCTACTATAGAGCAGCTTGGTTGCACTGCGCTGTGCAACATGGAAACACTCAAGAAGGAATCAAACCATCATTCTCATGAGCCATTGTTGGATTTTACATCACATTGGAGGTTGGGGTTTGAAGCCTTGAAGATTGATGGTAGACATCTTGGAGTAAGAAACCCTTTCTCCCTTCAAGATGACACTTTCTCAATGAGCTCCTCTCAGCTCAAAGAGGAACTTCTACTTTTAGATCCAAGACCTCATTGGTTTTGGAAGACTATTGATAAAAGGGAGGTCTCAAGGAGAGATCTCATCAGAGGTGCACTTCAACACACCATGGAGTGCAAAGATTTTCTTCCTTTCTCACAAGAGTAGATAGAAGATGGAGGACATCTTAAGATGGATAACATCTCTCATGCTTGTGTTGGACATTCCTTGAGCCATACACATCATGATGGGAGGTTTTTGCCTACCACCTATTTGGGTCTTGATAGGGTCTCATTGATCCTTGAGGAGGTTGCATTTCAAAATCCCATGAAGTGCAAAGACAGGAATTTGATTTGGGAGGATGGTAGCCCTCATGGGAGGAGTACCAAGATGAGGAGAATAAGGAGGCATCCACAAGTGATTGAGTGGATGTGGTTGATGAGCAAGGAGATAGGAGGCTACTTGCAAATTTATGATACCGGGTAGCAGGAGGCTTGGCTACGCTGGTTTCTCTTAAAAGAATTTGGCCATCAATTGGAAAACACTCTTCTTAAGAGTAGGAGGATGGATACTTGCATCATTGAGAAGCATAGAGTATGGATGCATGGTGTTGAAGTGACACTCATATCATTCATTGTGTCTTCATCACATGATTTGTATGATGGAAGTATGGGGAGGCAGCAAAAAGTTTGGTTGCTTTGCTTGTTCTTGGGAGAGCAAGAGCAGCTTTGCTCTCACACTTTTTATGATGTTGCAGGAGGAGGAGATGGCATTATCTCCTTGATCTTTGATGATGGCTTGGAAGCACTTCCAACTTGGGAGGTATTCCACATTTGTTGCAGCATTATTAGAGGATTCTTTGACAAGGAACATGTCAAAGAACAGAGCTTTTTATTGACAGAAGCTTATTTGCATTAGCTCACAGCGCTGTCACTTTGGAGCAGAGACTTATGGATGAAATGTGCTCAGCAGAAGTATGGAGGATCCATAACCCATAGGTCCCAGGATCATTTCATATTTGTTGCACTTGATGAACAAAGAGGAGGTAATGATGATAGAGACATCTATCACTATGGCATATTCTTCTTGACTTGGGTTTCCAAGCATAAGGAGGATTATCTTCTTGCAGCACATGGTTCATTCTTCTTCATAGCATGCCAAAACACTGTGGAGGACTCATTTATGGACCCATGTACCATCTTACTTCCAGCATATGGTGAGGAGTTTTTTTATACATTCATTGATTTGCACACTCTTACCAATCTTATGCAGTGCATTGCTTCATAAGAGGGCAAGCTTGTCACATTGCTCCATGAGTTATATTGGGCCAATCTACATGATGGAGGTAGCCATCTCTTTTGTGGCCTTGGGAAATTTTTTTATCATCACATGTATGTTCATCTTGTGCACTCTAACATGTGTCATATGAAGACATGCATGATTAACCATGTAAGAAGAAACATTTTTCCATGTACTTTTATCAAGTAGCAACTTGTAAAACTGCGATGTACTTGTTTGAGAAGTTGTTCGTACCTTCTAGCATCACTTGAAACCTTCAGAATTTTCTTCATATAATTACTGATCATGACTTCATATGTTGATATAGATCATATTTGTCAAGGGAGCATGATTATGAGAGTGACACATGAAATGGATGTGTCCTTGGGTGGGGAGAATTCCCACATTTTCTGCACTACATGTTCTAATGGGGGCATGGGAGGAGATATAGCCACCACAACCACATGTTTGTTTCCTTTTGGGGTGGGCCATGAGGTTGATATTCATCCAATGTACAGCCATGGGCAAGTGCTTGATCATGTATTGTTGTTACATTCAGCCATTTACTATCTTTTAGTAGATGTGATGAATCTTGTACATTGCTTGCCATGTAATTTTCTGAAGTTGCAGTGGGTGAAACTGCGTTGCATCCTATTGAGATATTGTTTGTATCATGCACTATCATGTATAACTTGTAGCAAACTTCTCATTGGGACACTCTATGATGATCTTTTCCTATTCATCATGGACGGATTGTTTTGGGCCAACACGTTCTTCATTGTTGGAGGAGAATTCTTTGGAGGATTTCTCTTCACCTTGCCATTTGAGGGCAATAATTTTGCAGCCCAGGATCAACACATACTCTACACTTATCATAAGTGGAGAGGAGGAAAACTTGAGGTAGGCTACAATGCTTTCCATGTTCATATTTTTAGCCCACCTTCATTTCCAGAGCTTGAGGTGGAAGAAGATTTTCAGGAGTTTCCTTGTTGGGAGGTTGCTCATTTTGTTTGAATGATTTCTTGGGGATGGAGGATCCACATGAGGGAGATGTTCCTCAATATATTTCAGACTCCATGCCTTGAGTGGAGGCCTTCCAATTCTATCCTTGCAGTTTCTTGAGGACAAGCAACATTTGGGAGGGGATGACTGTAATATTCCGAATTAGCAGCAACTAATTGGAAATATTAATTTTGACTAATTTTGCCTTTATAAAGTTAAAATATAAATAAAGTGGGTGAAAAGGATAATATGACCCACTTAGGATAAAATGCACTCCCTAAAGTCACTAAGGAGATATAACGTTGTGGTCAAGGTGGGCCAAGGGGGCCAAATTGCAAATGTAGTAAAGGGAGCGACGTTGGTAAGCGGCGAAATGAGAAAATTGCACACACGAGTAAAGGAGCGACGTTGGTAAGCGTAGGGTTTAGAACGGCCAATGCTATATAAAGATGATAGCCTCCTCATTTCGACATCCTTCGAATTTTATGCATTTGAAAGCTTGTCTTTGCGACTTTGCATTAGGGGAATTTTGAGGTCTAAAATGGGCCTCCTAAGGAAATTATAAAATAATAGTGGAAAAAATCTAATAAGATTTGATGACATCATCAAATTTTAGAGGGAAAAATGAAAAACTACTTTTTCAATTCATATTTTCAACTTATCTCCCAAAGTTTTTACTCAAATTTTGAGCGGGAGTACTCGTTGGATGCGGAATTTAATTCCCCATCCAAGGAGTACCCATGTTGCATACTTTCGATGGGTCCTACTACACGAAAAATGAGAAATACATAAAAAAACGTGATTACAATCACATTTTTTATGTATTTCTCATTTTTCGTGTAGTAGAGTTCATCGAAAGTATGCAACATGGGTACTCCTTGGATGAGGAATTAAATTTCGCATCCAACGAGTACTCCCACTCGAAATTTGAGTAAAAATTTTGGGAGATAAGTTGAAAATACGAGTTGAAAAAGTAGTTTTATTATTTTAATATTTTCTAATATTTTTACCCTTTTATTTAAAAAATGGTAAATCATCCCCCATAGTTGACATCATCATCTTGAATCCTATTGGTTGTTATAAAGTTTATTTTTGTTGTACATTTTTCTTAGGAGGCCCATTTTAGACCTCAAAATTCCCCTAATGAGCACATTGAACATTGCTTTGTACGTAGCATTGTTTAGTGCATTGAGTGTCTCCATTTGGAGATCTCGCCCTCAGCCCCGGGGGACCTCGTGTGCCTGCTTGGGTGAGGTAGTCCCTTCAATGTTGTTGTGGGAGGATCGATTTGCAGCATTCGTGGAGGAGCGGCGCATCTATTGATTGCGTGGCATACGTGGAGGAGAAGCTGACATTTATTGACTACGCCGGAGTCTACGAGTGAGAGGACGCAGTCCATATTGAGAAGCTACGATTGGTATTCTTTGAGGATCTTGGTCTACGTAAGGATCTCTAGATGAGTGGGTGATGCGCCATCGGATCCTAGACAGTGGCGGCGTGATCATTGGGAGGAAAGCACAAATCCACAAGGAGGTATTTCCAGACAGCTACATGGCTGTTTTCAGCAGCTGGAACGCAGATCAGAAGCACAACCATCCCATGCAGTGTTCTGAGATTATTTCTTAACTTGCCTTGTGCAAGTTTAGGTGCTATCTCTTTGATCACCTATTTTACTCCCCTATATTTATCAGTATAATAAAATGGCTGAGCGTTCTCTTGGTATTTCTTGAGTATCTGTGCATGCTTTATATACACACTATTGTATGTTTGCATTACTGTTATTTCTTCCCTTTGCATTTCGATTTCTATCCCACTTGTTGTGTTTTCCCCCACACTCTTAGACAGAGTCTGGAAAGGGCCAGATAGCCTCCAGATCTCATCCTCCTTTCAGAGGTGAAATATCTGGTAAATGCCCTCCCAGTCCATCTCTAGTTAGATTTTGCTTGTGTTTTAGAGATATCCCTGAAAAGGGATATTACAC